>SJYA01000239.1:70154-244061 GCA_006410615.1 Neotragus moschatus | reverse complement strand
GGGGGGGGGGGGGGGGGGGGGGGGGGGGGGGGGGGGGGGGGGCGGAGAGCAGAGCAGGAAGGTTGGGCCTCGCAGTGTGATGGAAAGACTGAACCAGGAGGGCAGAAGAGGGGTCCCCATAGGCCTGGCCTCCAGAGGAGATGCGGGGGGGGGGGAGCTGGGTCACAGCTCCTGATAAGAGGCTTGGTTCTTGGAGTCCTCATTCTAGTGGCTCTACTCGAGGCCCCTGGACGTACACGCAGGCCCAAAGGTGAGAAGAAAGTGGCTGACCGGGAGGGAGATGCTGTCATGAAAGAGAGCCGTCCAGTCACTGAAGATCCTGGGCACTTTTCACACAGTGGTGCTCCAGATGCTGGGTCTTTGTTCTGTCTCTTCCTCCTCCTCAGGTCTCTGGAAGGAGAGAGAATCCACTGTTGGGAAGGCCTGCCACACAGTGGCTTTGTTTTTACCACAGAGGGGGGTTTGTGTCAGGGAGTAGTGATTCTGTCTGTGAGAAGCTGGACAATGTGACGTGTGCTGATTCCTGGACCCTTGGGTACCATATTTCCCTCCCAAAGCACCTGCCAGACTGTGGGGTAGAACACATTTTTGCTGAGAAAGTTCAGTAGAAACCAAAACATTACACATTGTTTTCTGGCTCCAACAATTTCAATGGTAAAATCAGGCAACCAGTTATGCCGATCATTTCAGTTACCCACTGTAGGGCCAGACTGAGATTACTAAGCATCTCCTCCTCGTATTAGGTCAGGGTCGGGAGAAGCCAGCAGATAGCAGCAGAGAAGTTTTACATTTGTTGAACATGTCTCATCATGGGTGTGCGTGTGTGTGAGAGAGAGAAAGGAGAGAGGCAGACTGTGTGCCCTGGAACTGTCGGGCATTCCTTCTTTCCCCAACTCTTTCCCCCTAAGCTCCTCTTATGTTACATCCATGGTTGCTGCCAGTAATAATCATTACCAACCTATAATGAACAACCATGTTCCAGGCACTGTACTAAACGCCTAACCTACGTATCTCATTTACTCCTAGCAATAATTATTCATCTCACAAATGAAGAAGGTATGGCTCAGAAAAAAATAATTAATTACCATCTCCATATAGCTTTCCCTCCTTAATTGTTCAATTCAGCTCCACACATACTCATTTAGCACCTATTATGTGCCAAACACGATGCCAACCATATGGGCATCAGAGTTGAACAAGTGTAAATTCTAAGAGGGGCTATGGAAATTTGTGTCACGCCTTGAAAACTGAGTATGTTTCCAGAACAGAAGTGAAGGGGATTATCTCAGCTGGCACTGGGAGGTATCTATGCCCAGAGTGGCCACGTGGGCCTGGGACCATCTGTGCACGTAGGTGGGCCCTGCAGCTCCTTGCTTCTCCCCGGCCCCACTGCCATTAGCTGTGGGACTTCCAAAACGCTCAGTCTAGCCATCCCCTGTCGTGTTTGACTCTGATACCTCTCTTCTAGTGGACCTTGCCTTTTCTTACATTTGAGATGCCTGCCCCCACCATTCACAGATGACTCCTCAGTACACATCCAACTCTGCCCCCACCCCCGCCCCCAGCGATTTCTAGCTGTCTGTGGGATCCTCCCCTGAGGATGTCACCCCACCTGCATACACATTTTTAAAATCTGGAGATTCACACATCAAACCCCAAAGCTGGAAGTCTCCCTCTTCAGAAAGGATCCCCCTTTCCCCATTCCTGGCCACTGTCTGCAGTCATCAGGTATTCCTGGACCCAGGCTTACAATCTCAGGACAGTTTTGATTCATTTCCCTTCAGGGAGGCAGGAGTGTTAGAATGGGAAAAGCATAGGCTTCACAGTGAGACCAGGTTTCAGACCCCAGCTTCAACACTTACTGGTTCTGTGACCAGCATCCAGTTACTTCATCTCTGTAAACCTTGATTTCTTCGTTTATAAGACTAAGATGGTTATTTTTACCACATGCTATAAGGATGGATGAGATGCGGTGTGTCCAGCACTGAGCAGGCTCACAGTGGATACTCGTTCCCTTTCACTCCTTATTCCCACCCTCCATCACCACCCACTTTCTCACCATGTTCTGACCATATTTTCTCTGTGTCAGCTCCCGGGTTTGCTTAAGGCCTGCTGACCGTATGAGGTTTAACTGACCACCTGACCCTCCTCCCATACCTGCCAGAGTCACCTTCCTCAGAGACTTGCTCCTTGCTTGTTTAGAAACCTTCACTGCGTCTTTTATTTCCTGCTTCATCGAGTCACAGGAGGTATTCAATACTTAGCACGTTAATGACTTCTGACCACTGACCCTGACTCTGGGTGGGGGCCTTCAAGACCCCAGAACTACTGTAATTGCTCAGGGCTTCCCCGCACAGATCCTCCACCTCTCCTCCCCCCAACCCCAACCCCTTTGTGACCATCGTGACCTGTGCAGACCTTCCACCTCTCATCCCGGCATCACACTCCCCCTTCCTCATCCATCCAAGATTACCTCCAAAGTTCTCAGCAGCCTCCAACTAACCCTTGAAAGCCTGCCGTCTTAATTTGCACTTGCTGACTGTGCCCTTCACTCACCCGTCAGCATTTTTCAAGCGTTTATGAGATCCAGGACACCCTGCCTCATGTGTCAAATGAAGTCAGTTTTCCCCGAATCTGCTGCATTGTCGGAGTCTCCTGAAAACAACTCCCCTTGCTTGTAACATGGGAACACTGCCCATTTGCCTCAGAGGCTGCTTGTAAGGAGTAAACGAGACTCAGATTATAAAAATGCTTTGAGAAGTTCAAAGCAATATATACATAGCAGGTGGTATTTTAAGAATAGCTACCGTGTATTGTGCATCTTCTCAGCGTGAACAAAGACAGTGAACCTCTCCTCTTTGTGGTTGAAACATAATCTTCCATTTGATACTAACAGACTACTCTGTGAAGTGTATCACTGTTTGCAGAAGAGGAAATCAAGATTCAGAGAGGTTAAACAATTTGTCTTCAGTTGCCCAGCCTGTAGGTGGCAGAACCAAGATTCAAACCAGATCTGTCTCTAAAATCCATGCCGTTAGCCACTTCTGCTATATTTTCATCCCTCTACCAAGGGTTGGAGAAGGAAACAGCAAGCCACTCCAGTGTTCTTGCCTGGAGAATCCCAGGGACGGGGGAGCCTTGTGGGCTGCCGTCTGTGGGGTCGCACAGAGTCGGACACGACTGATGCGACTTAGCAGCAGCAGCACCAAGGGTGGGTAGTTTCCTTTCTAATGCTGCGCTGTCTTACAAGGAATCCTGCTCACAGAGGGTGTCTGGTAGTTTTGCCAGGTAGCTGCAGGGCAGGTCTAAAGATATCAGGGCATAGACAGCCCACCACAGCATGTCCCAGAGGTGNATGCGACTTAGCAGCAGCAGCACCAAGGGTGGGTAGTTTCCTTTCTAATGCTGCGCTGTCTTACAAGGAATCCTGCTCACAGAGGGTGTCTGGTAGTTTTGCCAGGTAGCTGCAGGGCAGGTCTAAAGATATCAGGGCATAGACAGCCCACCACAGCATGTCCCAGAGGTGGACAACCCTGTTTTTGTAAACTTGTTTCCTCTGCCAGGGAGATTCCCTCAGCTCCGTTTCCCCTTTCACATTCCTCCTAGCCCTCAGCCTGGCCAGACTGCATCTCAGAAAAGCCACGTGCCTGTTTCTTCAGATTTTCCTAAAAGGAGCTTCCTTGTCTAGTTGACTCTGACCTCCAGAGTCAGCCTCAATCTCAGTCACTCCCTGAGGCCTGATCACGTGAGGTATCTTTAGAGATGAGCAACCTCTGAAGGGTGCTGGCATCATTTAGACACCGGCCCCCCCCCCCCGCCCCCGGCAAACTGCCTCCTCTCTGGCTGTTCACACACCAGTCGCCAGGGGTTCAGCTGCACAGGATGCCCTGAGGGTCCCTGAAAGCACCATGGTATTTAATGCCTCAGGTCTCCCCACGTGCTCTTCCTCTCCTCATCTTCAGAACTCTGAATCATGCTACATGCCTACTTCCTCCAGGAAGTCTTCTCTGCTTTCCTTTCCAAGCTGAATCTCCTTTTCTGTGTTCTCAGTAGTGTGTGCTTGTCTCCTGTCATTAATATATACCAAGTGATGCTGAGGGTATCTGTTTACCAACTCTCTCTTGCTAAACTGTATTCCACTAAGCCTATTCTAGGGACCAGGTTTGGGCCAGCACCAAACACAGTGCTTGCTCTGTAGTCGGTGCTCAGTGATTTTTGTTGAGTGAACGAATAGCTGAATGTATCTCTTCATTTAACTCTCTAAGCCCTGAAGAGTAGTAGGTAGTAGAAAGTTATGCCATTCCTCTCTCGCAAGCACCCTTCCCTCACTGGTAGTCCAGGTGATTCCAAATTCTAGTCAAGTATTGCAGCTCAGAGAAAAACCTACATCTGGGATGCTTGCAGCTCCCATGTATTTTGAGAGAAGAATCTCAGCACTTCTGGACAGTGAACTTTTTCCTGCATCCAGGAAGACTTGGTATCAGTCGAGATCCATTACTGGTCACAAGTTCTGGCAGTGGATGCAGCAAAAGAGGCGTGTTGGTAAACCCTCACAGCCAGCCCTCCTGCCCAGGGGCCCTTAATCCTCTTGCTGCTAACAACCAACTGTTTGGGGAACAGTGAATTGGTCTCTTCAGATTCTAAGGCAGCTGTCAAGGTTAGAGCACCAGACAGGAAAGAAGAGCTGGCCTAGAGTTTCTCCATTGAGCTGGGCCCTAATGTGGGGAGGCCCTAGGCCTGCCCCTCCTCTGTTCCATAACAGAAGGGGCTGATGAGGCCTTCCAGAGCCATGGCTGAGGTCCCATGGAACCAAGCTTTTGTTCCCTAGAAGCAGTGAGCCTTCTAGCAGTGGGGGATGGGGGCAGCCAAAAGAGCTCCAAGGGAAAAAGGAAGCCCCTGGACTGTAGGAGGAAATAAAGGCCCAGAGAGATTTCTGTGCATTAATATTTCAAAAACTGATATGCCCCATCTGAGCTGTAGAGAAGAGGGATGCGGCCGCCTCTGGAATGGTGGCTTCAGTGAGAAGTGCCCACCATCAGCCACCCCACTGACCTCACGATGATCAACAGCAGACAGTTGCTGAGCATGTACGGACATATAGATTATTGTGCTGGACAGGGTGGAAGGGAAAAGAAACCCTGAACGTTAGTTCAACTAAAGCACATCTCTTAAAAAAAAAAAAAGAAAGCTAAAACTTTGACTCAAAAAGCATATAATCTGGCCAGATAGGAAATAAACACACAAAAGCATAAAAAGTATTCCAGTTTAAGATACCACTGACTGTAAAATACACCGTGTTTTTGCCTCTAAGAAAAGCACCACCAAGTAAACCAGCATCATCAACCGTAATATGCAGCCTAATTCAAAAGATGTTAAAATGGTGGTAGGGGGATAAGAATTTTTAAGCATTGATGAAATACGTCTGCAAGATAGCACATGTTAAATCACAAATGAGTCAAAGAAATCAGCTAATAAAAGCAAGAGCATTCAGGACTTCCGAGGGAAAACCCATAACTGAGGGTCAAGGCAAAGAGAGAGAACATGAGCTGAGCCTGGGCCAAAGAAGCTTATGCCTTACTGAGATCACTGAAGCAGAAGGAGATCATTCCAGAAAATGGAAGTGCTGCCGTTGAAGCCAGAAGGGCACAGTGGAGAGGAATGCTGTACAGACAGTAAGCAGAGCAGTTAAGGTGGGTGAAGGTGAGGGCAGGCAGGCGGTGAGCAGAGGTTACACAGGAGGAAGGTCTTCAGTAAACCAGAGTGTTGATAAAACCAAAATGGCCTATAGGGTTATCCCTAACTCATGCCTATGAGTTCTGTGGCACAAACAGGCTGGAGTTCCACCTTGCTGTCATTCATTCATACAGCGACACTGAGCATCTGCTAAATTCTAGGCTCTTTGAAGGACACGAATCCTAAATTCTGTCTATCAAAGCAGATAAGTCATTCACTGAAATAACTATGAGTGTAGATGTCATCGTGACCCCGACTCTAAAGATGATGAGGCGGAGGTCCAGAGAGGTCCAGTGATTGCCCAGCCTCCCACTGCTGGTAAGTGGCAGGAAAAGGAGGTTGTGAGGATTTGATTTATGGTATTCTAGACAGTGTGAGACAGGGTACAAACTTCTGTACAGGGCACAGTGAGCAGTAAAGATTGCTTGGGTCAAAGAAATAATAAAAATTGAAAGGTTTATGTTGTAAGAAGATCTTTAACACTAGGGGCCTTAGACAACCACAGACAGAGGAGAATCCCTGATGGCTCTTAATCAGGGATCAGATCTGTGCCCTAGGAAGATTAGTGATCTCTCCATAAGTCAGATTATAGAGAGAAGAAACTAGAATCAGAAAGACCAATTAGAAAGTTACTGCAACGCTTTAAATAAAAGGAATTTGACCCAGCACAATGCTGGAGTTAAATCATGGTCTTTGCTTTTTATTAACCTTGAAAGTTAAGGATGTACCTTCCCCCTGCCCCAGAATATCCTGGAGTCTTTGATCTATGAACTTCTCTAAGCTTTCATGAGCTTTGTTTCCAGCCTTGGCATATGCTAGCATCATTTGTTCTGAAACAATGGCCTTCCACAAGCAGCACAGGGTCGGGGAGAGTGGGACAGAGAGGAGGTCCAGGGATGGAGGGCTGGGAGGCCAACAGTTGCCTCTCCCAATCTTGGTGAACACATGTGTCCTGTGCCTGACTGTACTCTTTACGCACTACAGATCTAGAACCTTCTCTAAACTTCCTTTTTCCACATTATAAATCCTGAATTTTAAACTCTTTTCCTATGATAGCCATCCCTCCCCCCACCAGACTATATGATCATCTAGCCTAAAGCTCTTGTCTCACAGAAGTCCTGGAAGGAAAAGGATCTGTCTCGGGCCACACAGCCAGTGGGTGGCAGGACAAGCCTCTGACCCTCTTAACCTGTCTGACCTGTACCATCTCCAGCTCTCAGCTCAAACCAGCAGCCCCTAGATGGACTCTGTTCCCAGGATAGGAATTCATGGTTTGGGGGTAAGGGAGAAGAAGTTTCACTTGAGTCTTCAGGGATACTTCCCCTCATCTGCAGATCTTTTTGACTGCTAGAGCCTATCCAGGCACTTCAAGGCCTCTGCACTATCTCTTGGATGTCTTAACAAGGATCATCTTAAAAATCCCTGATTACTGTTTGCCTGATTAACAGTCTTTACCTGATGGTTAGGTTTTGAGCTGTTCAGGGTGAAGTTAGGAGACAAGGCTCAGATTGGGGTCGAGGGCAATTTATAATCACCAAATGCCTGCTGGCAGTTTCCAGTTGGATGTTCTACCATCGCCTGAAGCCCCACACATTTCTCTCAAAACCTCATTACCGCCCATGTTTCTCTCCGCCACAGTTCACCATCATCCAGGCCATAGCCACGGGCCATCCACACTCCCTCCTCCTCTGCCTCCAACAGTAGGTCACCAAGGAGCGTTTTGTGTCTCTTTAACACCTCTTGTTTCTGTCCTGTCCTTTCCATTCCTGCTGACATTCTGCCTGAAACTCCACATGGGCTTGTGATAAGATAGCTGGGAACCTATGTGTAATAGACAAAATTTAAGAAAGAAGGTGCCTCCCCTGGGTGTGCAGTCTGCTTCCTTTGCTCCTGTGTCACAGGATCCTTTTAAATATTAGCTCAGGACCCGGAATTGGCGTTCCCCTCATTGGCTGGGAGCCTGTGGTTGTAAAAATCCACTTGTGAGCTTCCAGCCGTGGTCCTCTGTGCATTTGCACAGCACAGCCTCTCTCTGCCAGCCCTCCAGCTATATGAGTCTCTGCCAAGGACTCATATGCCAAGCTTTTTTAGGCAGGACCAGACCAACTGAGCGGCCCTCACGCTAAGCTGGCCTGGATGCCACTAGTCAGAGAGTGAGCAAGGTGAGAATGCCCAATCTCTGAGCTGAATTTCCTGAACCCCTACTGTCCATAAGGCATGAGCTGGACACTGGAGGGATGATAAGAAAATAGAGGAATCCTCACCTCCACAAGCCAGTCTGGCTAAAAATGGAAGAAAGGGCAAGCAGCAAATGGCAACCCCTGAGCCCCAGTCCATGACAATACATTTATTTATTCAGCCCTCATCTACTATTAGGTATCATACGAAGTTCTAGATAAAGCCATATGTGATTGTTTCCAGTCATCAGGGATTCATGACCTGTAAGGGAAGACAGCTAAGAAGCAGTTCTTATCCATTGTGATACACGTCATTATGGTAGAGGTAAGCCCAGGACACTCATAACCTAAGCTAAGACTGAAATAACACTTCTAATGATATGACTGAATATACAAATTAAATGATTGACCATGACCATGTGCCAGGCACTGTGCTGTTCACATTATGTCATTTTTCTCTCATTTTATTTGCACAGTTTTTTGTGTTGTTTCTTTCATCCTTACAACTTTCTGGGCAAGAGCTATTTTTGTTTCTGGTTCTCAGACAAGACATCTGAGGCCTTGAGAGGTTAAAGAGCTAGCCCAAGGTCCCCCACTTGTAACAGGAGGAAACTGTGGTCCAGCCCAGGCTGCCTCCCGCCAGAGTCTGAGGACTATGTGTGCAGCAGCCCCTCCCTGGAGGGGGCCCGGCCTGAGCAGAGCCAGGAGGGTGACTAACAGCCATCCTTACAGAGCTGGGCTGGGTGATGGGCTGCACCTGTTGCAAACATGGAGCAAAGCAAGCACAGGGCATGGAGGAGAGAGAGAACGTAGCACCCTCCAGTATCCAGGGTTTCTCTGAACAGCTGGAATGATCCAAGAAGGCTTCACAGAGGAGGTGAGCTTTGCATTGGGCTTTGAGGGCCAGCCTTGGGCCAGCCAAGGGCCCAGTGTTTCAGAAGAGGAAGAAAGCAAGAAAACAGAGAGAGAAAGTCAGGCCCTAGCAATGGCCAGGCTAAACTCTCGGCAAAGGAGGAAAGAGATGAAAGCAAGAGCACTGAGTCTGGAGAGCCTTCTTTATGTGGATGTGGGACGGGGCGCAGATGGGGGGACACCGCAGAAGACCAGGCCAAGCCATGCCACCTAACCTGGCCTCTCCCTCTTCAGCCTATGCTCAGCTGCAGCCGCACCAGCTCCTCCCCCAGCCATCCTCGAAGCACCTGCAGCCCCAGTTTGTGATGCAGCAGCAGCAGCCCTCACAGCAGCAGCAGCCGCCCCCGCCATCACGGCCGGCGCTCCAGGCCCCGTCCCATCCCCAGCTGGCCTCGGTCCCTCCGAGCCTGGCCCTGCAACCCAGCCCAGAAGCCCATGCCATGCCGCTAGGCCCAGTCCCATCCACCCTGCCTCTCCAGTGCCCTGCTGCCAATCTGCACAAGCCTGGCAGCTCTCAGCAGTGTCCCCCTCCCACACCAGACACTGGGGCTCACAACGGATATCCCGAGGGCCTGGCCCACGCCCCTCAGCGCAGGTTCCAGCACGCCTCGGCTGTCATCTTACAACTACAGCCTGCTTCACCGGTGGTGAGTAAGCCTATCCCAAGGCCCAGGGAACAGAGAGGGAGGTCACCACTCAGGCCATCCTACGACCCCCTTTGGGATGTGTATCTGTGTAGGCTGAGCATCAGAGTCCAGGAAGGAAAAGAGGCCTCTCCCTAACTTGAGGCTGGCTGAATCTTAATGTCCTTCTTCCCAAGCTCCATGGAAACGGGGCATGCGTCCAGAAAGGTAGAGACAATTCATGAGCAAATCATATCTGTCCTGTCCTTCAACAGCCCCAGCAATGCACCCCCGATGACTGGAAGGAAGTGGTACCTGGGGAGAAGAGTGGGTCAGAGACTCGGTCTGGCCCATCACCACATCAGCAAGCCATCGTCACTGCCATGCCAGGTGGCCTGACTGTGCCCAAGAGCCCGAACATCCAGCAGTCCCCAGCTCACGGTATGAAGCATAGCGGGGCCCTTGGGGGAGGGGAGAGAGTCAGCCCTCCTTGCCACCCCCTGGCACATTGCACTTGGGCCTCTAGAACGGGAAGGAAACTATAAACCCCAAGTGGCAAGAAAGAAGTTGGGTAGGTAGAAGCAGAGAGTGGATTGAGAAGACGAAGCAAGGATAAAGAAAGGGGACCCAGAAGGTATAAAAGGATAGAGAAAGAAAAGAAAGTTCTAGAAGAGGCCGGCCTGTCACTGCTGCCAGATGTATCCACATAGCCATATGCCAGGTTGAGAGTTCACCCAGGGATCCAAGTGTCTCAATCCTCTGCTCCGCTTGGTATGAGAGAGTGTTCTTGAAGTTGGCGATATGACAAGGCGGCTGCATAGCACACAGATGAGGGCAATGCCTAAGGGGAGCTAGCAGGGGATTCACGGAAAGCCTCATTGAAGGAACAGGCAGCTCTGCTCTTGGCAGGCAGGCTTCTCTAAGAACTGGGTTTCAGGAGGCTCCACTGATCCCTCTACCCTGACAGGAGAACCACGGTGGTACCTCTGCCCCGACAGCAATCCCCTCACTTTCCGTTCCTTCTCTGCCAGTGTGTGCAGCCATCTTGGCCCAGATCTCGATGACATTCTGGGCCGTGGGCCACGTATAACTCAGGGAGGCAGTTCCATTGTTGAACTCAGTGTGCTGGGAGTGGGGATGGGGAGAACTGAGAGAAAGGGGGGTTTGGAAATGGAAGAAAGAGAAATGAGAATAAAAGAACTTTGGGGCAAAGTAGTTATAAATGTCCTATAAGGAATGGAAGAGGGATCAAGGAAAAGAAAAGCAAAGGAAAGCAAAGAACATTCGAAAAATTAAGAGAGGAGATCAGAGTTCTCTTGGCAAATTGCAATGAAAAGGGGTTCACCATTTTGTAAAGCAGCCCATCCCACTGTGGCATTGCTCTAATTATCAGAAAGTGGCTTTTCAAATTAAGCCAAAATGTATTGTCCTGGAACTCCCACCACTGGCTGTGATTCTGTCTTGTGGATTGCAGTGGAGTCCATCTCCTATAGTGTGTGTAGACAGTTATCATGTCTCTTTCTTCTCCCCATTCTCCTACATTTCCAGGCTAAATATTTGAGATTTATTTCATTTTTTACCTCTCACACATCAAGACCTCCCATTTCCACCATGCTGATTATTCTTGTCTAGCCACATTCCACCTTTCCACTAATTCTCTTAAAGTGTGATTCCCCCAAATGAAGCACATTAATTCCAAATATAAAAAGATGCTAGTGACCCAAGGTTGGCACCTAGACCTAGTTTAATAAGCCCTCCAAGAGGCAGAGCTCTGTATAGTATAATAGAGAGGAACTAAAATTTATTGAACACCTACTATTTGCCAAGTTGTGTTTTCCTTTGCTCATTCATGATATCCCTGAGAGATCATTACTATTGTCCCCATTATTTAGAGGAGAAAATGAAAGGCTCCAAGTCTCACAGGTAAGAAAGGGCAGCCCCATAATTCTGGCTTCAGGGATAATGCCCTTCCCTGCCTTCATCAGGACATTGCACCTATGACCCCATGTAACTCCCCCAACCCAAGGGAATGACTTCCTTGGTTTACACAGCATTGTGTCTTGTGAATCCCAGAGGGATTGGGCTTGGTTTTGGTTTCTGTTTTTTGTGGTTTCTTTTTAGGTGAACTGCTATCATTTCAGGTCCCCTCCATCTCAAACTTGTACAGTTTATATTGTGAGCCAAAATGTTATTAAGTATGTCCATTCAGTGGTGTCTTGTGAATTTAGCCCACAGTTCGAGGCACATCAAAAAATGGTAACAGTTAATAGCTAGCATTTAATGAGTCCTCTCTGCCGGCTTTACATGCATTTCCTCACTTAATCCTGCCAGTAACTCTCTGAAGCTGAAACCTTTATCATGCCCATTTTCAAGATAAGGAAACTGAGGCACAGAGAGACTAAGTGGTGGTCCAGGAATGTTTTATATCTGAATTTTGTCACTCATTCTACTAACGCCTCTGCTTAACTTTGCCATCTGTATGTTATATAGCAAGTCTTTAACCAATTTGCTGATAGAAATGTTGAATAGGACCTGACTGAAGACACATGCCCTGTCTGCAGGTTGGTGATAATCAACAGTCTTTGTTCAGTTATTTGTTATCCAACAATCTCTGAATGAACTGACATTTGCCTTCCTTTCTTCATCTTGTCTATAAAACTCTCAAAATTTTTTTCTGAAATCTAGTCCAAATGATATACATATAACAAAGCACCCTGTTCCTAAGGTTCTAGCTCATGAGAAAAGTAAGTTCTGCACAATGGACACAACTGTCAAGCACCCAAGATTTAAATATCCATTCTGTATTATATGTTTGAACACCTGTTTTGTGCAAAGCACTGTGAAATGAGAGGTAATCCACAGAGAAAGAAGGTCTGTACCCTACTTTCAAGGAGCTTAAGGTCCTCTGGAAAAGATGGGAAATGCACAGGAAAAAAATACAGTAGAAGATAAGATATGATAAACGTCATAGAAAGATTATGGGTAAGTGCTTTAAAAAGTAAGAGAGAAAAGTTACTGCTGAGTAGAAGTTGTCTGGGTAGATTGCAGGGGGGAGGGGAGTGGCATTATTCTAAAGCAAAGGTTGGCAAACTACATCCTAAGGGCCAAATTCATCATATCACCAGTATCCCTACAGCCCACAAGCTAATAATGTTTTTTTTACATTCAGAAAACATTTTTAATACTCAAAAGAATATTTTGTGATACGTGAAAATTGTATGAAATCCAAATGTCTGTGTCCACAAATAAAGGTTTATTGGAACACAGCCACATACATTCATGTTGTGTTGTCTGTGGTCACTTTCCTGATGCAACAGTAGAGTTGAATGGTTGCAATAGAGACCACATGGCCTACAAAATCTAAAATATTTACTATCTGATCTCTTACTGAAAAAGTTTGCCAGCTACTTTTCTTGAGTCTAGACCTTTAGGAGAGGTAGGACCTGGACGTGTGGAGCTGGGCAGATGCCATTCCAGAAGGACTAGTGAAGTGGATAAAGGTAGGGAGGGAGTAGTGTGGGCATGTTTATAGAACAAAATATAAGTGTAAGAAATGTAAGAACAGAAAAGGGAAGGCAATGTGAATATTAATGAAAGAAGGCATTGAAAAATGGGCGGAGGGAGAGGGAAAGAAAAAGAGAGCAAAGTAAACGATCAGGGAATATAAAATAAATGTAAAATGTGGGAACAAAAAGAGATGAGGCCTGCGGGGAAAGGGATGGGGAGATGAATGAATGCTAAGAAAGGCAATGTTGGAAATAGAAGTCAAGCATGGAGAGAGAAATTCGGATCATCTGTTCAGCACGAAGCTGGGCGTGGGGNGTGAGATTCCGTCGTTAAATTGAAGTCCACAGGGAGGGAAATAATCTGCCCAAGGTCAGGTTGCCAGCTAATGGTGACCCTGCAGTGATGAGAACTCCTACTCGGCGACTGCTATATTGCTGGACCCCAGTTTGTGCCAGTGATAGCTCCACCGTCACAGTCCTCACCCTCCCTCCCCCAAGGCCGCTTTTGAGACCTGAACAGATTTCACTGACACAGTTTCAGTTCTAATCAACTTTCCTTTCCTTCCCGCTCCATACCTAGAATGTTGACCTTGTTCCCTTGCTGTCTACAGAGACACAGTTTTCTATTCTTTTTCCTGCTTAACAAATCAGTGACGGCTCTCCCCCTTAGATCTCCCATCCCAGATCTTTAATCCCCTCCCATTAGCATATTGGACCCAGAGGATCCCTTGTTGTGAAATAAGCTACCGACCTAAATCCACCATATGTCCCCAATTTTTCTAGGACAACCCCAATTTAAAATATTCCATCCCATTGTCTTTATCAGCTAAGTGCCTCAATTTTTGGTTTAGAAAAATAGTGTCATTTTAACTGTATCAGGCCCTGCTGTCCTGGCCTTTTCCAGCCATTTGACTCTGGGGCATAACTGGGTAATCCAATTACCATTCACCTGGGATTTTTTTTATTCTTCACCCCCACCCGCAGTCAACCCAAATGTTGGAACTGCTAGGATTTCTAGATGAGTCTGAAAATTGCAGACTAATGAGGCAGGGAAATTCCTTCTTGCTCCTATATGTTTGCCTCTGCCCTTGCCCCTGCCCCACACCCCCCCACCGCCCAGTTTTTATTCTGTGTACAGGGCCTCAGACCTGTGGCAGTGTCTGTTGATTTAGGGCTTAAGTTGAGGTCACATGGGATATAGGGCTTCATATCATTTTGACTCTAGAAGAGAAAGAAACTTACTGTGTTGGTTACAGGGCAAGAGGTTCTATCTCGTATCTTAAGATACCTGCACAGCTAAGTAGTTTTGGTTCCTCTCAGATTTCACACACCTTGTTTGCCCTGCTGACCCATGTGAAGCATTGTTTAGGCACTGTGGAGAATATACAAGTGGTTTTCCCCGCTTTGCCCTCAACATCTGGATCTCTGTGTGGAAATAACCACACTTTTGAATCAGCTGATGCCTGTGTGTTTCCCACTGTTTCTGTCCCTGAGTTCCAGTCCCTGCCAGACGGGAACCAGAGCTTCTGGCTCGGCTCCTTTACGAGGGCTGGCTTCTTTCACAGAGGGCCCAGCAGATGGGCAGTGGGGCTCGTGCCGCACCTGCCCTTCCCAGGCACTCGCCATGGGAGCTCTGCCCCTCAGCCCACCCAGGATCTGTTTCCAGGCTTGTCCATACACATTGATTGGAAAGAAGAGATGCCTTTTTTCCCCCCTCCAGCGTTAATCTCAAGTCCACTCTCTGTTGTCCTTGAGCTGCTTTTTCAGTTGTCGAACTGCATTTTTGTGAGCCATAGCTCCTGTTTTCATCACCTTTCCCCCAACCCCGGCCCCCGTTGCCTTTTTAAGCTGTTGTTGTATTGCTAGCTGGCACATAGATACTTAATGAATATTCGTATTTTTGATGGCCTCCTAGCCCCAACCACTTCTCTGCCAGGTCCTGGCTTAATTTCTAACTTGCCTTTGTCAGGTGTACTCAAGATATTATTTCCACTGCTCTCAAAGTGAGAAGGAATCTCCAGCTCTTCTTTCTTCTGTGCCAGTAATGATTCTCCTGGCTGTGGGCCTCTTCAGCCCTTGTTGCTCTGCATTGCAGTGGAGGAGAACCTCTTAGGAAGGTGTCTCATGCTTCTCCAGACATCCCTCCTCCGATACTGACTTTCTAGTCTAAACTGGTGACCCTGAGACTTCTTGCCCCAGAGGCCCCTTCCCCCATCTCTGACCCTGTGCCTGTGCCTTGCTCTGGCTCAGCCCCAGAATCCACTCTTTTCAAACCACATCCTTTTTCCTGCCTTACTCATTTCCTGTCTCAGATACTTTGGATCCCTTGGATCTTTCAGTGGGAGAGAGAATAAGGGGAATAAATAGATAGATGATTTTATAAAACTGTTCATGCCTCTGGTCCTGCATGCTCTGACTTCGGTGTCCTCTCTGTAGGTTTTCTTGTGTTAGGGGAAAGAAAACAATTACTATCCAGAATTAAGAACCTTTCCCTGAGTTTGTGACTGTCTTTTTGTCTCTATTTTTTTTCCTGTTGTGATTAAGTCTCTGTTCTCCTCTGGGCTGTGGGCCTCTCTCTAGGCATTCAGTACCTTATTTGCTGATTAAAGTTCACCCCTTTCCTGTCAAAGTCCTTCCCTTTCAGCTCACATTGATAGGTAGGTAAGCCAACATAAAGTTTAAATTGAAAAACTAGAGAATGGGATGGTGGTTCCAGTTCTAGTAAGGCTGCTCCATGGAAGTGTGACATTCACCAAGAGTTTTTACCTCCTCTTGGTTAGTCCCAGGTTATATTATTAAAGTTCTGCCAGCTGTGCAGTGCCATTTACTCTCCAGGCAGATTTGACTCTTTCCTCGAAAAGATTCTCCTCTGAAAAGCTATGTCACATCTACTAGAAATAAGAATAAGGAAGCAAGACACCTTCAGAAAAGCATAGTTTCTCTTTTATTCCCTTTTTTTGGTGCCAGTTTTTGCAACTGGAAGATGATGATTTTCTGTGGTCAGGCGGAATCTCACAAAAGTGGTTGTAGAGATGCTTGGGTGTTTTCCACTCCCTGGAGGAAGAGTGAGGACTAGCTGCCTTACGCAATCTGCTCCCCTGAGAGCTTTTGCCAGTAACAGAAATGACTCTCTGCAGTGACTTACTAGCACCTTGTCTGATGGAAATCAAAGCTGGGACTAATCCCTCAAGGTAGAGTGATGAACATATACAGATTTATGTTTTCAGTGTTTTTATGGCCTGCTTTAAACAGTAGTGTGAGTCACCAGTTTAAAAGACTCCGTTTGAATATGTGTTCTGTTAAAAATGTTTCAAGTGGGCCTGTTTAAGATAACTTGAAATACTTATCCACAGTTTAAATAGATGCATGTTTCATTTTAAGCATTGACTTATTTAAAAATTTCAACTTGAATTTAGTTACATCAGAACACAGATATACTTGTTTTTAAAAAAGAAAAACTCAGAGACAAACCATCTTTAATTCAACTATGACATTTTGGGAATTGTTAGGAAAAGAATTAGCCATTTGTTTATCCAAGACAACAGTCTTACAGACTCAGGGGTTTTTCCTCCATTAGTTACAAAAGTAGAATATAATTGACATGAATAAAAAAATGTTTTTTTTAATAGTTAATCCAGTTATATTATTAAGAATGGGATTAGTTTTTGAAGATATATACTTAAAAAAATAGCATATGATTTAAATAATAAATTGTTACTGTGTGATTCATTGTAAAATCATCTAGGCCAGCATACTTAATGGTTTTTTCTTTTTCCTTCCCCTTCCACATTATTTATAGTTAGTGAAAAGGGATGTGTTTTCCTATACTTTAAATTTCCAAAGATTTTTTTTTAGTTCAATCCAAAAGAAAACATTCTACATCTGCCAAAGAAGTGATTGCTGTTAAACAGAGATTGCCAGTATTCTAAGATAAATCCAGATGTTGAAGAGAGTCCCAGTCTGCCATTGGGCTTTCTTTAAAGCAGAAAACCTGTGTCTTGGATGATTTTCTTCTTAGCAGTGAAATTTGTCATAGCTTCTCTTTTAAGAAAAGATGGCTTTTAGATGCCATGTCATAACTGACTCTTCTCCGGTAGATTAGGAAGAGCAGGCCTGATGCTGAATATTGGAACTGTTGGCAAGAAAATGAGAGTTCATGACTGCTAGGAGTTATTTTTAAAGCCCTAGTTGCATGGCTATTATGTCTCAAATACTGTATAATTATCCCTAGTTACTGATATCTTTAGCATATTTGAAACCGTCCATATGTGGCCTAAATCCACACTGCCATATTAAGACATTTTTAAACAGCCCAAGCAAATGACACTGTAAATTAAAATTAATGTGAACCAAATACTACTTTTTTAAAAACTCAATTTAAGTCCACATTTCTAGGCCTCCAGTATTAATCTCCTCTGTCAGCTGATTGGTAGCAAAGTAGAGTGATTGAAAACTTAGACGGGAGAGGGCAGTGTTTTCCAAGAACAGAATGATCAAGAAGATTGATTTGCAAGATAAAAATAATCTGTCCCATTATATAGACAAGGACAACCAAGGCTGGCTACTCTAGTACATTCTCTCTCTCACTGTCTCTCACTCACTCTCACCCATTTCTCGAAGAATATTGTTGCTTCTGCAGTTGGTAAAAGAGTCATATCCAGCAACATGGTGGCCTTTCCTTGTTATCAGACTGAAAATAGAGAATTTTCTCAACATTTGTGGTTTTTAAACTGTTACAAATCCATTTTCCATGATTTTATCTTCAGCTTTTTAAAGTAATTTCTTTTCACAGGCTAAACCACCTCCTGGCATTATAAGAACCACTGGGGAAAAGTGGTTGTTTTTTGGCTCCTAAGTTCTTTGCTTGTTTCTAGGGTTCCTTTGATACCTGAGACTCTTTATGAAATAAATGCATAGGAAGGGAATCTGGCACTTCTCGTGTCCTTTGGATTAATGACTGTTGAAGATGAATTGAGATGTGTGATCTGCCCCCAGCGGCAGGTATATTTCCCTTGTGTTGCAGTTCATTGTCAAAGCAGAAGTATGATTTCTTCCTGAAGCCTGAACTCAGGAGTGCCAGCACAGGATGCTGAGTAGGCCAGCGCATCTGAGGAACAGGAGTGATACCTGAGTTTGGGCCAGTGAAAGGAATAGCTGTGCTCTGCAGCTGCAAGAGGCCAGGCCCGGTGCACTGAGTCTCAGTGATGGGAGCCCTCCAATGGCAAGTCAGGCCTCTTGCATTGCATTGTAACTGCAGTATCACATTTAACCCTTGCCACAGCCATATGAGACAAAGATAAGCATCCCATTTTACAGATGAGGAAACAGGCCTTCAGTAACTTGCCTGGGATAATCTAAGATTTAAGCTTAGGGTCTTTCTCCCAAGTCTTAACTGCCGTGTAACACAGCTTCCAGATGTAATCAGTGCCAAGCATTTTACATATATAAACTCTGCTCTTCACTGTCAGCCTGCAAGACAGGCAGCATGATGGTCATTTATATAGATGGAGACACAGACACAGAGCAGGTACCAAGTGCTTGAGGCTGCCCAGGTGATCAAAGATGGAACCAGAGTGTGAACCCAGATCTGCCCAGAGCTGGTGCCCTTTCCACTCTGCCATTTTTCCTGTCATCTTCAGTGATTCTGGCCTCTGGACAGAGGGCTTCTCATGTCTGTTCCATACTTATTTGCCTTGTGAAATCGCAGCATCTGCTAGAGAACTCTGACATCAGGGTGTCTGAGAGCCCTGCCTCGGCACCGGAGACCGGAGGACTGGCTCCAGTAAGTAGAGCTCTTGTTGAGAACTCTCCCTGGCTCCCTGCAGCTGGAGGTAGTCATCGCACAGTGCTCCTTGGCCTCAGCCGGGCAGCAGTGCTGCAGCTGTGTGGAAATCCCCCGAGTCCCGGCCCGAACCATCCAGGGGCTGCTGGTGGTTCACTCCGTTGATTCCTTCCACCAGAGCTGGGGGTGGGCGCTTGGAAAACATTCAGCTGTTTACAATTCAGCTTATGTCCACTGTGGCCGGGGCCTTTGGGTGAGTCAGAAGGGCTGTGCGCTCCGCCTGTGTCCAAAGAGACAGGTTGAAAGTCAGCTGTATGGTAATGGCCGCAAGGGAGGAGGAGGATCCCTCCTACCAGACTTGATGCTTAAGATCCAGGAAGCCCGTCTGCTCTCGAATCCTCTTAACCCAGACTTAACAAGGTCACTCCGCAGTGACACGGAGGCCCGTCTGAGGCCACCTGGCCCAGCTTCCCTGGCACTGTGCCAGCCAGCTCTCCGCAGACACAGGTCAGCCGAGTGGGCCAAAAGGATGTTCCTGTCACAGTCCTTTCTTCCCTTCTCAGGAGAGGCTCCCAAGAGCAAAGGTGCTCTGAGGGCAGGATGGTGACAGCACCTGTGAGAAAAGGCCACAGCCTTTTGTGTGTCTGACATCTCAGTCCTTAGCAGAATTGCACGAGCTACAAACATTTGGCCTTGGTGCTTCCTACCTTGGAGAAGGCAATGGCACCCCACTCCAGTACTCTTGCCTGGAAAATCCCATGGACGGAGGAGCCTGGTCGGCTGCAGTCCATGTGGTCGTGAAGAGTCAGACACGACTGAGCGACTTCACTTTCACTTTTCACTTTCAGGCACTGGAGAAGGAAATGGCACCCCACTCCAGTGTTCTTGCCTGGAGAACCCCAGGGACGGGGGAGCCTGGTGGGCTGCCATCTATGGGGTCACAGAGAGTCGGACACGATTGAAGTGACTTAGCAGCAGCAGCAGCCTCCTACCTTCTGGGTTCTCAGGGGAACCCAAGGTGGGAAGCAAAGTACAATTTTCCCACCTCTAAGAGCTCCTTTTATGCATGGTTTAGTGGGTGGTGGTGTTTATTTGCTAAATCACATCTGACTCTTTGCAACCCCAAGGATTGTAGCCCACCAGCTCCTCTGTCCATGGGATTTCCCAGGCAAGAATACTGGAGCAGGATGCCATTTTCTTCTCCAGGGGATCTTCCCAACCCAGAGATCAAACCAGGTCTCCTGCATTGGCAGGTGGTTTTCTTTGCCCCTGATGCACCATGGAAGCCTGTTTTAGAACATAGTCTCTTCATTTAGGTGGCACACACTCTTGCCTTGATTCTGAAATGTAGACTTTATTACGCACCCTCTTCCTCCTCTGGAAAATTAAGATGTTAGACCCAGGACCCTCCTAAGCCCAGTCCACAGAGGACTAGTGCCTCTGATCCAAAATCTCCACTCTTCCTCCCCCATGCCTCACCCCGGGCCTTCTGTCCCTAAGTGGGGAGGAAAGCGCTCTGCTTCTCTAAGTGATTCACAGCCACTTGTGAATGACTGCAAGTGTATATTTGCATTTTAAAGCAGGTTGTTAACCCAATGAATCTCTTTAGTTGACTACTCTGCCAGGGTCCCTGGATGGAGCCACGATTCCTCATTCCCTCTCTCTTCCCCCTCCCCCCTCTCCCCCCCAGCAGATTGGTACTTAACGAGATTTTGTACCTCCCTCGCTTGCGGAGCGGCACTAATGTCTTTAGGGGCCCAGCTATAATGCGATTGTAAAGGGTGGCCACAGCCTTTGCTGAGGGCTTCCTGGGCCCTCAGCTTGGCCTCCCCATGTTAGCGCCAGGTGTGCCTGGTCTGCATCAGCTGCTCTCTGCCTGGGAGGTGGCTTCCCTGGGTGTCCCTTTGCAGGCACTCCGCTCGGGGTCTCCGTAGAGCAGGCAGCTGTCGAGGAGCCCTGCTGTCGCCCCTCCTGCCCATGGGACTGGCCTGCCGAGCCGAGGCCCAGTGAGCAGGGCTTCACAGCCAGGGGCCTGGAGAGAGTGCTCTGTGTTGTGTGAGCGACCTTGTTTTGCCATTTGTCGAGCAGAATTTGCTGCAGGAAATGATCCGTGTTATCACCTGCTCTCCCTCCTTGAATCCTCTATTAACTTCATTAGCTTTGCCTTTGCTGCTGCCAGGCACGGGTAGTTAGAAGTCTCAGTATTAAAATACTTTCTCCTCATGTCTGTAGAAACTGGAAATGGCCACTGGCCAAGCTGGGGGGTACAGGGAGAGGCCCTGCTTGCTTTTCATCTCCTCTGAAGTCAGGTCTTCAAGGTTGCTTATTTTCAGGGCAAATAGAAAGACTTGATCAAGTCATCTGAAACACAATAAATGTTAGCACTGAACCGTATTTTAGCATAACTGATGATTTTTGCCACATCTGTGCTTATAAAGAGCACCATCTGCTGCTGCTGCTGCTGCTAAGTTGCTTCAGTCGTGTCCGACTCTGTGCGACCCTGTAGATGGCAGCCCACCAGGCTGCACAGTCCCTGGGATACTCCAGGCAAGAACACTGGAGTGGGTTGTCATTTCCTTCTCCAGTGCATGAAAGTGAAAAGTGAAAGTGAAGTCACTCAATCGTGTCTGACTCTTCACGACCACATGGACTGCAGCCGACCAGGCTCCTCCGTCCATGGGATTTTCCAGGCAAGAGTACTGGAGTGTGGTGCCATTGCCTTCTCCAAAAGAGCACCATAATGGTTCCACAGTGGCCCAGGTGGAACCGAGCTAGGGCCAGCCTGACCTCTGTCTTCGGGGGCAGGAGAGCTCAGACTCTCTGGACACCTACCTCCTGGCCCTGAGGGCAAGGCTGTTTCTTTAGGCGCCTCTGGCCTCTGCTTCTGGAGGTCATCATGCCTTTCCAAATGCCTGGAGCCAGCATCAGTGTTTCAAAGCGAGCCAGGGAACCCAGAGCTGCAGTCTTTGGAGCTGATTTAATGCTAAATTTCTCATCCACTGAGGAAATCCCCGCTCTAACGAGAAGAAATGGGCTGAGAAGTAGCTCTTACTCTTCTTCAGAGCCAGGTAGCCAGAAATGCCATTCTTGTAGGCAGGCACCAGCCCAGCTGCTCTGTCTGTCATTACCGCCTCAGAAAGTGACTTGCCAATCTCAACTGGTGATTGCTGTTGGAAGACTAGGGAGAACAGCACTGTGGTCAGCCGTGGAGATGGAGACCACAGTTTCTGCACGCTGTGGTGCAGCACCTGTTAAATGTGGTGGTCACTGGGTTAGCCCTGAAGATACAGACAAGACCTGGACGGCCCTGCCTAAATAGGGCCCCTGCTTTGCCTAGCAGAGAAGACTGGTCCTGAGCAGATAATTTCACAAATGGGGCCCAGGGAGTGGGGAGGGGATTCGCCCTTCCTGTTTTAATCCAGTCCCTATAAGGACTGTTTTTGCCAGAGCCTGAGAGCAGATTGAGATGCAGCCTACAGGTTGAGGCCTGTGTTATGTAACGACGCCCCCAGAACACATTGCTTTGTTCATTCTCATCGGAATACTTGGCCCTTTGTGGTCAGCTTCAATCAAATGCTAGATTCTACCTCTCCCTTCCCCCGCCCCAACTGGAGCTTGGTTTTCTTTCCTTCCTGCAGCTTCTCCTTCTCAAGGTGTCCTGGCCTCTGCCTTGCAGATCCAGGTACCTCACTCTGTATAGAGGCATTTGAGACCTGTGGGAATCCCAGCAGCACTTACAGCCTCAGCCGGTCAAGGGAAGTGAGTAAGGAAGAATTCCGAAGATAGAGGACTTCTTTGTCTCTCTCTCATCTGGCCTCAGGGCCAGCAGGGCAGGTTGTTGCACGTTTAAGCTGCTTTCCCTTAAGCAGGCCGCAGAGCAGTCTGGGAGAGCGGGAAGCAGATTAAATTAATCTCAGTGTGCCGAGCTTGGCAGGGGGTGAGATCGTGTATGGTCATTCTAGAAATAGCCCAAACTCCTTTGTTACTAGATCAGATGATGAGGGTTTGCCTGCAAGATGACTGCAAAACAGAATCGTTGCAAACCTCTGTACAAGCTGTAAAGCACTCTCCTGCCCGTCCCTGGGACTCTGTCTGTCCTGCAACCAGCCAAAGTTATAATGGAGAGTGATCGTTCTAAGGATGGAGTATAGTGAAAGGGCTTATTAGTTTGTTCTCTTGCTTAATAAGATCCCTTTTTTTTTTAGAACTTAAATGCAAAACAGGTCTTTTTCCTCCCAGAGTTAAGCATTGGCCCTGTAGCCCCTGGGCTGATGGATGTCTCTGTTTGCTACTGTATTTGACATGAGGAAAGAATCTGCCCTCTGGAGCCACCACCTCTTTGCAGTGTACATTAATCAGTAGGGTAGAGGGGCCAAGAAGAAGAGTCCAACAAGGTTGGAGAAATCTCAGGGAGATAAGGTATCAGCACCCATTTGGTGATAAATATCAGTGAAAAGCGGCAGGTGGGGATGATCCCAGAATGTAGAGGAAAATGGATCATTTCCATAGAAGTGAAGTGAAGTCGCTCAGTCGTGTCCAACTCTTCACAACCCCACGGACTGTAGCCCACCAGGCTCCTCCATCCATGGAATTTTCCAGGCAAGAGTACTGGGGTGGGTTGCCATTTCCTACTCCAGGGGATCTTCCTGACCCAGGGATCGAACCCAGGTCTCCCGCATTGCAGGCAGACGCTTTACCATCTAGCCACCAGGGAAGCCCCAGAAGTGCTGTGAACTAAAACAAGGGAGTCATTCATTGCCCATTTGTGCTCTCCAAAACAAAATTCTTACAAACTGGGTCTCTTAGATCAATANTCTTCCTGACCCAGGGATCGAACCCAGGTCTCCCGCATTGCAGGCAGACGCTTTACCATCTAGCCACCAGGGAAGCCCCAGAAGTGCTGTGAACTAAAACAAGGGAGTCATTCATTGCCCATTTGTGCTCTCCAAAACAAAATTCTTACAAACTGGGTCTCTTAGATCAATACTTGATATGATACGTTAGGGTTGACTACCTGACTTTAAAAGATGCTGACAAAGATGACAGAGGGTGATGAACTTGCAGCCTTTTAGATAAGAAGTAGTTGAAGGAGCAGAGGGAGTGTGGCCTGGAGGAGAAGATACGTGCTGGGGTCATGAGTGCCATCCTTCGTGACACCCAGGGCATTTCTTGAGTGTTTCCCAGTGTGCTCACACCGCACTGCTATTCATCGTCTCGCTTAGCCTGCATAGCAGGGCTACAGAGTGTCGTCCTATCGTCTGTATTTTGTAGCTGGAGAAACCATGGCTCAGAGAGAAGGACATGCCACTGATCCTTGAGTGATAGAGACCAGTCTCTAAGCCAAGTCTAAGGCTGTGTTTTATACCCANTCTCGCTTAGCCTGCATAGCAGGGCTACAGAGTGTCGTCCTATCGTCTGTATTTTGTAGCTGGAGAAACCATGGCTCAGAGAGAAGGACATGCCACTGATCCTTGAGTGATAGAGACCAGTCTCTAAGCCAAGTCTAAGGCTGTGTTTTATACCCATTGTGCAAGTATGATTAGCCTTGTTCTGTGTGGTCTTAAGGAATAGACCAGGATAAGTAGGCAGAAATTAACAGATGGATTTTTGGCTCATTGTAAGGAAGAACTTCTTGAACTATCCAAACTGGGAACAAAGTACTTCAGAGGTAGTGAGTTCCTTTTTCATTAGAGGTGTTCAAGCAAATGCCAGAAAATCACTAAGTGGGGCTGTTACAGAGAAAAGTCAAGCATTGGTAAGGGCTTGAACCTAGGGAATATTTATCTAGGCTCTAATTAGAAGGAAATAGCTGTCATTTAAAAATAGGATTTTAATTTAAATACTAAGCTTTCTGTCTTAACATTTACTCATTTTTAAAAATACAGATTTGTTTTTTCACGTGTTTAAAATTTAAAAGCAGAGAAACTTAATTGCCTAGTTAACTCAGTCCTCCTAGTTATTCATGGATTGTTAAGGAAAGATTTTTTTTTCACTTCCCAAATACCTTTACAATTTAGAAACACTGATTCCAAAGTAGAGAATTTCCATCCTTATAGAAAAGTCAAAACTGTCCAAAAGTTTTTTTTCAAAGGAGACTGTAAACATTGAAAGGAATTTTTCTTAACTTGCTGGTATGACTGTGTCTCCAAAGAATTATTTTAGAATCTCATTAATCACATCTCTCAGGTAACTCCTGCTCAGCTCTGAAGTTCATTACGGTTGAATTATAGAAGCCTGAGTACTGAAGATGTATGTCATGGTTAACTTTTTTTTAGCAAAAAAGATTTATCCCGGTTTATCATGTGCTAGGACTACCAGTAAGAAAGCCAGTTACAAACCTTTCCTAGAATGAGTTTACTTTCATTTCTCTATCCTGTATAATTAGGCATTGTAAATTCCTCCTCTCTGGTAGGATTTTGGATCTTTAACATGAAATAAGAGCATCTTCCTATAAATTTTGTGCAAAGATTGCTTTAATAATTATACTGAAATCATTTTCCAAAGTGTGTACACATATACACACTGAGTTATGCTTACTGGCAGTAGGCTTGTTGCAGTAAAGAAATGGCTTTTTCTTTCTTTTTTTCTTTCTCTTTTTTTCTTTTTTAGGAAGTTCCAGCTTAAAAGCAGCCTCAGCTCACACAGTTGGTGGTGGTAGAGAATGGCCCTGGGAAGGGGTGGGAAGAGAGTTACAAAAGTGAGGAGATAAAAGTTGTTTCTCACACATTGAAGCAGCTCATGAGAGGTACTGTTTGAAGTGGAGTCGAGGAGGTCCCTCGTGTGGTTCCACGGAGGCTCCGGTCACACTCTTTGGAACTCTCTGTCAGGCCTTTCAGAGGAAGGCTGGCAGGCCTATGGGGAGAACTTGGGCAGCGCTGTCCATGGAGGGACGGAGTCTGTGGCCGGCCAAGGATCAGATTGAGTGTGAAGCTGAGAACTGGATAAGAGGCTTGATTCGAAGCACAGGACCTGCAGAGACAGCATAGATAACCTCGTCTCTGCCTGGTGGCGCCCTTGGCGGAGACAGAACACACACGTCGTGATGCAGCGATGCCAAACAGCCAGTCTTTGCATAGGCAGATCTACGTTAAAGCGTTTACTTGGGGTTCAGCACTTTGACATTTCACAGCATGCTTAAAGTTGGACCCTTGCCCGAGGAACCTCATAGAAGCTTCCTTTAATCTGTCTTCCCCCAGACCCATCAAGCCCCAAGCCCTCTACCTGGTGCAGCTTTTTTCCTCCTGGTTTTAGATGGTACCTTGAATACACTTTTCTCCCTTGAGCTGAACGTTAACTTGTTTGTCCGGATCAATATTGACCAAGGTCTTCACTCCTCCAAAAGGCAGAATCCTTGTCTATTTAACCTAGTAGGACTATTCTTAGTGCAGGATAAGAATAAGAAACGTGTCTGGTTGTTTAGCTTCATTGTCGTAGGATGGACTGGACTCACGTGGTGGTGTGTCCACGGAAACTGTGCCACCTTGGACGGGTCACTGAGGGTGGGGGCTGCCGGGTGTGCGTTATTGGGTGAGGTGTGGAGTCCCTGCTCTCCTGCTGGCCTCGACCTGGCTCTGACCTCATCTGCTTGTGTTCTCCTGCTTTCCTTGCACAGAGACAGGGCAGGGCATTGTTCATGCACTGACCGACCTCAGCAGCCCCGGCATGACCTCAGGGAACGGAAACTCTGCCTCCAGCATCACCGGCACTGCCCCCCAGAATGGTGAGAATAAACCACCACAGGCCATTGTGAAACCCCAAATCCTGACGCATGTTATCGAAGGGTTTGTGATCCAGGAGGGGGCGGAGCCTTTCCCGGTACGGACTACTTCTTTTCCCCTCTTTTTTTTTTTTTTTTTTTNGGATAAGAATAAGAAACGTGTCTGGTTGTTTAGCTTCATTGTCGTAGGATGGACTGGACTCACGTGGTGGTGTGTCCACGGAAACTGTGCCACCTTGGACGGGTCACTGAGGGTGGGGGCTGCCGGGTGTGCGTTATTGGGTGAGGTGTGGAGTCCCTGCTCTCCTGCTGGCCTCGACCTGGCTCTGACCTCATCTGCTTGTGTTCTCCTGCTTTCCTTGCACAGAGACAGGGCAGGGCATTGTTCATGCACTGACCGACCTCAGCAGCCCCGGCATGACCTCAGGGAACGGAAACTCTGCCTCCAGCATCACCGGCACTGCCCCCCAGAATGGTGAGAATAAACCACCACAGGCCATTGTGAAACCCCAAATCCTGACGCATGTTATCGAAGGGTTTGTGATCCAGGAGGGGGCGGAGCCTTTCCCGGTACGGACTACTTCTTTTCCCCTCTTTTTTTTTTTTTTTTTTTAAAATAAGTATACTTTGGATGTGTATTAGAATATTTTTACATTTCCATGTAAAATTTCTAAAAATGTGAAACAAAATTTGCTCTTTCCTTGCTCATTTCCCCCCAAAGGAATGTCAGAGTCATTTTCTTTGTAGGATTGAGTGTCTTCCTAAGATCCAGAAAGGTTCAGTAATTAAGAATAATTGGGATGACCCCTTCAGTTAGAAGTTTCCACACAGATTCAGCTGTGTCCCCACCTGGTGAAGTGGGAACCCCTTGGTTAGAAGGGAGTTCACATTGGGGTATTGGGTGCAGGATGATGGACTTTAGAAATGAGACCTTGTTCAGGTTTGAACGCCACAACTCCCAAATGGCAACACTTTAGCCAGTTAGAGAGCAAACGGAACCTGTATAGAAGAGAATCCTCAAGACCTATCTGAGTGGAAGATAAGTGAACAGAGTTCTAGCCTGAAACTTCTTTTCTGGGGACAGAGCCTTCAAAGAGGAGTGAGAGTGAGTAAGGGGCACTTCAGAAAGGGGCATTTCATCAAGTGTCTCAAGTCAAGCATTATACCGCAGGGAAATACAGAAACAGCAAGAGAATGGCTCATTAAACACAGCACCCAGCCCTGATAGCGCAGGTGTAATTTGGTGAGACAGGTTGTCTGCTCCATAGGTGAGGGGCCCAGAGCAAGTGCACTCCAGCCTCTCTCATGACAAAATTAACCAGTAGAGACACAGCATCTTCATGGGATGCCATCTGTCTTTTGAGCTTTCTTTGGATCCATGAGTGGTTTGAACAGACGGTCAAAGCCTCTGAGCTTGATTAACTGAGATGGGTGGACTGCCCTTCTGAAATGCCAAAAGACAAAAATGCCCAGGCTGGTTCTCATCTGCTTTCCCTCTGGAGGTCTGTCAAGGCCTGTGGCCCCTTAGCTACTAGGAGCTTTAGCCCTTCACATCCCCTCCCTCATTAGATTCAGTCCTGCCTTTGGCCTCCTAGAGAAGCACCAGAACCTAGCTGACCTGACTGTGTAGTTGCAGACGGGGTAGCAGCCCCAGGCTCCCCACTGGAGTTCTGGCCACCAGGCTGCCTGAACAAAAGGCAACAAAGGGAATAAACCAAAGCATGAATGAGCTGTCCAGGATTGGCCTCTCAATGTGGCCCTGTGTCCCCATGTTCTTCTTCTCCTTTGTGGCTGCCTGTCCCTCTTGACTCGGGTAGGGCAGTGGTAAGGGAGAGAGCAGTAAGGGATCCAGGAATGGTGGCCAGGACTCTTGTATCACCCATACGCT
Organism: Neotragus moschatus; assembly: GCA_006410615.1. Classification (NCBI taxonomy): domain Eukaryota; kingdom Metazoa; phylum Chordata; class Mammalia; order Artiodactyla; family Bovidae; genus Neotragus; species Neotragus moschatus. The sequence goes on along the minus strand of SJYA01000239.1, from coordinate 215,723 downwards.
CACATGCAGCCTCAGCCGTGTTCCTGCCCCAAGATGTGTGAGGGCTGGGGCCTGGCCCTGGTTCCAGTGATGCCGGAACCTGACCCGTGTCTCCACCTGTGCACCTTAGACAACTGGGAAGAGGAGATATTCTCCTGACCCTCTATAAACCATCCATCAGTCCTGGGCTGAAGCTGTTTTTATCCCAGTCCTTTGGTGGCCAGTGGCATCTTGCCTCATGAGCTAAACAGCAAAACAGGCCTTGAGCAGGGTGTGTCTGGATGGTGGTAGGGGGGCTGGCCTCTGCGCCTGGGTGCTTTATACTTGTGATTGTGATGAGGCTGAGAGCAAGCGAGCCTGCCCACCTGACCCTCACGGCCTCCTGTCGCCTTGTCCTCTAGGTGGGACGCTCGTCCCTGCTGGTGGGGAATCTCAAGAAGAAGTATGCACAGGGGTTCTTGCCTGAGAAACTTCCGCAGCAGGACCATACCACCACCACTGACTCAGAGATGGAGGAGCCCTATCTACAAGGTAGTGTGCCAGGCCCTGGATGCTGGGCCTTCGGGCGGGGCGGAGCGGGACATCAGCAAGGCCAGAGGGTCCTTTCCTGGTGTCCAGGGAGGGTCTTGGAGCCAGAAATTGAGTGAACATGGCGGTTGACCAAACGTTTCCCCCAGTGCGCACTCAGCCTTGTCCCTCGAAAGCAGTTAGGCGCCCCTTTCCCCAGGGAAACGTGTGTCCTCCTCCTCTCCAGCCCCGGGATCCCCGGGAGTTACTGCTGAGTTGTAGGCCAGCCGGCATGGCCCCAGGCAAGTTGTGGCGCCTCTCCACTGCTTCAGGGGCCTGCACTCAGGAGAGGGGCCAGCGCAGAGGCACAGTGGAGCCAGTGAGGGCTGCACTTGCCACAGGAGCCCCCGGCTAAATGCAGGCGGATGGGGTACCTGCGTGGCTACCATCTCCTGGGCTCTGATACCCAGGCTGGCAGCCAGCCGGACACCCCCCAGGAAGGGTAGAGTGATTGCAAACCAGCGGGGACAGCATTAGCACTTTCCCTCTAGAGGGTCGCCTGCTTTCTTCTAGGGTCGTAAAGAGGGGGCGCTAGCTCTTCCCCACCGTGTTTTGTCTCCTAGCCCCTAAAAGAAGAAACTTTCAGGTGTCCAGGGTACGAAGTCATAAAACAGCGAAAGTGGTTGGCACTGTCCAGGCTGCTGCTGCAGGGCACAGCTGTGGGCATGAGGAATAGGCTGGGCAGAGCCTGAGAGGCCCCGGGGCAGGTTATGGACAGTCCCATGGGGACCACTCACTGTCCGCACTTACCGACTTTCATGCTTTCAGAATCCAAAGAGGAGGGTACTCCCCTCAAACTCAAGTGCGAGCTCTGTGGCCGGGTGGACTTCGCCTACAAGTTCAAGCGTTCCAAGCGCTTCTGTTCCATGGCTTGTGCAAAAAGGTAAGCCCCTTCACTCCGCTGCTGTGCCCAGCCCCTCCTCTCCCCTCAGGGTTGCCCCTTGTTGCCCAGCTCCTGCCTGGAAGCAGGGTCCTGTCACTTGTTCACCCAAGAACTCCATGAGCAGGTCCAGGCAAGCAGCATTAAGCCCACATGGGAAGGAAGAGGCCTTTAGCTTGTCTGGCCCTTCTGGGCACCCCTGGCACCTGGCTTTGGCAGCTCCCATCTCCGTAGGGTTTACCTAAGTCCCCACTGGAAACGTTGCCCTGAGCCACTGTGCTGACTACGTCTCCTTTTGGAGCTCTCACCCAACTCAGAAGACAGGTGGTCACAGTAGACATCAGTGTTTATTGAGGGCCTGCCATGAGCAGGTCTCTGTACTGAGCGTTGATACGCATGGTGTCATCTCGTCTTCAGAGTAACCCTATAAGACAGATATTGCTGTCAGGCCCTTTATACATGATGGGAAACTGAGGCACAAGAAGTACTTGTGCCTAAAGTCTTCAAGCTGGGGATCTAGACGTCTGACTCTTAAGTGCTGTGTGGTCTTTGTGCCAAGGTGGAAGGAGCCTGAGCTCCCAAAAGAAGGGACTCTAGGCCCCCAGGCAGAGGGGCCCGGCAGACCAGTTAAGAGAAGGGTTGTCCCCAGCCCTCCTTCTCTTTGGGCTATGCTGGAGGTCCCCCCGGCACCTTTGTGATGCTTTGCCAAGCTGTCCCCCATCAGAGCAGGGGACACTAGCTTCTTGGCATGGGTAACGTGTGGAGTAGAATAGGGCAGCCCTAAGTTCTTCCCGTGACCCAGGCAGTTGTTTCAAGCACAAGCTTGTGTAACTGCCAGACCAGTTACAGAAAGTGAGTGGTGTCATCCCCAGCTCCAGATGGGAAAACAGAGGCTCAGGGGGTGAGTGACTTGCCCAGATTCACACAGCCAGTCCTGAGTGATGGACTTAGGATTGGAATGAGCAGACTCAGGTTTTGCCCCTTGGTTGCTCTTACTCCTGCTGGGGCCCGTGGGCACCTTGTGACTGCCCTGACCTCCCTCGTTCCCCTGACTCTGGCAGGTACAACGTGGGGTGCACCAAACGAGTGGGGCTTTTCCACTCAGACCGGAGCAAGCTGCAGAAGGCAGGAGCCACGACCCACAACCGCCGTCGGGCCAGCAAAGCCAGTCTGCCGACACTTACCAAGGATACCAAGAAGCAGGTGAGAGGCCGGAGAAGCCAGCTCATTCTCTCAAGTCTCCACCGACTTCCCTTCCTAGCACAACCCTGGGTGCCCACCGCCCCTTCTGCTGTGCCTGTCAGTGCTCCGTCATATTCTCATTTCTCCTGATGTGTCAAGTCAAGCGTTCCCCATGTCCCTTCAGAGAGCTCTCATTTAGACCCATGGATGCTCAAGAACAGTGAAGGCAATGGCACCCCACTCCAGTACTCTTGCCTGGAAAATCCCATGGACGGAGGAGCCTGGTCGGCTGCAGTCCATGGGGTCGCTAAGAGTTGGGCATGACTGAGCGACTTCACTTTCACTTTTCACTTTCATGCATTGGAGAAGGAAATGGCAACCCACTCCAGTGTTCTTGCCTGAAGAATCCCAGGGACAGGGGAGCCTGGTGGGCTGCCGTCTATGGGGTCACACAGTTGGACACGACTGAAGCGACTTAGCAGCAGCAACAGCAGCAGCAGCATGCTCAAGAGGCACCCAGGGTCCCTCTTCCATGACCTTGCCTCTGCTCACCCCATTCTCCCTGTCTGCCTCCATCCTTGACTTCTGGGGCTGCACATGAAGACATAGGCTGTCCCAGGTAGCTACGCCTGCCTTACCTGAAGGGCTAGGGAAGAAGCTAACACCCTTCACCTCCCCACCTTTTTGTTTCTCTGTGCATCAGAGCACTGAATCCTTAAAGGTCTCTATCAAAAATAGGGTATTCTGTTCGTTAAGTATGTTTCAGCACCAGCTACATGCCAGCAACTGTTAGGCACTAAAGCTCTGAATTGTGCTACAAGAACTCACAGCCTAGTGTGATACTTTAGACCATATGTTTTGCTGTTTATTGTTATTATTTTGGTCTTAAATCTCTTTAAGAATCTGATGAAAACTATAGTCAAAAATGGACACACACAAGAAAATCTACATGCTCTTTCAGGTGATGCACAGACCATTCCCCAAAACCCATAGAGCCCTGGTTAAAAAACCCATATCTACGAGAAAGAATAGACCTATAATGAGATGACTGCAGTGCAGGGTGGCACATGCACCAGTACTAGGACTCACTCTGCTTAGGATCAGAGAAAGGACATTGCAAAAGATACTTTTTGATTTAGAATTCAAAGGTACGTAGCAGCCAACCAGACAGAACGAGGAGACTATACCTGCTTTGGCCCAGAACTCTTGTAGAGGTGGTTTGCTCCCCCATCCTGAGGAAAACTGTTTCTCTCTGCTCCCAGCCAACAGGCACCGTACCCCTTTCAGTTACCGCTGCCCTGCAGCTAACACATAGCCAGGAAGACTCCAGCCGTTGCTCAGATAACTCAAGCTACGAGGAACCCTTGTCCCCCATCTCAGCCAGCTCGTCCACCTCCCGCCGGCGACAAGGCCCGCGGGACCTGGAGCTCCCTGACGTGCACATGCGGGACCTAGTGGGCATGGGACACCATTTCCTGCCAAGTGAGCCCACCAAGTGGAACGTGGACGACGTCTATGAATTCATCCGCTCTCTGCCAGGTAAGGCCCTGGGAGTTCCATGCCTGCCTGGAGTAGCAAAGAAAGAGGGTGTGAGAGACCTCACCTACTACCCCCAGGAGAGACCGGGTGGTTCAGTGAGAGACGCAGGTTCAGGAACGGGCCAGAGATAAGCGTCAGGAGATTCCTGCCCACGACAGCTTACCTTCTAGCACAGAGCCCTGATTGGTGTCCTGTGGCCGGACGCCAACATATCTGTGGGCTCTGCGAGGGGCCTGTGTGGCAGATGACAACGTGACCTACCTTGTGTGTCTCCAGGGCAAGTTGGGAGGGGCATCGGGTGCGAGTGAAGGAAAACTGTCAAGGAGAAGGTCAAAACGCTGAACGTGGGCGCCAGGTGGTAGTGGACACATGGCCTGTGCCTGACGGAGGGGTCGCATCAGGGAGCAGCCTGGCGGAGCACGGAGACACAGAAGCGCGTGAGGGAGCCACCAGCTGCCCGAGACCCTGGGCAGGCAGGGTCTCAGGGCGAGGGTCTAGAAGTGAATGAAGCTGGAGAGACAGCTCGCATCTGCAAGGCTGTGCTTGCTGAGGCCCCAAAGCTTTTTCACGGTTTCTCCTGCCAGTCTCATCCAGCCATGGCCAGGTCAGGTGGTGATGGCAGCCGTAAGCCGGTTCATTCAGAGGCTGAAGTGGGCTATGGCGGCTGAGAGCGGGCTTCAGACTGAAACAGGACTGGGCTCCAGTCTTGGCTCTGCCACTTGACCCAGTGTGTTAGTTACCTATCGCTGCAGCCCCTCCGTTTGCCAGCACACAGGTGGTGGGGGTGGGCCGTCCTGCCACGGGCGTTCTCAGGCGGCTGTGGTGTCAGCCAAGGCCGAGGCCATCGGAAGGCTCGACTGAGGCTTTCGGCTCCATCCTCAGGTGCCTCACTCGTGATTCTCAGGGGGGGTGTGGCCGTTGGCAAGCGGCGTCCGTTACCGTCCACGTGGGTCTCTTCAGAACACTCCTGCTCTGGTGCTCTCGTGACGTGGCAGCCAGTTGACCCCCCAGGAGGAGATCTGAGAGCACAAGGTGGAAGCCACCTGCTGTGCCCTCTACGATCTAGCCTCAGAAATCACATATGGTCACTTCAGCAGTATCTTATTGACCACACAGGTCAACCCCGTTCATTGTGAAGGCCTCATGAAGGCATGAAGGGGTTATTGGAGGGAGCTACTTGGAGGCCAGTTAGGGTAGTTCACCCCAGTGATTCAAGTTCCTCCCTCATGCAGAACACCCCCACCCCCACCTGAGGCCCCACGGGTCTCATCCCATCACAGCAGTGGTTTGAGGTCTTAAGATCTCAGCATCTGACTCAGGTCCAGGTCCAGATGAAATTCCCTGGGTCAGCTCCTCAGGAGAGTTCCCTCAGTCTTCACACCTGAGAATGAGGAGGGTCGTCGTTTTCCCTCCACCAGCTGAGGAGATGGTGGGACGGGCACAGGGTCATCATGGCAGATGTGCCTGTTGAAGAAAGGGGCACACAGGAGGCCGCAGGAGTCACCAGTCCACACCAGGTGTGTGTGGGCATTTCCTTGATGACGAGGACTCCAAGCCTGGAGTGGTTCTCCTCTGGACTCCACCCTGACTCATCCTTCCTCTCCCTTGGAAGGAGGTGGCTGGTGGAGTTGTTTTCTCAGCCTGCTTCCTGCTGCCTTTATTTCCTGTCACCTCTGACCCTTGCAGTCCAAGTGAGCAGTATTTCTGCCAGACGAATCTCTCACTCTTTGTGGGCTTTTTAAATAAATCTTATCCAAAAGTGTCTTCAAGACAAGCCCTACTCCATATTAGGCTTCATCTGAAGCTGAGGGACTGTGGCCTTAACAGTGTGAGGAGCCGGTCTGTTGAATGGAGAGGCTCTGTGAGTCACGCCCATAAAATCCTGAGAGAGCATTTGATCCAGCGGTTCTCTGAGGCCGCACCTTAGAGCTTTCTGCAGTCTTGACAGATGATTTAAGACACCCCCGCTGTCTCATCTTTAGACTCTGTGTTTTGACTGTGTCCTGGATTTGGTCTTTGCCTGGAAACTTGTTTTTTTTTTTTTTTTTTTTTTAGTTTATGTGCTGTTGAAACAAGCACTAGAAACCATTTCTTAATTTTAGCATCATTTGCCATCTGGTGAGGCTGAGGATTTTCAGAAGCAGCAAATCCAGCCTCTTTCCTGTTTCCCAGTTTTCCCCCTCGCATTTCCCACGGCAGCGCTGGGAAGCCAGGTGGCACCTGCAGGTTCTGCCTGGGGTCCCCTGAGCCGGAGGGCTGGTTTAGTGGGAGTCTCACACTCACCAGGTCACCACCAACAACAGTGTGGCTGAATTTTCCGTTTCATACCAAGGATCCTTCTTCTTCCAGTTTCTACCATTTCCTCGCTTTGCTTTAAGCCTCCCCAGCAGTCTCCTCAAAGGCCATCAGGCTTCTGCGAAGCCTGGGAACAGATATTCTTCTCAAAATCACTCCCGCCTCCACCCAGTACTGCATCCCAGGCCACACTCACACTGTTAAGGGGTGGTGATGGCAACACCCACTCTTCCAGGTACCAAAATCTGCATTAGTTTTTCACTGCTGGGAAATGTTATCCCAAGCCTAGTGGCCTACAATAGTCAGCAAACATCTTGAGTTCTGGGGAGTGGCTTAGTGGGCACTTCTGGCTTGGGGCATCTTTCAAGGGCCCCATCATGATGGCAATGGGTGCAGGTATCTACAGGTCTGGAGCTGGAGGAACCCCTTTCCAGCCGCAATCCCAGGGCAGCAGGGGCCTGACTCTGAGCAGAAGGCCTCAGTCCCTCTCCAAGTGGGCCTCTCCAGAGTGCTGCTTGAGTGCCCTCGTGACATAGTGACTGACTCACTCCAAAAGAGATTATCCAAAATTCTAAGGTGGAGTGCTGTGCCCTTTATGATCCAGCCTTGGAAATCCCATGCTGCCGCTTCCCCGGGGTAGCCCTGTCCATGGAGCAGGTGGTGGGTGGCAAGGACATGTGTAAACGAGGAGGTCATGGTGGAGTCTGGCTGCCCTGGGTAAGCCACTCAGCCTCTCAAGCTGTAAAGTGAGAACAGCTTTGGCTCCCTCAAGGGCCGGTTGTGAGGGTCAGGTGAAACGGAGCTTCTGAAGGGCAGTGACCACTTGTCGCCCTGGTTGACACTGTCTTTGGTCACATCCCCTCAGGCTGCCAGGAAATCGCAGAGGAGTTCCGTGCCCAGGAGATCGACGGGCAAGCTCTGCTGCTACTCAAGGAGGACCACCTGATGAGTGCCATGAACATCAAGCTGGGGCCCGCCCTCAAGATCTACGCACGCATCAGCATGCTCAAGGACTCCTAGGGCTGGCCGGGCGCCCGGGCTCCTCCTCCCGGCCGAGCAGAGCCGGCGGACACTCCTGGGGGCCCAGAGCAGGGCCAGTAGAGGGAAGGGCCCCCGCTGTGGGGCGTGGCTGGGGAGGAGGTCACGGGACCTCCTTGGTGGCTCTCAGGGGCCTTTCTTTCTGTGGGAAGGGCAGAGAGGTAGGTGGCACAGAAGACGGGGCTTTATGCTTGTAAATATTGATAGCACTGGCTTCCTCCAAAGTCCCACGACTCTAGCCCCGCTTCTCTTCCCCTCTTTCTGTCCCCCATTTTCCAGGGGGTATGTGGTCAGGGCTCCCAACCTGAGTTGGGTCACTTCCCAGGGCAGCCGTCAGGCCTAGAGAGAGGCCTTGGAAGCCCTCGCCTGCCTTCCTCCTCTTTGTCGGGGCCCAGCTCGCTCTTCCGTTGCCAGCTTCTCCCACTTCAGCCTGTTACTGAAGCCACCAGAAGGGTTCTCCCCCCTCACTCCTGCAGGTGGAGGGAGAGAAGCTGGGCCTGGTTTGGCCACACCTGCTGGTACAGACGCCTTAACGCTGTGTGTGTGACTGTGTGACTGTGTGGGACCCTGGACTGACTGACGGGCCGAGAGCCCCCCTGGCATCTCCAGGTGTTTTGTAGCGAACAGCCACTTAGTGCTTTGTCCTGGACTCCACTCAGCCTCGGGATGGGGAATAGGAAAAAGGGCTGCCTCGGTGCAGAGGCAGGATCAGAAAGCGATGCAGGTTGGCAGGAGATTTTCCTTTCCAGATTGTCGTGTCTCTGCAGCCCTTTCCTGCACTGTGACGCCCCCCGCCCCGACTGCCCTGCTGTGTCACAGACGGCATTAAGGAAGCTGCCAGTGGGCTGGGCCAGGCTGCGCCTCCTGGTCTTGCCTGTCCACCCGCCCTGAGAGCCCAGTGGTGGGGCCCAGAGAACATCCAAGGGCAGAAGAGCTGGAGTGACCGCTGAGGTGAAGAAGGCGGCCTTCGGCCTCGCCTCCCACACTTCTTTGCCTCTGGAACTTGCTGGCAGCAGTGTGAGCTGCCCATGGAGGAGGCGGGGCAGGAAGGGCGAGGGCCAGCCTCTGACCTGCCCTGCATGCTGCAGGCTCCTGGGGAAGAGTTGGACTCTCCTCAGGGGAGGGTGGGTGCCCTTCTCAGTTCGTGCTGTTCCCCACTCACACCCCCCAGGCAGGGTTGGAAATGAAGGACTTTTTTAACCTCTTTTGTTTTTTAAAAATAAATCCGTAAAATCCATTCCCTCTGTGCCTTTCTCCCCTGGGGATGCCTTTCTGTGATCCTGAAGAGCTGCTTTTCTCCTGCAAGGAGAGGGTGGGTCCCTGGGCTGGTGGGGGACGACCGCCTTAACCGGTCAGCATATCCTCCACGCTTTGCGGCGTCATTCGAGAGCACACTCAGCCCCAGTTCAGATCCCACCTGTTCTTCATGGGTATTCCTTGGGAGTGCAAGGGTCCAGGGCCCTTTCAGCTCTGAGCCTCCCCGACCTGCCACTGCTGCTGGAGAGACAGGATGCTGTTCGTCAGGAATACCTGCACACCAGAGGCAGAGCCCAGAGCTCCCCACCCTCACCCACGCACCTGCGGTGGGTGTGGCTCCGTGTCCAGCACCGCCCCTGGGGTAACTGCCTCACTCCACAGCTGAGCATTCTTTGGATGCTGGAATAGCAAACTACTAGGAGTCTCTGCCTCAGGAGGCGATTGCCTAAACCTCGAATAAAGAAGGGGCCTTCCAAGCACAGGCCGCTCGTGCACGCAATTAGTCTGTAATAGAGGGGCCCAGGGAGATCGATGGGCAGGGACCTTCTAAGAACTAATACCCACATATTGATGACAACTGCGGAAAACTTTTAAGATGTAGCTACTTCCTGGAGGAAGAGGAGAAACAAACAACTGACTAGTTGACCACCCCCAGGATGAAGCTAGGACTTGGGAAGTCTGGTCTTCAGAAGGTCAGGAATGGCTAGGCGGACAGGGGCCAGCATGGGACCCTGGGCTGAGGGGGAGTGGGGAGTGTCCCCCAGGAAGACCCCAAGGTTGCCCACCCCACTCCAGGGCAGGGGAGTGGGCCACTGTGGCCCATGCAGCTTGGCGAGTCCGTGCTGGACCTCGACCTTCACCTTCTGGAGGACAAAGCCAGGCCCAGCCGGAGTCTGTCCTTGTAGGCGAAGTGGGAGAGGGAGCTGAAAGTCCTGAAAGAGGAGATAGTGGGTCTGCAGGGCTAACTGACAGGTAAACACACCCCTGCTGTCTCTCCACTCTGGGTGGAAGGCCTCCGTCTGAAGGGTGCTTCCTTCAACATATATTCGCTCCTGATGTTCATGCCTTACACAGAATTTCTCAAAACTTGATCGTGACCAACAGTTTGTTCCCCACCCTCATATATGTACTGAGATGTATGTAACTGAAGCAAAACAGAATAATACCTACCCTGATGTATAATACATTCTGACAATTTTCAGTTCATGTTCATAATTTTAAAATCTTGGTCATGATCTATGAGATTGAGTTCTGATGAATCATATTCTGCACTTGAAAAAAAAAAACTGCCTGGTGTAAACCTTTCCAGAACCTTTCCACCTTACAGTCTTGTGTTGCTTTTTCCCTATCCTGGCCGACTGGTATGCACACACTTTTACTGAAGAGATCAGAGGCTCCTGGAGGTGAACGGTGCAAAGTCCCAATCAGGTACCCTTGAGTTGTGGCTAGAACTCTACAGAACAGGGTCTCGCTGGGTGGCAAACACCACAGAGGACCTGAAGAGGGCCGCATGGACCCGCCCTTCCCCCCTCCCCCTAGGGGAGGAAAAAGCCTTGGGACAACATGGCTCAGTGCCTCTGGCCAACCAGAGCCACCGTACTCAGATCCACCCTCTTCCAGGTGATTGGACCCAGGGTGGGGGCTCCTCTCTGGGCAGTTTATCCCACTTGGTCCTGGGGGTGTGGTTTCTGACACATGGCCTGGAACGGCTTTGTTCCAGTCACCAGGTCATTTCTTCTCTGGCTCTCAGCTGAGGTGGTTCTTGGAAGGCTGTCCCACCTGCTCCTTGACATGGCTTTCAGGGAAGGACCCAGGTGAGTGGGGAATGCTGCTAGTGTCTGGGGGAAGATGGGGCATGACAACTGTCCTGGGAGGAGTCCAGTCTGATGGCCAAAACAGTCAAGGAGGAGGCACCAAGGCTGGCCTGAGAACGAGCTGAGCCCTAGAGGTCCTTGGGGGAAAGTGGCTGGAGGGGCATCGCCGTGGTGTATAGACAGTCCGGGGCATGAATGGGGCGGTGGAGGAAGACAGCATCCTGGGAGATCTCGTAGCCTGTGAAGTCTGGTGACTCTCCTGCTGCCCTTGACTCTGACCTCATGGTGAACAGAGAATAGACTGGGGCGCACGTTCCACTGAAAAAAAGCTCTCTCTTCCCACTGGGAGTGGCCGTCCAGGCCTGCAAAGGCATTCCCGCTCAGGAACCAACAACTGACCTTTAACCACCTGAAAGCAAGGAGGGTCCAGGAGCCAGTGCGAGGCGGCCTTGAGAGACGGCCTCCTGCAGGTTGGAGCTGGCTGGGGGGTCCTTTTAAATCTGAGCAAGGAACTGGAAACAGTGGGTCAGGCAGATGCCTCTGTGGACTAGGGTTCCCAGGCTGGGACATGGGAGGAGGGACTGGCAGGACCTGGTGGGTGCTCGTTGAAGCCCTAGGTGTCAGAATCCTCCCAGGACTGATGGTTAGAGCCCACCTGGACCACTTGGGAATGGCTCTGCCTGGCTGCCCTGGCTGGAGGGACTGGCTAAGACCATGGGACGGCAGAGAAGGCTCTGCTCCAGCATCTCCTGCCCTTGCCCACCCACCCCCTGGTGTCCCTCCAGGGGGCAGTCTTGTTTCCAAGAGCAACTGTAAAATAGCTCCATAATGTTTATATCAACTACATATTGAAAGGATATAATGGATTAAATTATTAAAACCAGTTCTTTCCACTCTCTTAACATGGCTACTATTATTAGAAAAATTTAATTTATATTCCTGGCTCACACTATATTTCTATTGGGTAATGCTGTTCCAGATTTTCTCTTACGTCTTTATAAAAGAACAGAGATGTACACGTCTGTGCACATTTTATAGAAGAACACAGACGCACAGGTGCACGGGTACGGGAGCCGTCCTCTCACAGAAGCGAGCTTGGCCTCTATGCACAGTTCTGTTACTTCCTCTTCCACTGAGTCTCTTAGGCCCTCTTTTCCAGAGAGCACGTATCCACCGACCTCATCCTTCTCAACCGCCAGGCTGCTCTCCATTGCACGGGGATGCATTACTCATCCATCCTTCTCTCCACGGACCAACCCTGGGGTGGTTTATCTCCATCTGCTTTTTCCAGCAATGCTAGAAGAACCACCTTGGCCTGCTGGCTGTGCAGTCTTGTGTCCAGAAGGGGAAAGTTGGGTGTGGTGTGAGAGTGTTAAATGACTTTGTAGGCTCTGTAGGCAGGACTAAGAGAGGTGGACTTCATCTTGCAGTCACTAGAAAGGCTTAAAACCGCTTGCTCTTTCTAAATGGCTCTGTATTTTTCCTTCATTAAAAGAAGCAATAAAAGCACATTAGAGACAAGGGGGAGGAAAAATAAAGGGGAAACCCCTCCCATAACCTACTGCACAGATACTTCTTCCTTTCAATCCTCTGGTGCACGTTTTCATTACTAGACCTGCAATCCCAGTGCCCGTAAGTTTAGATCTTGCTTTTTCCATTGAAGGTTTTCGTGTAAGATCTTTCCATGTGACTACAGAATCTTCATAAAAAGTTTACTTCGCCGGACACTGGGGCCTTTTCCAGTTGTATCTGAGCAGCCCACGAAATGCCTTCTCCACGGTGCCCTCCAGCCCTTGTTCAACCAAGTTCAGGTCTCTCTATGTAAAAGAAACACACACGCCTCCATCAGTCCCAATCCCATCCTGTCTCTTTCCATCAGTCCCAATCCCATCCTTCAGTTCCCATCCTGTCTCTTTCCTTTTACAGTCAGACTTCTGGGAAGAGCCCCCGGCCCCTCCCTCCATTTCCTCCTCTGCTCACTCAGCCCCCTGCCCGCCCCCAGCCGTGTCCTCGGTGCTGGGCCCTGGCTCTCCTCCCGCTCTCTCCCTCTTCCACAGCATCCTTGCCCTCAGGGGAATTCCAGAACTTTATCCTGAGGCTGCCTTCCTGTCTTCAGGGCTCCTTAACGCCAATCAGACCAGTAGCCTTCATCTCCTTTGCTAGTCCCCCAGTCCTGCCCACCCTACCTCGACAGCCATTCATCACCTACTCCTCCCAACCCACTGCCAACACTGACCTGTCTTCCTGCCTCCATGCCCCCTGCCTCCCACTCCATGTCCAGGCTGGAGTATTTCTCGAATAAAAATCTGGCAGCACCACTTTTTGAAGGGAAGGCCCTGAAAAGGGCTCCCCAGGTCTTCAAGATGAAGTCCAAACCCCTTAGCCTAGAATGTGGCTCCTGGGTGATCTGGTTCTGGCTTAACCCCAGCCTCACCTCTCATCACTCCCCATCCACACTCCACCCACCCCTGTGGAGGACCTACAGTTCCACATGCTTTCTAAGCTCTCTCTCACTTCCTCACTTCTACATATTGCTGTTTCTTTTTCACAGACCTCCCTTTCCCCTCCACTGCCTTCTCTGCCTGTATAACTTCTAATCCTTCCGGTCCCAGCTTAAAGGGCACCTCCTCCAGGAAGCTTCCCTGACTTCCTCCCCATCTGTCCAGGCGCCATCCACTAGTTTTCCCTTAATGCTCTCTTGTATTTACACTAATCACAGCCTTTGCCATGCTGTTCCATTCCTCTCTTTGCCATCTGTCCTCTGACCCCATTCCCCTCTTTCTGGCCATCACACCTTCCTGCTCCTGCTCCTGGAAGACAAGGTCAGTGTCTCGCTCACCTCTGAATCCTTGACCTAGCACAGTGCTCAGTTCTGAGCTTGTGACCACTAAGCACAGGCTGAATGCATGAATGAGCAGAAACTAGTGAACATCTTGATGAATAAACTTTTCCTATGCTGAAGATAGTCTCCTTTGAACAGGTTCCCAGAAGCTGCAGTGATTGGATTAAAGGGGATGACTGCTGAAAGTTTCAATTCCCACAGCTAAGGAGCTTTCCACAAAAGCTGTAGTGATTTACATCCCACTGGCAGGTGTAAGAGTGCTTATCTCGCTGTATTCTCACAGCATGGCTATTTTCATTTCTTTTTAAAATGTGCTCATTTTATAGGCAAAACATCTTGCCTGGTTCTAATCTGTAAGCCTTTGATTACTAGTGAGGGTGAGCATCTTTCCATACGTTTGCCTACTAAATGCACTTCCCTTTTGAGGAGTTCCCTCATGTGAGGTGGACGCAGCTACGGCAGCTGGCATTTTATGAGCTGACTCTGGGGGCTGTTTGGGGGAGGGGAACTGGGAGCAGGGAGGTCCTGGTGGGGATGAGCAGGCAAGGTCACTGTGGGGGTTGCGGGGATAGGTGTGGCAGAGAAAGGGGTGATCAAGGAGGCAAAGCCAACACACCCTGAGGACTCACGACAGACAGAGGGCGAGGCAGAGGGAGGGGTCAGTGCACCCAGGTTTGGCCAACTGAACAGAATCGTGCATCCAACGGAGTGCACTGGTGAATGTGTGCATACACAACTGCAAGGGGCCTCTCTGGTCTCTTAGAGAGGAGGAACAGTGACATGGGGCAGCAGGAATGGCAGGGGCATGATCAGGGTCTGATCACACTGCTTTCTTGGAAGAGACCAGAGGAGGCAGATTTTGGAAGGACTTTATAGGGCAGGAAGGGGAGCTGGGAGTTTGTGCTGAGAATCCTGAGGGCTTGTTCAGCAACGATAGTATGAATGATAATCAACAATAGCTAAAGTTTTTTGAGCTGTTACTGTGCGCAAGGCCTTGTTCTAATCACTTAGCAGGTATGAACTCAGCAGCCACCGCAGCCCTCTAAGGTAGGTATTCTGATGGAAGTACATGTCCAGATGAGGAAGCTCAAGTGTAGAGGCCCAGAATCTTGCCCGAGGTCAGAGAGTGAAGAAGTGGTGGCCTGGGATTCACACCTGGGGGTCTAGCTCCAGTGGCCAGGCTCCTCCCCACAGAGGTTCAGTCTGTCTAGAGACACTGGAACCCAGCAGGGGTGAGGAGAGCAGAGGAGACCCCCCCTCACCCCCTGCCGAGGAGCTTATTAAAATTCTCAACTTTCAGAGCCCCTCTGGAAAACAAGTAACTATGGACAAATCGCAAAGCCCACCTCCTTGGAGCCAGCAATGGGGTTACTGAGCTCTGCTGGAGGGACTGTTGAACCCAACGGTTCCTCGCCATGAATCCGTCGCCCCAAAGACCACCGAGACCAGGTTTCGATGCAAACAGCAAGAGGATTTTATTGTATCGGCGCGCCGGGGTTCTGTCTCCTTAAGCAAGGAACGAGAACCCTGAGTGTTGTTACATGGCAGCTTTTAAGCACAAGCAAGGGGAAACAGTTTGATTGGTTACAGGTGTTGACCTTTTCGAGGATTGGTTCACTGATAACAGGTTACAACTGTTGACCAGGTGGCGCCCCTGTGGCGGGCAGTTTCTCGGAACAACAGCTCTTCTGGAAAAGTCCCGAGGAAGTTTCATAGGTTACAGAGATATGTGTGAGCTCGGGATGGGGTGCCTATGCATAGTCCTTTCCCAGTTACAGCCGAGAGGGTAAGTTTGGTTGCCCCCTCGTTTTGCCACCTGCCGGTTGTATGGGGCTGAGAAATGTAATCAGAGATAAACAGGCCACGTTTCCATGAGTCAGAGATAACCCTGGGGCAGTTTGGAAAGTCTCTTATACTAAAAAATACATTCTTACAGGACCCCACTCCATGACTGGAGCCACCACAGACACACAGTCCCCTGACTGCAGCCCACCCTCCAGGAAGCCCAGCAACTCATCCCTAAGCCCCAGATGCTCTCAATTCCCAGCCACAAACTCCCTGCATCCCCTCCCAGACTCTTCCCGGTCCAAGCTCAAGCCGACCCAGGCGAAGCACCCTAATGTTACTATCCCCCACATCTGCTGCTGGGAAAAGCAAAAAAAATTACACATCTGCATGCTCATCAGAAATGACCTGGTTAGGCAAATGATGCCGCCCCAGTCAAAGGCATGGAGGCAGCTGGAAAAGAGGGCGAGGAAGCGGTTCAAGAATGCAGATGGACATAATGGTCCATGCAAAATGCAAGGTGGAGAATAGCTTATCCCTGAGAGACCATTTGTTGGGGGGAAAGCTGAGGAAGGGATGGAGGGAAGAAGAAAGAATTTGCTACCGTATTTATATTTGCCTGTCTATGCATAGACTAGCCCCCTGCAGAAGGGACTGGGTGGCTAAGAACAGGAGAGACTACACTATCTACCCTCTTCTGTACCTTGCAATGTCTGTGCCAAATGACAGAATAATATATTCATATTAACATTAAATCACATCATTTTTCATGTATAAATGTATATATGTGTGTGCATGTAAAGATATATATATATATATATATANGGGTAAGTTTGGTTGCCCCCTCGTTTTGCCACCTGCCGGTTGTATGGGGCTGAGAAATGTAATCAGAGATAAACAGGCCACGTTTCCATGAGTCAGAGATAACCCTGGGGCAGTTTGGAAAGTCTCTTATACTAAAAAATACATTCTTACAGGACCCCACTCCATGACTGGAGCCACCACAGACACACAGTCCCCTGACTGCAGCCCACCCTCCAGGAAGCCCAGCAACTCATCCCTAAGCCCCAGATGCTCTCAATTCCCAGCCACAAACTCCCTGCATCCCCTCCCAGACTCTTCCCGGTCCAAGCTCAAGCCGACCCAGGCGAAGCACCCTAATGTTACTATCCCCCACATCTGCTGCTGGGAAAAGCAAAAAAAATTACACATCTGCATGCTCATCAGAAATGACCTGGTTAGGCAAATGATGCCGCCCCAGTCAAAGGCATGGAGGCAGCTGGAAAAGAGGGCGAGGAAGCGGTTCAAGAATGCAGATGGACATAATGGTCCATGCAAAATGCAAGGTGGAGAATAGCTTATCCCTGAGAGACCATTTGTTGGGGGGAAAGCTGAGGAAGGGATGGAGGGAAGAAGAAAGAATTTGCTACCGTATTTATATTTGCCTGTCTATGCATAGACTAGCCCCCTGCAGAAGGGACTGGGTGGCTAAGAACAGGAGAGACTACACTATCTACCCTCTTCTGTACCTTGCAATGTCTGTGCCAAATGACAGAATAATATATTCATATTAACATTAAATCACATCATTTTTCATGTATAAATGTATATATGTGTGTGCATGTAAAGATATATATATATATATATATATACACATATATAAGTTGTTGATGCCCCTTCCAGCTCAGTTGATAAAGAATCCACCTGCAATGTAGGAGACCCCCTGTTTAATTCCTGGGTCAGGAAGATCCACTGGAGAAGGGATAGGCTACCCACTCCAGTATTCTTGAGCTTCCCTTGTGGCTCAAAGAATCCACCCACAATGTAGGAGACCTGGGTTTGATCCCTAGGTTGGAAAGATTCCCTGGAGAAAAGAAAGGGAAAATACTTCAGTATTCTGGCCTGGAGAATTCCATGGACTATATAGTCCATGGGGTCGCAAAGAGTCGGACACGACTGAGCGACTTTCACTTTCATTCACTTTCACTCCCCACCTCCCAGGGCCGGGAAGAAAATCTTCTGGCAGCTGATCCTACTTGCACTTGGCATCTTAGGGCTGCTCCAGTTCGGGCTTCCTGTACTCAGGTATAACCCCTCCCCAGCCCTTGCAATGGGACCAGCAGGGGCAGGGTCCAAGTGGCCCTTTCCAAGTGCCCCCAAGGGATGGGGAGTGGCAGCTGTCACAGCTGCACAAGCATCCTCGGGGGCTCTCCCTCCTTGTAAGTAGCAAAGGGAGAGGGCTCCTGAGCAGGCTGGCGCCCCTCTCACTACTGCTCCCACCCCACAGGCATCTGGAAGTCCTCATTCCTATGGGTGTCTGCCCTCCGGCCAGTACGCCCCTGCTGAGAGACAACTTCACAGGTCCCCTGCATCCTGGGTGAGAAGCCACCACCTCTCCCACTCTGAGAACACCCCCACACCCTACTGAGCTTTGCCCCAGTGTCCCTGTCCTCCTCTCATCCCCGACTCTGGCAGGGCTAGGCACTCCACCAAGGGCCCTCCTCAGGTAGCACGTCTCCAACTACTCTGCTGGGTCTGGGATAGAGATTTCTAGGGACAGGGCCTGGGTGGTCCCGAGGGCCCAGGACTAGGAGGGGTGGCAGTGAGCGTTCACCCAGCAGGTGAATGGATGAACCTGTCTCTCCCTCCCTGCCCCGGCCAGGGCCCGGCCTGAAGTCCTAACCTGTACTTCCTGGGGGGCTCCCATCATTTGGGATGGCACCTTCGACCCAGATGTGGCCCAGCAAGAGGCTGCACAGCAGAACCTCACTGTGGGTCTGACTGTCTTTGCTGTAGGCAGGTAAGGCCTGGGGAGGGAAATGGTGCCATCCTAGCAGGAAGAAGTGAGGGTGCATGTGATGTAGCGAGTGGGGCACGCCATTCTCCTGGGCCATAGGATGCCAAGGAGAAGCAGAGACAGCACCCCTTGTCCCAGACCCCCATGGCGAGGGCAGACCCCTCCTCCCTGGACACCAACGCCATGGAGTCCAACCGGCATAGGCAGCCAGGAGCTCGGAATCACAACCGAGAAGGAATCTGCCCAGGGTCTGGGGCAGATCCATCTGGAGGCCTTTCGGTGAGAAAATGGTCTTTTCAGGTGAGACTCATGAGAGGAGATGACAACTACTGGGTAAACAGAGGGGCTGGCCCGGCGGCAGAAGGGCCCGTGGCCCGTGGCTCAGGTACAGCACACAACAAGGGGAAGCAGGAGGTTGGCCAAGCAACTCTGATGGCAAGAGAGGGACTGGGGAGCTGAGGGCTTTTGCAAGGGAGCGAATCTGGGCTGGGTAAAGAGGGATGTGAAGGGAGATGCTGAGAATGGCAGCGTCAGCAGACCAGAGGACTCTGAGGAAGGGCTGTTGGGGGTGGCATCACAGGGCATGGGCTGGAAGGATGGGGACTCCCAGAGTGGGACATGTGAAGGCTGCAACTTTGGCAGGGGGCCCAGACTGATGATGAGCAAGTCGAGAGAGAGGCCACGGGGGCGGCTGACTGAGCAGGGAGGGGACAGAATCAGGACAGGAGGCCAGTCGAGGATATGAGGGGCCCCGGGTATGGAGAAGGAGCCCCAAGTGGTAGGTGGAGAAGAAATCTCAGGGCACTGACTTTTTCATCTCCCCATTATGGACAACAGGCTCTCCAAGCTGTATTCCCCTTCCAGTAGTGATGCAAAGTTCTACTTAAGAACAGCAATCAGACCCTACAATCTAAGGGCACAGAGAGGTAGAGTTTAGGGCAATCTAAGGAAAAGTTTCTAATAATGGAATGGGCTGCTTTGGGAAGGCAGTGAGAGCTTTGCATCCAGAAAAAGATATCCAAAAGTCTAGGGAAGGAATTCTGTCATCAGACACCCCAGACAACTGCTCAAGGTTCCTCCGCATTTGTCCCCCACGCTCTAGAAGGGAGAGAAAGTCAGGAGGGCCCCTGGAAGGCCAGGGAGCAAACAGGACAAGGGCTGACCAGGGAGCCAGGCGGGCAGAACTGTGGCCTCTCCAGGACCTTGGTGCCCCGACTTCTGTTCTGGATGCTGAGTAAGGGGTTTCTCCACCAGCCTTCATAGCTCAATTGGTAAAGAATCCGCCTGCAAAGCAGGAGACCCTGGTTGAATTCCTGGGTCGGGAAAATCTGCTGGAGAAGGGATAGGCTACTCACTCCAGTATTCTTGGGTTTCCCTTGTGGCTCAGGTGGTAAAGAATCTGTCCGCAGTGCGAAAGACCTGGGTTCGATATCTGGGTTGGGAAAATCCCCTGGAGAAAGGAAAAGCTATCCACTCCAGTATTCTGGCCTGGAGAATTCCACGGACTGTATAGCCCATGTGGTCGCAAACAGTCCACATAACTGGAGGGATTTTCACTTTCACTTTCCACCAGCTTGAGGGACCCAGAGTCTCTGGGACCAGAAATTTCAGGGTCCTAAGTTCCAAGGTTCTATAAATCCAACACAGGATGCTGAAGCTTCTAAGGTCTCTAACTCCAGCTTCTCCCAGTTCCACCCAGAATAGAGCAAGTGCAGGTAAGGATACAGGCTCTAATGCCAGGCTGGGTTCAAATCCTGGTTTCACACTTACCAACTGTGTGTACACCTGGACAAGTTAATAAAGCTCTTTGTGACTCAGTTTCCTCACTTGAGATAAAGATAATAATGGTGAAGATTAAATGAGATAATGCACATTACTTTGAAAACTGCCACATGATTAATGTTCTAAAATATCAGGCATTATTACTATTATTTCAGGACCCCAGGATTCCAAAGTGTGTTTATAGAGAGTTACTAGTATTGCAAACATCCCACCTACCTAGGTTTGTGGTTTGTCACCACAAACTCAGTGACAGAAAACAATTCATTATTACCATTGCTCACGGTCTTGTGGCTCAGGAGTTCCGACAGGGCTCGGCAGCTGGGGCCCCTCCCTGCTCCCAAACTTTTGGGTCCCCACCGGGCCAGTAGCCTGCGGAAAACCAGAGGGCGCTTTTCTCCGTGGCTAGCTCAGGCTCTCACTTAGTGGCAGCCTCAGAGTGCTTAAGCAAAGGACCAGAGCTCTAAAGAGACAAAGGCTAACGGGCCAGTCCTCCCAAGGACCAGCACAGAATCCCTTCCTTGGGACTCTACTGACCTAGGCGGTCAGGGAGTGCCGTGTTCAAGGGCAGGGACACAGAGCCCCTGGGGGGCAGGGATGGCAAACAATGGGCAATGATTTTTAATTCACCTCGGACGACTCTGGGGCTGAATAGTTGTGGAGTTCCAGGGCCTGGGGTTGCAGGGTCCCAGGAAGGACATGGGGAGGGCTGGTAAGCCCGACGACTCCTCGGACTCCGCAGGGCGCAGCGGCCGAGCTGATTTGGCCCTGCCCCGCCCCGTCCGGCAGGTACCTGGAAAAGTACCTGGAGCGCTTCCTGGAGACGGCCGAACAGCACTTCATGGTGGGCCAGCGCGTGGTGTACTACGTGTTCACCGAGCGTCCGGCCGCGGTGCCCCGCGTGCCGCTGGGCCCGGGCCGCCGGCTGCGCGTGGAGCGCGTGGCACGAGAGCGCCGCTGGCAGGACATATCCATGGCGCGCATGCGCGCGCTGCACGCGGCGCTGGGCGGCCGCCTGGGCCTCGAGGCGCGCTTCGTGCTCTGCATGGACGTGGACCAGCACTTCAGCGGCGCCTTCGGGCCCGAGGCGCTGGCCGAGTCGGTGGCGCAGCTACACGCCTGGCACTACCGCAGGCCCCGGCGGCTGCTGCCCTTCGAGCGCGACGCGCGCTCGGCCGCCGCGCTGGGCCCCGGGGAGGGCGACTTCTACTACCACGCGGCCGTGTTCGGGGGCAGCGTGGCGGCCCTGCGACGGCTGACGGCGCACTGCGCGCGGGGCCTGCAGCGGGACCGCGCGCGCGGCCTGGAGGCCCGCTGGCACGACGAGAGCCACCTCAACAAGTTCTTCTGGCTGCACAAGCCCGCCAAGCTGCTGTCGCCCGAGTTTTGCTGGAGCCCCGACATAGGCCGCCGGGCCGAGATCCGCCGCCCGCGCCTGCTCTGGGCGCCCAAGGAGTATGCCTTGCTGCGTGGCTAGCGGTGCCCTGGGCCCCGGAGGTTCCAGATGCCGGCGGGGCCCCTTCTGGAAGCGATGTGGAGCTGGAGGGGACAGAAAGACAGTATGAAAACCTGCCTGGCTGCGGGGATCGGGACGGGGGATTGGAGGAGGCCTGGCCTTGGGGGAGTGCCTCTCTGAAGCGGGCGGTTGGACCATCTCTTCCCAAACTTTGTACAGCGACCCAGGCACCACCAGCTGCCTGGAAACCTTTCACTTCTGACCTTATTGAGTTCAGCGGAGGCCCCACTCCCGAAGAGATGCTTTAGTCCCTTCCTCATAACCCCCACTTTAAAAAAAAAAAAAAAAAGTGGGACTGAGGCCCAAAAAGGGAACGTAACTGTCTAAGGACCCAGAGCATCTGTGAGTCAGTCAGTGAGGTCAGCAGCTGGAAAGTCAGGACGGGCCCTCAGGCCAAATAGACCTGCCGCTGGGCAGGAGCCCCAGATGGAGAAACACAGTGGCATCCAGTTCACCTCCCCCGCTCTCGGCATGGTTGGTTTGTACATATTTAAGCAATATAATAATAAAATACATTATTCCACAGTGTCCTTGTCGCCCTTTCTCCTGGAGAATCCAAATTCATAAAAATAACATTTCCTTGCCATGGGACCCACGGCTGTTTAGCCACAGTGTCTGAGAAATAAATTTCCTTATCCGTGGCTGCTGTCCAGACTTCATCCTCAATAGAGAAAGGCGCACTTTCCGAATGGGAGCATGAAGTCATCAGGCCTTCCAGGAAAGGTGGTTACCTCCGGGAAATAGCTGCAGAATTGGGGAAGTTATCTGCTGGAAGTCCCTGAGATAATGTCTTAACGGCTGAAAACTAGAGGACTGGAGAGGGCAGGATTTCCCTCTGGGTCTCCTGAACCATTTCTGTAGTGTTCTCATAGACCTTCAATTTTTAACAGCCTCCAGTTTTCAGGTGGGACAACAGTTCTGTAAGCCAACTCTGATGGCTTTTTCACACTAACCATTTTTTCAAACCATTTTTACAAACATTTTATCAACACAGTTGATGATGATCTACCCTCTCCAAAGCAGTTCCTAGGTCCCAGTGTCTCCTGCCTAAACTAGATTAGCAGAACCCAGGAAGCCTTTTGGAGTCCGGGTTAGAGCTAAGAACAGGCCAGGTGTGCCTGAGAACAGGTTGACTCGATGACTATAAGCGGACATCCCTTGCTCTGGGGGGAGACTGTCCCCCTTACTCTGCAGCAGTCACTAAAAGCCACACGGACTGACTCCTCGGCCAGCAGAGACCTGATTTCGGGCCAGTAAGACCTGGTTAGGAATCAACTCCTTTTCTGACTCCGTGCATGGCTGTGGACTAGATCCTTAACCTTTGTTGAGTCTGTTTTCTCATATGTAAAGTGGGGATGCCAGTCACCCTCTGTGCAGGTGTTGTGACACTCCAGAAAATAACTTGCCTTCTCCCTCTCCTTGCCTGCCCCTTCTCCAGCAAGTTCAAGGGGTGCAGAGGAGTCAGCAAAGGCCAGCCATTTCATGTTTTAAAGAGGAAGTGATGGCAGGAGTCAGGGGTTTTCTGCAGCTGGGCTGGAGCAGCCTCCTGCGGTGGGTTGAGACCTTTCTGAGGAGGGGGAGGGGTCAAGGAAGCTACAGGGGAACAGAGTGGATGATCACTTGGGAACAGGTCGTCCTTTGTCCCAGAGGCCCACCATGGGGGTGGGGCTGTAGAGCCAGGATAAGCTCCTGCAGCTCCTTCAGGATCCCTGTCAATCATTGTCCTCAGCACTCATCCTGCGACCCTCAAGGACCTAATAAGCGCCTGAGAACTTCCAAGTGAGCCAGTGAAAATCAGACTCCCAGTCCCCCTAGTGTCACTGCTACATGCAAAATCTTCACCTGTCCAGCCATCCCTAGTGCCATGCCAGCTCAGATGTCATCCCCCCGAATTCCCAAACTTCGACAGCCCTCTGTAATCAGAGTTCACTGATCATAAAGGACATAGATTCATCAAGGATACATCAAACAATAACAACAATTACATTTATTGGGTACTTACTGTGTGCCAGGCACAGTTCTAAGCCTTAGATATCTATTGATTCATTCAATTTGCATATCCATCCTATAAATTGCTATTATTTTCCTCATATCACCCATGAGAAAATCAGGCACAGAGAGGTTAACTAACTTACCTGCTGCTACACCATTCTGTTCAGTTCAGTTGCTCAGTCGTGTCCAACTCTTTGTGACACCATGAATCACAGCACGCCAGGCCTCCCTGTTCATCACCAACTCCTGGAGTTCACTCAGACTCACGCCTATCACCCAAACCCATGTCCATTGTATCAGTGATGCCATCCAGCCATCTCATCCTNAAAACTGCAGCACCAGAAGCGGCCGCGCAGCAGTAGCAGGACCCCGCCTGCAACTGCTGCGGCACGGGCCTCACACTTGCTGAAGTCGCAGGAGCAGCAGCAGCAGCGTAGCAGCAGCAGTTCACAGGGAGCAGAAGCAGCAGTTACACCGCACCACTTGCGGCAGCAGTAAAAGCAGCACGCAGCCTGCGGCAGCACTATCAGCAGCACTCAATCTGCAGCAGCACGAGCAGCAGCACGAGCAGCGGCTCCCAGTCTGCAGCAGCACGAGCAGCAGCTCCCAGTCAGCAGCAGCAGTAGCAGCAGCACCCAATCTGCAGCAGCGGTTGCAGCAGTACCCAATCTGCAGCAGCGGTAGCAGCAGCTCCCGGTCTGCAGCAGCCCTAGCAGTAGCAGCATCGACCTGCGGCAGCAACAGCAGCAGTTCACTGCAGGTGGACACGAGCAGCACACGTCCAACAGCAGCAGCACCAGTCGTAGCTGCTCACCAGGCACAGCAGCAATACCGCTTCGGTCGCAGCAGCAGCAGCAGCAGCAAGACGTTCCCCCAGGGGACAGCAGCAGCACATTTGAGTGTGCTGCAGTGGCCGCGGCAGGTCAGACCNGAAATGCAAAAAAGCAAAATGGCTGTCTGGGGAGGCCTTACAAATAGCTGTGAAAAGAAGAGAAGCCACACCATTTGCAACTTATAAAACCTGAATAAATTCACTGATGTGAGCACAAGCAGGGAATTAGAGCTAGCCAAAAGATGGAGACAGAGTCAGGAGCTGAGGGTCCACTGGCCCTCCATCTCTTCTGTCCATCTCTGCTTCTCTGCCTCCTTTGTCCTCCTGCTTGTCTCCAGCACAACACAGTCCACCCCACTCCACCCCACCCCTGCCTACATAGGATTTTCCATATCAGGTGCCCACCAGCTCCTAATGTCCCTAACTCACCAAATGGAGATTTCTGATTGGAGAGGCAGCCAGTGGTGTGCTCGTCGTTTAGCAACTGACTCTTGGAGGAAAACGAAAGGACAGCACGAATTAGGATTTACTGGCTTATGTAACAAGACGGTGCTGGGACTGAGCCAGGTTCAGGACTCCGTGGTGTGTCTCCAACTCTCCTCTTGGCTTTGCTGGGAGTCAGCTTCATCCTGGGACTCCTGCAGCAGCAGCACCCGCAGCTCGTTTCACAGCCTCCAGCTATCTCAGTGACTGAGGGGACCAAGAAGGCCCCTTCACACACAGCTTCCCCATGGCAGGGTGGCAGGTGGGGTGGGGGGGGGGGGTGTCACTGTTTTGATTGCCTGGGAGGGAAATGCAGGAATTCCCCCGAGCTTAGCAAGGCTGGCCCTGGGAGACAGTACGTGACTCAACCGTGAGTCACCATGGAGGACTGCGCTCCTCGCTCCTCGGAGCCCTCGTGGTTCTTGGCTGCAAGTGATGGACAGGAGAAAGAACATTTCCCTTCCTTCCCAATTCTGGAGGCGGGGCGCGGGGGAGGGGAGAGGAGCGTGGAAAGGCGCCCCCCGGCCCCCCCTCGCACAGAGCACACACAGCGCGGCCACCCGGCTGCAGGTACAGTTTATTCTTCACAACAGAGAATACAAAGAGCAGAGGGTTTGGGATTCCTTTGTTTCTCGCCCCCTTTAGTGTCTTCCCCCACATTTGACCTTTTTCTCCTCCCTACCCCATTTCTTAAATAGAACGCACTTTGTTCCTGAAGCGCACTGTGGGGGAGCACCTGCCCTCACCTCCCTGCCACCACGATGCAGAAGCCAACAGACTGTTTTCTCTTTTTTAATAAGGTAACTAGTTCTAAATACGGTGGCCTGGAGGTCCCATAGAAAAAAAGCGAAGGGTGTCAACAGTATGTATAACAGCGTATTTACAGGGTAGTAACATGCGGACGAAAAGCTACAATACTGAGTATCAGACGCAAGTCAAACAAAGGGTGGGGGCGGGGCAGAGAACCTCGTGGGAAAAGAAACCCCGGGAGACGTTAAACTGGTAAATCAATGGCGAGTTAAGGCTTAAAAAGTGTATAAAAATAACACAGTTAATATTCAAAGCGGAACTCCAGATACAGAATATATAGATGAGTTTCTGCCTAGTTTTCTTTTTTTTCCCCAGGGGATGTAGAGGGGCTTCTCCGGGCTCTGTACATAGTTCCTATATACACGGACACGCATGGCTTTCGGATTGGGGTGTGTCTGTGGGGGCTGAGGGCAGGGTCTGCTCCTGGGACCCTCCTCCCCGAGGATCCCTTCCCTGCCGAGCGGCCTAGGGCCTGGGCTGGGGATCCCCCTCCATGGCAGGGAAGACAAGTAACCCCTCCTTGGGCACTGCCCCAACGGGAGGAAATTCTGCAGAGCGGAGGGGATCCTTGCCCCAGGCCCACCCCCTCCCCCGCTGCCCACAGTCTGGGATGGTGGGAGAGGTAGCCGATAGGTTTCCTGGCCAGCACTGAGGTAGACTGGGGTGGTCTTCAGGGCAGTGGGGGCACCGGGTCTTACCCAGCCCGCCCCCACCCCATTCCCCTGGGCCTGCGCCCAGCCCAGCCAACCCTGCACCCTTTGGTCCTGCGGACCTCCCGGCCCCTCTCCATCTGTCTCCTGAAGCCCGGGCAGCCCTGGGAGCTGCCACGTCCCTCTGCTCAGTGATGCCCAGGGCGCAGCTCTGGAGGCTCGAGCTGGCAGCCGGCGGGGGGCGAGTGGCTCACTCCAGCTGCCTCCTGCCCCTCCCACCGGGGAGCCCCTCTGCGGTCCAGACTCTCAGGCCTGCGCCTTCCCCTCAAGACCCGAGGGCGTGGCAAGAGAAGGTCCCACGCTGCCCTCTGGGTCTCTGTGTCCATCTGTCCGGTTCTTTCCATTTCTCGGTCTTAGCAGCACCAACTTCTTGGCCAATAAATATCTTTTTTTTTTTTTTTTTTTTTGTTATTTTCCAAAACAAACTTAAAACAAAACAAAAAACAGTGAAGCAAGTGAAGGATGGGGGAAGAAAAGGAAAACCCAGCGGAGAGGTTCAAAGTGCTCTGAGATCGTCTTTGGATGCCACCAAAACAGTCCAGAATCTTGCAGTTGGCCTGGCCACCCCCGGAGCTGGACCGGGCAGGGCTTCTGCGGCCCAGGCTTTCTGGAAGGTCAGGAAGGTCATGAGAGAGCTCGGCTGCTCCTGGAGGGCCCCTGGAGGGAGTCGGGCCGGTGCTGCCTGGGTCTGTGTCTGCCAGTGGGCAGGGCGGGGCGGCGCCTTGGGTCGGCTCAGATGAGGGAAATTCGCACCGGGATGCTGGGGGACTCCGTCCTCTGGGGCGAGTGATGGCTCACCAGGTGCTCCACCACCGTGTGTTTGGACATGTGCTTCATCAGGTAGGTCTCCTGCGGGCAGGGGGTGAGATTCAGAACTTACAACGAGCTGCTGGCAAGGGCGCAGGGGGAGCTGCAGTTCCTATAAGCGGCCACTGGAGGGCTCCTGGGTAGATGAGCCGGCTAGAGGTGGACAGCCACAGCTTTGGGGGTGCCAGATGGGCACTGGTATTGGTTGGAGGGTACTGCATTTCTGCCAGTGGTGGGGGCTGGCTCATTTACCAGAGTTGGAGCCCTCTGAGTGCTGACTAGAGAGCAGGCAGGCATCAGGCTTGTCCTTCAGCAGTGACCACCTGGAACTCTCTAGGACCAGGCCATTAACCAATTGGCTGCAGTGGAGTCCTGTCCAGTGGAGCAGACCTGCCCCCATCTGGCCGGTGCTCCCAGTGAGGGTGGAACAGTAGGCCTTGGGTGACCCTGGCTCTGTCATTTCTCAGCAGTGGAACGTTGGACCAGTCATCTCACCCCTCCAAGCCTCAGTTTCCTCCTCTGCAGGCAGGGATGGGGAAGGAAGGACTTCACAGGTTAGCTATGGTGATGAGGGTAAAGCTCTTAGCAAGCAGTAGGGCTGAGGGGACCACTGCTTCCCTAGTCTCTACATTTCATTCCAGGTGGTGATGGGAGCCCCAGCAGAAGCATCCCCAAGCTCTCCCCTCCCTTGGGAAGAACTGGGGCCTGATCTGACTTTAGAAGCATAAGCTGGGCATGCTCGGCTCATCCTTTGAGCACTGCCCCAGCCTCGGCTGAGTCTGACCTGATTCACTCAAGACTGGGTGGGTGAGGTGACCCAAGGCTCACCTGCAGACCCACAGGCCCTCACACTAACCTGCCAAGTGGTGCTCTGGTTTCCACCTGCCACTTCTTGGCTTCCTACCTCAGTTTGCTCAACATTGGGCAGAGGAAGCCCTCAAATGTGGTGACAAAGTACTATCAAACACCCCCAAAGGGAAGCAATCAGCAAAATCCAAACGAGGAGACTATTCTTCAATGAGTAAGTTGCAAAGAAAAGGCAGTGGGATCAGGAAGAATAGTTTAAAAGCTATACTGACCCAGTGCAATGTAAGAATTTTATTTGGATCTTGACTAAAAAATAAAATTTATAAATAAATAAAATTATAAATTATGCCATCCATGAGACAAATGAAAATGTGAATACCAACTGGGTATTTGATGATATTAAGGACTATGGTGAATCATTGTAAGGTATTATAAAGGTATTGTGGATAAGTTTAAAAAAAAAAAAAGAGTATGTTTAAAGACACAAAGTGAAAATTTTCAGATGGAACAGTATGATGTCAGTTTTATTTCAAAAAACAGGGATATGGTTGAGGAAGGACTGGTTGATGCCAGGTCCTGGGGTCTGATGGCAGCATGCGGGTGTGCTCAACTGACTCTGTGACCCCACAGACTGTAGCCCGCCAGGTTCCTCTGTCTATGGGATTTCCCAGGCAAGAATACTGGAGTGGATTGCCATTTCCTCCTCCAGAGGATCTTCCCCACTCAGGGATCGAACCCAGATCTCCTGTATCTCCTGCATTGGCAGAATTCTTTACCATGGAGCCACCTGGGAAGCCCCAATAGAAACATGAGGGCTCACTATTTGCAAATATTCCTTTTGTGTATTATAGTAGTTTAAAAGTCAATCCGTCTGTCCAGGCTATGGTTTTTCCTGTGGTCATGTATGGATGTGAGAGTTGGACTGTGAAGAAGGCTGAGCACCGAAGAATTTATGCTTTTGAACTGTGGTGTTGGAGAAGACTCTTGAGAGTCACTTGGACTGCAAGGAGATCCGCCCAGTCCATCCTGAAGGAGATCAGACCTGGGATTTCTTTGGAAGGAATGATGCTAAAGCTGAAAACTCCAGTACTTTGGCCACCTCATGCAAAGAGTTGACTCATTAGAAAAGACTCTGATGCTGGGAGAGATTGGGGTCAGGAGAAGAGGGTGACAGAGGATGAGATGGCTGGATGGCATCACTGACTCGATGGGCGTGAGTCTGAGTGAACTCCAGGAGTTGGTGATAGACAGGGAGGCCTGGCGTGCTGCGATTCATGGGGTTGCAAAGAGTCGGACACGACTGAGCGAATGAACTGAACTGAACTGAAAAGTCAATCCACTAAAATGTTTTTTCAGAAAAGGTAATTATTCTTGTTCTGTGGAGTCCAGTCAGGCTCAGTTCAGGGTGGGGCCTTAGGCCACGTGAGATCTGACAGCCCCTTTCTCCCAGAGTTCAGATCCCCTCTAAGAACCATGGCTCTGAAGGCTGGTGACCCCTCCTTTAAGGTGCGATCCATGTGCCCCCTTCAGCCAAAGTGAACTTTCAAAATAATCCTCCTGGACAGCCTTCTCCCCATGGGTCCCTACTCCACCTGGGAAAACATGCAAACTTCCTAACAGGGCCCCACAGCCTCGTGGGACCTAATTATTTTTCAGTTTCTGGAACACACTGCGTCGGTCCCACCTAGGGTGTTTGCATTCACAGTCCCCTTGCTTGGAAAAGTTCCTCCCCTCCTCTTCTCCTCACCTGGCCAATTATCCCCCAGGTCTTCTTCTAAATGTTACTTCCTCACACACCTACCCCAAACCATCTCCCTTCCCCAACTCCATTTTATCCTCCCTGCAGCTGTCTTTCAAAACATATGTTTCTCTTTTTCCTTTATAGCTGAGGTTCTCAATCAGAGGCAATTTCTCCCCCAAGGGGCATTTGGCAAAGTCTAGAGGCCTTTTCCAAGAGCGGTTGCTAAGTGGAATGTGGCCAAGGATGTTGCTAAACATCCTATAATGCTCAGGGCAGCACCCCCAGGAAAAACGTCAACGTGGGCCGAGGTTGAGAAAGCCTCCTGGAGAGCAGTTACTGTGATCTGTCACTACATATTCACTTGGGGGCTACTTGTTTAATGTCTCTCTCCAGCAGTAGACTCTTAACCTGCCTGGGGGCAAAAAATATGTCTGATTCATCCTGATTCCCGAGTGCCTGGCACAAGTGTTCAGTAAACACTGGGTAAATAAATAACTGTGTTAGCTGAGGTCTATCAGGCGCTGACTCTGTCAGTCAACAGTCCTATGAGTTAAGAGCTATTAGCTCCTCCATTTTACAGATGAGGAAACTGAGGCTTGGGGATCACTGGGACATGTGGGGGTCTGCTAACCAGAATATCTGATTAGGCCAAAAGACACACATGAGTGACTCCCCTGGACTCCCTCTCCGGGGTCTGAAAGGCCCTTCTTCAGGGAAATTCCCACCAGAGGACAGGGGATTGGCACCTTTCTGGCCCTGTTTGGACCTTTCCTGGTAGATCGCCTTTCCTGGGCCAGGTCACTATGCCCCCTTGTGGCCATGACAGGAGTTGCAGCTTCCCCAGTGGGGAAAAGGCCCACTTCCTTCCCTGGCCCTGGGAAGCAGGGTGACAGGCCCCCCCTCCACCACTGCCTGGAGGAAACCACACCTCTGGCACCAAGGCTAAAGGCTGCTTGAGGGGAGCTTAGTCTGACGCAGCCAAAAACAGAACGGGGAAGTGGATGGCCGAGCTCTGACATTCACTGTGATCTTACCCTCTTCCAGGGCCTCAGTTTCCTCATCTGGAAAATGGGAGCATCAGTACAGGTCTGAGGGCTCGGGCTGGGGTGAGGGAGAGGCTCCCAGGGGCCCCGCACTCACCGAGGTGTAGGCACGCCCGCACATGCTGCAGCAGTAGGCCTTGGCGTGCTTGATGGCGTGGGCCGAGAGGTGGATCTGCAGGGAGGCCGAGTCCGAGTAGGCCCGGTAACAGTTGGGACACTTGTAGGGCTTATCCTTGTTGTGCTGGCGCTGGTGAGACTGTGGGGAGCACAGCGGGGGTCAGGAGGCAGCTGGGCTCCCCTGGAGGGGGTGGAGGGAGCCGTGCCCCTAGCAGGTGGGGTGGGCAGGCAGGCACTCACCTGGAGGTTGGAGAGCTGAGTGAAAGCCTTTTCGCAGCCAGGATGTGGGCACTTGTAGGGTCTGTCGCCTGTGTGGATTCTGCAATGAGGAGCCCAGTGAGGTGGAGTCCCTGGCAGGTCCCCCAGGCCAGCTCCAGCCCCCAAGCCCTTGGCTGGCCTGCCCCACACCTCTGGCCCCCAAGCCTCCCAGGCTCCCTGCTCCACACACTTTCCCCCCACCCCGAGTGAGCCCCAGACAAGAGCTGGGACTTCAAAGGCCAGCCCTGTCCTTTCTCCTCCACCCTCTCACTGCCGGTCTGTGACCAGAGCCTCCAGGCTCCTCACAGGGCCCCACTAAACCCAGCTCTCCACCAGCACCCACTCAGGCCTCGCAATCATCGTGGTGGGCTTACTTCGACTGCATTCTGCCCTTCTTCTAAAAAAGTCACCTGCAGACCAACCCACAGAAAAGAACAGATCCACAGCTTTGCCAGGACCTTTCCTGCCTGCCTGCCTCTCTCAGGAGACAACTCCCCAATTGATCCCCAGTTTCTATGTCCTGCCCACCCCCCCCAACCCCAATGTAACTATCTGGTCACCCCAGCTACTGAAAGACTTCAAGGCAAGGTGGCCCTGAAGGTCAGCCCCTCTGTGTCCTTCCTGTGAGCCCCTTGTTCTCATCCTGGGTCCACCATTTACTAGCCGGGTGACCATGGTCAAATCACTGAGCCTCAGTTTCCTCATCTGCAAAATGGGTATAAAAATGCAGTCGTCCACCTCACTGGGCTTTGTGAAGATAACATTAGATAATATGCAAAGGGGCTTAGCCAAATATCAGCACAAAGTCGGCACTCCATCACCACTTACCATTATTATTATTATTCATTCATTTAACAATTACTGTGTCGGGCACCTGTGTGCCAGGAACCACCCTGGGTGCTCAGAACATATAAGTGAACAAAACAGACAAACTCACTGCCTTGTGGAAACAAACAAGCAAGCATGAAATAAGTAAGTAAAGCATGTGTAGAAGGTAGTAAGTGCTCTGAGAAGAAAGCGGGTGAGTGGGGTCATGTCAGAGGTATAATCTGAAACAGGGTGATGGGGTCCTCACTGCGAAGGAGACTTGGGAGCAGTGCCTTCAAGGCTGATGGCTGTGCTTTCTAATGGCTGTTGCTGCTTGCACTCGCCCAGCAGCCAGGTGAGGATAGAGGGGGACTGGGATCTAGTGCAAAACTGGGCTCCGGAGCGTGGCGCACACACAGGGACGGGAGGCCCTCCCTGCTCTCCCAGGCTTGTCTTCAGTCATCTGCTCCGCAAATCCTGTGCCAAGCAGGTGGGCAATGAAATGCAGGCTAGACATGGACCTCTTTTGCCTAAGTTGCCAACAAGCATTAGATGAGAGGGGGAAATCCAGCTCTGACCATGTGGTCCACCTCCTTCCCAAAAGCCCCAACCCCTTGGTTTGCTCTGCCCACCAACAGATTCATCAAACAACTAAGGTCCCTCTGGCCAGGCCCTGTGCTGCCCAGGCTGGAATAAGGAACACTCCCTGCCATCAGTGAGCCCATGACCTTGACTGCCCACTATGAACACTGACAGTCCAGATTCCCTAGAGTGCCAGTCAAGGCCCTTCACCTGCAGTCGGCCTCACCTCTCTGCTCCTGCACCCTGCGGTCCTGGCAGGAGGACCATTTCTCATCTGCAACCACGTCTGATGGATGCTTCTGCTCACACGCCTGTGCCCTGGCTGCATCCTCAGCACGTGACCGCCCCCGCCTCTGTTTTCTGTACTAGACGGGGAGTCCCAAGGGCAGGGACAGCGCATCTCAGGCCAGGTGGAGCTGGGCTGCAGTTCTGAGGACCTCTATTCTACCTGCACATTTAGGGGTGTCACACATTTGGGGACATCACCGCAGGCTGCTGCACCCGGTCTCCACAAGGGGAGCACCTTAACGGGCACCTGAACCAGTTGCCCCTGCTGCCAGAACCCTTCCATTTCGTCCTGTCCTTGTCTCCCCCAGGGCTGTGGAACTCGGTCAGCTAGGGGTCAGGTGGCAGAGGGGACCAAGGCACCCCAGGATGTATGCTGATTTTGTTCTAAACCCCACAATGCCCACCCCAAAGTCCTTGCCTCCCACTGCTGCCCAGGTCATGCCTCTTCCCCGCCCCAAGGCCCAGCCCTGCCACCTCCCCTCCACCCCACCCTGAACATTTCAGGTCCCTTCCTACCTTCGTCTTGTATCCAGACTGCTCCTCTTCTAGGCACACTCTTCCCCCAGCTCACACCTGGCTAGAACCTAGACTCCAGGTCTCAGTATAAAAGCCCCTTGATCGGGGAAGCTTTTCCTGGCCCGCCCCAGACTAGGCCCGGCCCCTGCATCTACCCTTGAGCAGAAGTCTGTGTGTGGGCACGTGCTTTGTCAATGTCTAGTCACCGACACTGGCTGCCTCCCTCCTCGAGAGCGAGAATGCTCTTGGACTCTCCACCACCATCATCCCAGGGCCTGGCACAGGCTCCTCAGAGAGGACTTGAAACATAGGAAGGTGAGTTCTTTCCTCCTGAAGTCAGTCACTGACAGCAGTACTACGCTTCACATCACCACCACCACCTACTCCCCAGGGGTATTTCGTAAGTGTTTGTTGACTGACTGACGGTTCTCCAGGACGTCAGGTCCTTGCTTCACATCTTGCTCCTCTGGCCTCTACCCCGCGTGCCCCAGCTGTCCAGCTTCCTTCCTAGACTCTCAGTCTCAGCCTCTCCTCTCCTGACCTCCACCACAGCAGCAGCGTGGGATCCGACCTTGTCACAGCCCTGCTTCACACCCCTTACATTACCCCCCTTTCTGGGACAGAATCCAAATCCCCAGCCCCCCACCAGCCTCTGAGCCTTTGCTCATGCTGTTCCCTTAGTTGGGAACACCATTTCCATCTCTCACTAGAAAGGGCTATGGACCCTTCTGCACCCAACCCGGATGATCCTCCCTAACCTCCATCACATATTTCCCGCTTTCACGGGATTTTTCACCTCCATCGGCCTCCCAGGTCGTGGCAGGAGTTCCTCTCACTGACCTCTCATTATGCATGGCACTCAGCACTGGGCTGGCTCAGAAGGGCTTCAGGGAGCCACAGCTCCCCTGATAACTGGCCCCCAAGCTCCTCAGCCTCTGACATTCAAGTTAGGGCCATGTCCTCAATTCCAAAACGAGTCATCTCTTTGTAGGGCATCTTCCCACTAGGGGAGCACCTGGCCCCAACTTCCAACATCTGTAGTGATGGGGAGAGCTCACCACCGACTCCAGGCATGGGCAGCGCAGGAAGGCGGAGCTGAAGTCAGTGCCTCTGGGCTGCTCCTTCACCCCACTAACCGCCCCAAGCTCACCCTGGCATCCAGAAGACTCGCCTTGCTCTCCTGCCTGGACCTCGCCCCACCTTCTTCTGCAGCCTGACTTCCCAACCCCACCCCCCTAAACACTCCCACCAAGCCACAGGCTGCCCCTTGGCACTCTGGCTCGCATCTCACTTCTGCCTCCTCTTAGCAGGGTGGCCTTGGGCAAGTGACTTTGCTTCCCTGAGCTCCAGTTTCCTCACCTCTAAAATGGGGATAACAGTAAGGATTGTAGGGACTTTCCTGGTGGTCCAGTGGTTAAGAATCTGCCTTTCAATGCAAGGGATTCAGGTTCAATCCTTGGTCTGGGAACTAAGATCCCACGAGGCAACTAAGCCCACGTGCCACAGCTACTGAGCNTTTCCTCACCTCTAAAATGGGGATAACAGTAAGGATTGTAGGGACTTTCCTGGTGGTCCAGTGGTTAAGAATCTGCCTTTCAATGCAAGGGATTCAGGTTCAATCCTTGGTCTGGGAACTAAGATCCCACGAGGCAACTAAGCCCACGTGCCACAGCTACTGAGCCTATGCTGCTGCTGCTGCTGCTGCTAAGTCGCTTCAGTCGTGTCCGACTCTGTGCGACCCCATAGATGGCAGCCCACCAGGCTCCCCCGTCCCCGGGATTCTCCAGGCAAGAACACTGGAGTGGGTTGCCATTTCCTTCTCCAACGCGGGAAAGTCAAAGTGAAGTCACCTGTGCTCCCTACAAAAGACCCTGCATGCCACAACTAAGACTTGACACACCCCAAAATAGCAAAAAAAATTTTTAAAGTATGGATTGTTAAGGACTGTAACTTAAGAAAGGGCGTTCCTAAGACATTTTCACAACGTTAGCTTTTAATACACTCACGTCTCTTTTAGGATAATTTATGAAAAACAAAGGGGGGATTTATTCTATGTCTAAATAGAATTACTGAGAAGTCATCAGTTACCATTTATCCTCTATCCTCCAGGTAAGAAACAGCATGTTACATTGAGTGGCTTCAGTCCCACTGTGTTTTATAACTAAAATAATGATAGATACAGTAAAAATGGACCTTCCTTGAGATGTTTCTCTCTCCGTGGCACTTTTCAGACTCATTATCTCTTACTGAGAAACAGGTTCATACTGTGTAAGGACTTTATGGATACCTTGTATATATGCAAAGTAGGGATAAGGCATAGCTTGTATGCCTTGGGGGGAGTGGACACTTAGAAGCTCTCTGACAAGGAGCAGCTGCTGCTAGGGTGTCACTATCATCACACGTGAGAAACCGACCCTGCCACAAGTAGCATCACACACGTACACAACATCACAAAGCCAGGAGAAGGGAGAGAGAGGCAAAGCCCCCTCCGCAGCCTGAGTAAACAGGCACAACCAGAGTCGCTCTGTCTAGCAGATGTTCCCCAAACAGGTAAAAACACCGAGCCCTTTCTCAGACCTCATAAACTAACCCCCTCATGAAACAAGGTTACCCCTGATTTCTGCGTCGCGGCACCTACAGACGTGTTACCTCATCTACAGAAGCACAAGACATCTGCTGTGTCTTGAGCATGAACAGACTCACTACAAACTCCTGTTCATTTGCTCCTTAAAGACGCGCGGTGTTTATAACTTACAGGCCGGGCCCTTCTGAAGCCTGGATTTCTGCAAACACTTTGCGAGTCGCCTTTCTCGTCTCGTGCCTTCCTCTCAGAGGGAGGGGTTGCCGAGATGCTCAGAGCTGCCAGGCCACTCAGACGACAAGAGCACCCCCCGTGCTTCTGGGCACATCCCTCTCAACTCCCAGGGAGATCCTGCTCAACCCGCTTCCAGCTCTGCCGTTATTACTTGATCGGAGCTGGTTCTGTTTTGACATGACCTTCTTTTACCCCCTTCATTGCTGGCACAATGTTGGGAAGATGGATTTGATTATATGCCTTGACTGTCTGGTTCTCGATCCAGGGGCAAAAAACAGGAGTCTCTGTGAAACAGTGGAAAACAAGAAACCTGGAATCTGGTTGCTTCCTTGTGTTTGGCTTTTTTGGGTTTGTTTATCTAAAGGATTCTGGGACTTGCGGGCACTGGGGACACCCATCTCTTTGTCACTGAGTTAGGACACATTGGTTTAATTACATACACCACTGCATAATGACTAATAATTTGTCTCTAAATGTTGATAGGACCCTCTTATGTTGCTTGTTTAGTTTCCAACCACTATGAACTCAAATCACTCAGGAAAAAAAAGAGAAGGAGAAAAAAACTGAGCCCTCAAGAGCAGAGAGCAATCCCTGAACAAGGAACATTCTGACAAAATACTCTCCCCTCAAGGGCCTGTGAATTTCTTGTTTGGTCACGGCCTTAAATAATATTTTCAAACAAACAGCTATTTCTGAAAACACTAGGATTCTAATTATCACTTGCTACTGGGGTTATTTCCTACCAGACTGACGCTCCAACTCGGCTCCTCTGCCAGCTTTGTGCCTACTCTGCCGGCTTTCTCAAATCCAGGCCCCCAATTCAGAATAATCAATTATCAAGGTATCTTACACCCAGACGCTCTTGGGAGTTTCCAGCCTGCCACTGGGCAACACCAAAGATTTGCTCCCCAGCTTTACAAATGCTCCCAGTGCGGTCACGTTTTGCACTCTCTGCATTTTATTAATTAGCCAAACACTAGAGTACCAGTGGTCCATGAAGATTCTGGCATAAGAAAGCTGGCAAATCAAAAGAAAAGAAGCTCAATCTCCCTGAGTTAATTTTATGCGTGTATATATATAATTACATATAATTTATATAAATATAATATATAGTAATATAATATGTAATATATAATTACATGTAATATAAGTATATATATTTGTGTACTTTTTAAGATGGAGGAAAAAAAACCCCAACAATTTATTTTCATGTACAGAGACTAGCACTAGAAGTATCCTCAGAGAAATGTATTTGAAAAGATTTTTTCTCCTAGATTTAACTACTTATTGGTGCCAGGCATGACACATGCTTTATGACAGTGATCCCCAACCTTTTTGGCACAGTGACCAGTTTTGCAGAAGACAATTTTTTCACAGAGGGGCAGGGCGGTAGTTTCAGTATGATTCAATCCCATTATATTTACTGTGCCCTTTATTATTATTACATAATATATAATAAAATGATATATGGGGCATAGTATGTATGATGACATATAATGAAATAATTCTTCAACTCACTGTTACGCAGAATCAGGTCATCAGGCGTTAGATTCCCATAAGGAGCACACAGACTAGACCCCTCACATGCTCAGTTCACAGCAGAGTCCCAGCTTCTATACGAACCTAATGCTGCCGCTGATCTGACAGGAGGTGGAGCTCAGGTGGTAATGCAAGCGAAGGGGAGTGACTGTAGACACAGGTGAAGCTTTGCTCGCTTGCCCACTGCTCGCCTCCTGCTATGCAGCCCAGTCCTAACAGGCCATGGGCTGCTACTGGTCCATGGCTGAGGGCTGGGGGCCCCTGTTTTACGAGATCAGTTAGAAGAGCACGAGGATGAGTCAGTGCCTTTGCTGCCTACAATATGCTCTGCGGGAATGTGAACTGGTACAGCCACGATGCAGAACAGCAAGGAGGTGCCTTAAGAAACTAAAAATAGAGCTGCCATAAGACCCGACAATCCCACGCCTGGGCATATATCTGGAGAAAGACATGATCCCCAAGGATACAGGCACCCCAGTGTTCACTGCCGCACTGTTGGCAAGAGCCAAGAGGTGGGAGCAGCCTAGATGTCCACTGACAGAGGAATGGATAAAGAAGTTGTGGTACATATACACACTGGAATATTACTCAGCCATTAAAAAGAATGAAATAATGCCATCTGCAGCAACATGGGTGGATGCAGAGATTGTCATACTGAGTGAACTAAAGTCAGACAGAGAAGGAGAAATATCGTTATGACATCCCCTATATGTGGAATCTACAAGGAAATGAGGAAAATGAACTTACTTAAAAATAGGATACGGCTCACACTTAAGAGAATGAACTTATGGTTGTCAGTGGGAAGAAGGGGGAGTTGGGGGTTTGGGATAGACATGTGCACACTGCTATATTTAAAATGGATAACCAACAAGGACCTACTGTAGAGCACAGGGCACTCGGCTCAATGTCCTGTGGCAGCCTGGATGGCAGGGGAGTTTGGGGGAGAACAGACACATGTTTACGTATGGCTGAGTCACTTGCCTGTTTCCCTGAAACTATCACAACACTGGTAATCGGCTATAGCCCAATACAAAGTAAAAAGTTTAAAAAAGTCTGCTCTGAATCTGAACAACTGATTATACATCACACCTGAACAGAGGACCCCACGCTCCTCCATTCTGATTTTGTTGATTATACGATAAATAGACCAGAGTCATTCAATCTTAGCAACTCATCTGGCTCTCTGCCTCACAGCTGCGTACAGCCCTGTGCTTCAGGTCAGAGCTTGAGTCTTCTGAAAGAAATATCAGGAGTGTATGGCCTCAGGAGAGGACTGGCCAGCGCACTGGCTCTTTACACTTTGGGAAGAGACCCAGAGCACAGGCTTCCAAGATGCCCCATCACCATGACCTATGCTGCCTGAGGCCAAGACAGCCAGGATCCAAGTCCTTAGTCCAGAAGAAGATGACTCTGCAAAGCAGACTAACTCCCCAAATCAGGAAACAGGAATTATGACCTGGGACTGGACAAAAGTGATTTAATTGTGGTTAATATTCTATCTTCTAACAGAAATAGCTGCTAAGTCATGTCTGACTCTTGTGACTCCGTGGACTGTAGCCCTCCAGGCTCCTCTGTCCATGGGATTTCCCAGGCAAGAATACTGGAGTGGGTTGCCATTTCCTCCTCTAGGGGATCTTCCTGACCCACGGGTCGACCCCGGGTCACCTGCATTGCAGGCAGATTGTTTACCAACTGAGCCATCACCAATATATGAGAAATCCCCCTTTTCTTTCCTTTGATCTACCACTATTATTCAATTTAAGGCTATATTTGAACAAACAGGACTAGAATATTCCTTAAATGGTTCCTTGCTCCAGTTAGCCCTGCAGAATCACAGAGGGTAGGGTGCAGGGGGGCTATACAAATTTAACATAGATATAAATTGATGAAATATCATGGAAATTTAAAAATGATAGTTCTATTGAAAAGACATGTAATTGGCCGTGTCTACAAATCTACCCAGAACGATTGCTAAAAAATACTCAAAGTCCCTTTACTGAGACTTTTCCTTCATAGAACCATTCGTTTCTCTAAACAGGTTCACTAAGAATCTGCCCTCCTTCCTAATGGGATATAATTGGGTAAATCAAATTTGTAACCATGACCATGCCAGAAATGTCACATTTAAAGACAAATTTCATTTAATTAGGCATGACAGCGTGATAGCAAGAAACAAGGCCTGTATTTCACAAGTGGGAATACAGCCTCCCCAGGCTTCCAGGAGACTGGACTGAATCTACTCCACGGCTTGTGGAATCCTTGCCTTTAAGATTATGAGCAAAGTCATTCCTGCCAGCCCAGAAACACTGACAAACTAGGGATTCTCCAAACAGATGGTAACTTTCCTATTACCAGATGTATAGGCACAACCTGACAAGAGGTGAAATGTGATGGTTCTAGGTTCCTAATCTTTCGTAGGC
Source organism: Neotragus moschatus (assembly GCA_006410615.1). Taxonomy (NCBI): domain Eukaryota; kingdom Metazoa; phylum Chordata; class Mammalia; order Artiodactyla; family Bovidae; genus Neotragus; species Neotragus moschatus. Next base: position 175,886 of record SJYA01000239.1, on the reverse strand, counting down.
ACTTAGATACATCTTCGATTAGATAATACGATAAGAAAAATCTTTTCACACTTACACAGATTGAAATTACAGCCTGGGGCCTTAGACAATCTCCTCACAGAAGTTAACTCTCAAACCTTGGCGGTCACATGCTCTACTTTTAATAACCAAACAAGAGGGACTTTATTGATCAGCACTTCACTGGGCTTTCCAGGTGCTGTTAGTGATAAAGAACCTGCCTGCCGATGCAGGAGACATTAAGAGACACAGGGTCCAGATCCCTGGGTCAGGAAGATCCTCTGGAGGCGGGCCCGGGCGCGGACAGAGGTAGGCTACAGTCCATAGCGTTGCAGAGAATCAAACACAACTGCAGCGACTTAGCACGCGTGCATGCATATCCATAAAGCTGGCCAAACTTCAAAAAATAAATTCATGACAGAATCAGAAAGTTTCTGAAGCTAATCTACGGGGTCAAATCCATGCCTTAGGAGGCATGGGGATGAGAAAAGCAGACTGATGCCATCTTGAGGTCATCCTGTTATTTGTTCCTTACCATCAAACCTACTCATCATGCCTCAAAGTCAGAGAAACAGAACATCTTGCACTCTGGGACAAAGCATACAAAGACAATAGACAGAAATGGATAAATTACAACAACATAAACCAAACCTCAGGTCCCTCTGTCTAGTCTTAGTGCCCAAAAGACAGAAACCTCTGAGCACTTTCTGTGAGTTACAAATTCCACAGCAGAAACTATTTTATCCTGACTTTCGCAATGCTGATATTGGCAGACAGCCGTGCTTATAGATACAAGAGCCATCATGCGAGAAAACTGCTGGGCTTCTTTCCCTCTGAAGAGATGAACTGTAATTTGGTAACCTTTAGTTTATTTCTTTAAATACTATGGTGTTTTTATTTGGCGAGCCAGTCTGATGCCTGTACTCCCCTGCAAAAACTCTTTTCCCTTAAAACATGTCTATCTCTGAATCTCCCTTTCACACATTCGACTAGACTGTACACCCTAAGAGGGCAGGAATCTCTGTTTTGTCCACTGCTGTATTCCCAGCACCAAGAGGCATGCCTGCACATGGGGGGGGGGGAGTTGTGTAAATATTCGTTAAAGGGATGAATCACATGCCCTGGAAAAGTCAGTTCTATTTATTCCACAAATATTAAATAACTGCTTCGATGCTTATTATGTGCCACCCACTGGGGATGTGGAAATGGAGGAGACTGGTCCCTCACCTTCAAGAATCTGCAATATATTGGGGGTGGTGGGTAAATAACCAGGCAAGTCGAAGACAGTCTACCATTGCTTGGATGGGGAAGCCCAGGGGCTATGGAACTAGCACAGGGGGCCAGGGAGAGCTTCCTGGAGGAGGTTTTGCTGAGAGATAAGAGAGGGCCAGAAAAAGAAGGGAAAGAAGGGGGATGGTGCATCAGGTAAAGGACATAGCACATGCAAAGACCTACAGATGACAAACGGTGGGAAGGGCAAGTAGTGAGAGCTGAGGCCAGGGAGCACCAAAGAGGCTGTATCACAAAAGGCCTTGTATGCCAAGCAAAGGAGTCTGGGGAAGGCACCTAGAGAAGGGCCTTGCATCGGACGCAGGGGCTGAGCTGAAACCAGCTGCAGCGGGGCAGTGCCAGGCTGGCCACTCACCTGGTGTGCTGTTGGAGGTGGGAGAGCTGTCGGAAGGACTTGTCACAGTAGGAGCAGTGGTAGGGCTTGACGCCTAGGTGGATGCGCAGGTGCTGGGCCAGGTAGGAGGCGTTGGCAAAGGACTTGGAGCAGTGCGGGCACTTGTGGGGCTTGGCCTCTGTGTGCGACTTGGAGTGGATCTGCATCTCGGACTTGGTGAAGAAGGTCAGCGGGCATACCTTACACCTGTGGGCAAGAGGCAGCTTCACCCTGGGAAGATCCTTCTGACCCATGCCTGGATAGCTGAGAGGAGACCCTCTATGTCAGAGAGACCCTGCACCAGGGATAGAGCTTTGGGAGGAGGGTCCGGGGTGAGGGCTACAGGCAGGCCCCCAGCCTGGACATCCTCCCCCCGAGGCCCACTGACACCAGGCTGGGAAGCAGCCTTCCACCTCACCGGGAAGAGCTGCCTGCTGGGCCGTGGCTCTGGGAGAGGGGCTCCAACACTTGATGAGTTCTCTGCCCTGGCTATAGACACTTTAGAATCATCTGGGGAGCTTTCTGAAATGGCTCATCCCAGGTCCTCGATATGCCTCCCCTCGACAAGTTAAATCAGAATTTGCGGAGGTACCGCCCTGACACTGGCATTTCTGAAAAGCTCTCCAGATGATTCTAACATTGAGGGCTGACAATACTGCTTGAAGAGACAAGGAAATAGACTCTTAAAATCCCTGGCTGTGGGATTTGGGGTGGGAGGTATCAGGAAAACCCACCCCTCTGGACCACATCCTCCACCTTCAAGCCTCTGGGCCCCCTCTTTGCAATCCCCCACTGCTAGGCTCTGGAGGCAGCCCCGAGGCACCAGCTTCTGTCCCAAGCCTGCTGGACCCCTCCCACCAAGACCCCCACCTGTATGTCTTGCCCTCCTTGGCAGTCTCGCCCGAGGCCAGGATGGGGTAGGGGACTACGAGGACAGGCGGCCCCCCTGGGTTCTCCGCCTTGATCTTTTTCCGGCCGCGCTCGGACTTGGGGGGGCCAAGCAGGCCGTGGCCCTGGATTGTCTTGATGGAGTCCAGGAGGGGGGGGCTGGTGATCCCTGAGATGAGGGTGGGGGACGAGGCGATGAGGCGGCTCTGGCTGGTGGTGGTGGGTGTGGACGGGCTGCTGGTACCCGTGCCTGCGCTCGACTCCGACGTGCTCACAGCTGGGGTCCGGGAGGAGATTCCCAGACCTGTGAAGACACGGGGGTGGGGACAGGGGTGAGGGGCAGCCAGAGGCCAGGTCAGCCCCCGCCACCCAGCTGTGTGTCTCTGAGAGGTCGCCAGCCTTTCTGAGCCTCCCCTTCCCTTTGCAGAGTTTTACTCAGGGGTCAATAAATGAGAGCCATGTAAGATTCTTTAGATACCTAAGGAGGTGCTGTTGTTCAGTCACTAAGTCGTGCCTGACTCTTTTGCAAACTCATGATCTACAGCCCGCCAGGCTCCTCTGTCCATGGGGTTCCCCAGGCAAGCATACTGGAGTGGGTTGTCATTTCCTTCTCCAGGGGATCTTTCCCACCCAGAGATGGAATCCCCCGTCTCCTCCATTGGCAAGTGGATTCTTTACCACTGAACCACCAGGGAAGGCCATCTAAAGACTAAATGAGTCTGATTATCCATAACAGGGGCACTTTGGAAATCAGCTCAACAGAAAACAGACAAAAAACTCCGAAGCACAAAGATGTTCACTACTATGTCATTTATAACAGCAAAAATCAGAGGCAACTGAAATATGCAATATTAGGGAAGTTTTCAATAAATTGTGATTAATTTTCTCTACTGAGCATCAACTGCCTGATAAAAAGGAGACTGTAAAATTAAAAAAAAATTTAAGGCACAGAAAAAGTTACGTAGGCGATGGAGATGCAGCAACATGTGATATGGATGGTGGAATTAGGGGTAATTTTAAAACAATTTTTTTGGCTTAACTTTCTGATTCTTTAACAATGAACTTTTTCTAAGTTCTATATTAACAGTTATTATTTTAAAAACAAAGGGACTAGAAACATTTATAACATCAAGAAAAGTACACCAAAAAATGAAAATATCTATCATACAGTTAAAACTACACTGTAAAAAATAAAAAGAAACCCAAAATTTGTGCACTGGAAAAGATAATATCCAGAGTTGACACAGGTATTTGGCGTGTGTGTCTTACCTGCTGGGAGTGTATGCTTATCAACCTTAATAATAAAGGGTGCTTTGCCAACAGCCATTAAAACTTCAAATGTATATAACTTTTGACAAAGTAATTCTAATTCTAGAAATTGCCCATAAAGATATATTTATCTGCACATAAGGACAAAGATCTGTGTACTTGCACCTTCCATATAAAACTATGATCAGATGAAACTGGACACAGTTTGCTTATCCTCAGGAGGGACTGTGTAAAGAGGTGTGGTTCATCACAAGATGAAGAACAGGGAAACCACAAAGGCAAGACAGACATGCAGTGTCGGGGAAAGATCGACAAACTGTGCTCTCAGGTGAGAAAGCCAGTCATACACAGCATGAACCCCCCGATTCAAAACATACACACATCCAAACAACATATGCACACACAGACAATGTGTGTGTGCGTGAAAGCACCGGAGTAGATCTGAAGAGGGACACACCAAACTAAACTGCGTGTAAACTGTGCTTCTCTCTAGCGAGGGCAAAGAGTTTGTTGGTAAAAGGAGATTTTCATACGCTATCTGCTTCCATATTATTTGAATTTTTTACCTGGTGAATTCATCCATTTTTTACATCTGTGATTAAAGGATAAAATAAAATAAATACAGAGAAAACATATGAAAATGCTAACAATAGTAGGACAAGGGTTAATTTTTTTTCTCCTTTCAGTTTGTCTGCGATTTCTAAATTTTCTATAATGACTATGAATTACCTTTATAATAAAAATGCACTGAATATGTTTATGATAAAATGGTGAGTAGGAAAAGAAAGTTAAAGGCACGGGTACAGCCTTACCACAAACTCAGCAAAACACACCCCCTGCACATTAAAAAACAAACCAAAATGATGGAAAAAGAAGGAAATGGACTAAAGTTTCTCTAAGCCGCTCGGTTACAAGCTGGGGATTATGAGTGATTTTTCTCAGTTTCTCTTTTTTTCCAAATTTCCCTTAATATGCTTATATTACTTTTTTAATATTACTTTTATAATGAAAAAATAAATTTAATAATGTCATAATAAGGAGGGAATGTGCAGAGGGTGGCTGGAGGAGGCCTGGATAGGGAGGCTCATGGGGCCCCAAGATTCATGAGCATCTTTGAGAGGGAGGCGGGAGACACGTCTGGCTGGTGGCGGGGGCCAGCTCAAGGAGGAACAATGGCCCAGTTGCAGTGGCCACTGGGAAAAGTCTGTCCAGCAGGCTGAGGTGGGCACCAGGCAGCCCAGCCCCATAATATTGCCTAGGATGTCTTCCCAGCCCACAGCCTCAATCTATCCAGGACTAGGCTCACAGTCAGCCCCCTACCCCGCTCCTCCTACAATTCCATCTCACTGGCAATGCCTAGGTGTCCCCGGTGCCCACCCTCCCACTCCTCACTCCTTCATCCAGCCCAGCACCCAGCCCTGTGGGCTCTTCCTCCTCAGCATCCCTCAGTTCTTTTCCCTTCTCTTCACCCTCTCTGCTGCTGCCTGGCCCAGGCCACCACCCTCTCCTGCAGCTCTCCCTGCCTCCATGCCAGTCTCCCACTAAGCCAAGTCTCCACCTCACAGCCAGAGACCCAGCTTTCTAACCTCACCTACTTCCACGGGCTCCCACTGCCTGAAGGTAAAAATCTAAACTGCCCAGGCAGCCCACGGGGTCCTTCACAATCTGGTGCCTCAGCAGAGCCCCGGCAGAGCGACAGGGTTCACGCCTGGGCTCTGGAACCACACTGTCTGTCTCTGCCGTTTACTGGCTGTGAAACTGGGCCGCAGTTCACTCATCTGCTGAATGGAGACGTTAGGGTGAACCACAGGAAGCTGCTGTTTTTTGTACTTCAGCCTATAAAAGGCAGCCACCTCACCGAACGGGCTGGGAGTGATAACACAAACACTGATGAACACAGATGCTCACCTGGAGTTAGCTGCCACGTGATGGTGATGAGTTTCATCGCCCTTTGACCTTCCCCACCTGGACGCTGTCCTACTCTTGCTTTCGACACGCATCCTCGCTTTGCACGTGCTGCTCTATTTTCCCTAGTCAACCACCAACTCTTCCTCGCATGGGTACCCACCCAAGGAAGTCTTCTCTCACCCTTCAATCCCCCACACAAGTCTGGTTAGGGTTCTCCTCTGAATTCCAGAAATTCATTGGAATTGGCTTCCTTGAAATTCCTGACTTGGCTTCCTTGAAATTCCTGACTTGGCTTCCTTGAAATTCCTGACTTGGCTTCCTTTACGGGCAAGCGACCCAACCTCGCCCCCTTTTGGCTGGCTTGGTGAAGCAGGTCAACAGGATACAGGATGGCAAGCCTAGAAGCTCCACCCCCGTCCCAGGCCCTGCCTGCCCGGCCCCGCTGCGGGCGACATGGCCACGCCCCTCCCAGGTAGTCCCCGCCCAGTCTTCACCAGCCCCGCCCACCCAGCCCCTCTGTACCTGTGACCGTGCTAGTAGCCGGCCGCGCGTGCAGCGCTACGTCTGGCTGCGGCACAGCCTGCGGGTGCAGGCCCGGCACCTGCTGCAGCTTGGGCAGCGACATGACCGCTTGGCTGCTCTCGGCCGGCGCCGGTGGCACGAGCAGCGGCTGCTGCGACGAGGCCGACGTAGGCGGCAGGTGAGGCGGCCGGATCTTCTCCGCCATCAGCTGCTCCTTGATCTTGTTAATCAGGACCAGGTTGTCAAGCTGCGGGAGGGAGTGGAGAGGGACTGAGAGGGCTTGGGCCGTACCCGGCCCCGGACCCGGACCCGGGCCGCCAGGCCACCCTTGAACCCTTCGTCCCGCAGGCAGCAGCCAAAGCCCAGGGCAAACCCAAGTAGCTCCAAGAAGGGGAGGGCAGCAGGAGGGGCGACGCTCTGTCTTACCTGGCTAGGCATGGTGGGAGGAGGGGGCCAGAAGTAGGGGTTGTTAAATCGAGGCTCGGCCATCCTGCAGGGAGAGAGCGACTGTCACAGGGAAGAGAGCCCTCCCCATCAGCCAAGGGTGAGCTCCCATCAGCTCTGCCCATCAAGTCTGGGCCAGTGTCTGGGATCCCTGCCCCCGTGGGACCCTCACCCCACAGCAGAGCAGGACTTCCACCAGGCCCAGAGAACCACACATCCAGACTAAAGCTCTGGAATTCAGTGTTTCCCACAGTGGGCCCCAGAGAGCAAGTCCTATCCCAAACAGAGCACCCCCCAGCTCACTCTTCCCAAATCACCCTGATGCCAGTGGACTGATCCCTGTCCCCCCACAGAGATCCTAGGCTGCAGAGCCAACCCCATGGGTTAGACACACAAGTCTGCTGCTCAGGGACAGACTGAGGAGTCCTGGGGCAACCTTGTCAATGGCCGCAGAGCAGAGGCAACTGCCCCTCCCTGATCCCAGCCCTTCTGACCCACAGAACACAGCCGGCAACTTGGGTCACCAGGTAACAGCCTCTGTGTGAAGGGCAATTTGGCAGGATGATTTATGGGGACTCAAATGATTACAGTATTTTTTGACCCAGGGAATTGTACCTCTGGAAAGTCCTCCTCAAGAAACAAATATGGCCAGGTACAACATTCTCCTTATAAGGATGTGTCAGAACACTGTACTTAAGAGGGGAATGAAGAGGCCTGAGGGTTGGGATCCTTCAGTAGAAGAATGTGACAATTTGTCTGGTGGCCCTCACCTCTGGCAAGTTCCTGTGCAGTGAGAAGGACTTTGCAACCAGGGCACTATGAAGGGTGGGCCTTCAAAGCTATCTTTGTCTTCCAAAGAATTCATGTCTTCCTGTGGCCCTACAGTAAGTCAAGAAGTGACTTACAGAGACTGTGCAAGACAGGGGTATTCCATGGAGTCTCGCTCCCTATCAAATTTCTCTTCTTTATCTGTCCCTTACAGAAAGCACTAACTAAATGCCTACTGGTATTGGTCGCTTACATGGAACTGCTTCTTTTGATAGGCAAGGCTGAAATGAAGTGTCTTTAACCATTTTTTCCTGACTCTACAAGCGGGAGAAGCCCTACTGGAATTGCAGGCAGAAGGTTTCAGGGAAAAAAACCCTCTGTAAGGATACAACCTAATCTCAACGCTTTAAGAAAGATCGTTTATATAAATTATTGCTCGTGATCTTTACTTGAGAAGTAGTAACAGGAGCTATTATCCCACTTTTTAGTGAAGAAACTGAGGCTTGGAGAGAGGGGAAGAGACCTCTCCAAGACCACAGGGCTAGAGTGCCAAGAGTCAAGACTAGACATCAGATTTGCTCAAGCTGTTTCCTCTGGGGAATGTGTTTTGCAAACCCCAGTCCTTGGTGGAACAAATATCCACATGCATATGACTCAATACCTGTATATAAAAGTCTTGCCTCTCATTCCCAGCCTGGAGGTCGGATTGGGTCTGAGTCTGGCCAGCTGGGAATCAGAGTGCCCTCCTCTTGGGTGGCCGGGCAGCTCTAAAAGCCCTCCTGTTTCTGCCACTCACAAACACCAAGCTGCCCTTCTCTCCACCCATCCAACCCAGCCCATCCCTCACAACCCAATACCAGCACTTCCTGCTTGGAGTTCTCCCTGACTGCTCCAGGTCCCTGGATAATCTCCTTTCAAAGAAAGACCTCAACACAGTAAAACCAGTGAGGAGGCTGCCATTTACTAAGTACCCACCTTGTGCCAGGCACACTGACACTAAAAGGCAGGTATGCTCCTCATCCCCACTTTATAACTGAAGTTCTGAGAGGTAGAGTGACTTGGTCAAGGTCACACAGCAAGTAAGCAGTGAGCTGAGATCCCCACTCTGATCTGCCTGACTCCCAACGTCCAGCTTATCAGTCCCTCCAGCTGTTCAGAGGAAGGACAAAGCATCCTGACTAGGATTGTGGACAGGCCCTGTGTTAGGATGGCATGGCACCGACTACTCTTCCATTCAGAAGTCTCAGACCTGTCCCTCCCCTGCTGTTGTCCACTGGGGAAAATGTGAAGTCATCTGAGCTGTAGAGCCAGGGTAGGGAGGCCCCAGGGCTGAGGGAAAGGAGAGCTGGGGAGCTGCCTCAGAGAGGACTAGGAATTAAAGACACCTATCTCATTCAGCTTGGCATCATCAGTGCCTAGGCCCAAAGGTGATCAACAATGTGAGTTGCGGGATAGAATGAATAAATGAAGGAATAAATAATCGGACTCACTTTAAAGGCAACCCCACACAATCACCCACCACTACTGACGGTGTACAGTGCCCTCTGTATTCAGCAGCATTCTCACCAGAGCCCCAGGAAGCTGGGAAGATCGCACCCCCATTTCGCAGAGGAGGAAGCTAGGCCACCACCAGGGAAGCACTTGCTCCTGGCCACAGAAGGGGAAACAGAAGGAAGCACTGCCCTGCAGTGTTGGGCATCAGCAATCTGAACCTCCGTCTTTCTCATCTGTAAAATGGGATTGACACAGGCCCCTGTGCCTCTTTCCTGCCCTGGCCCAGCACTCTGCCCACTGTACCCAACCATTCCTTGGACTGGTCCAGGGGAGCTGTCCTCTCCTCCTCTTGAGTTCAATGCCAAGTCCAGGCTTCCCAAAGCCCCTCACTGGTCAGAGAGGTAGGGGGTCCCATAGCTGGGATAGAGCATCCTCTCTGCCACTTATCAGACCCCTGATCAGGGAGGGGACCACGGCTAACCCTGGACAGGGAGCAGGGTCTGCCCTGGGTCATGGAATCTGATCCACACAGCATTCACTCCTCTGTGTCCTTCTCGGGCTGGGCTTAAGGAACTCCATGACTTGGTCAGTGCTCCAGATCCTGGTGTACATCTACCTGTGTTAGGAAAGGCGGGCGGGGGAGGGGTGGATTTTCTGGGCCCTTATTGAGCGCCCGGCTCATTGCCAGAAGCGCGTCAAGAGCATCTCTCATGAGCCCCTCAACAAACCTTCGAGGTGAGTGTGCATCTGTGCAGTCCTAGGACCTGCAAGACAGGGTGGGAAGGTGCCCGGGGCCAAGCTAAGCCACACAGACCTTGTGCTGAGAGCGATTTTAAGCAGGAGAGAGGTGGCTAGATATCTGCTTAGGACAGATGTACAAGGCAGAAGGGCATCCAGCTGGAGACAAGTTTGAGCAGACATGGAGCAGGTGTGGGCAGTGAGTAGCTACCCACTAACACCAGAGAGAGCTGGAGAGTGGTGAAGTGGGGAGAGGCAGAGGCCAGCCAGCAGCGTCCTGAAGGCTGTGCTAGCGGTTGGGAAGGAACGCTGGCTGTGAGGAGGCATCAGGGAGTGTGCTGGGCAGGGCAGCCAGGTAGCTCAGAGGACCAAGGTCAGCGGGAGGAGCCTGAGGACAGCACGGGGGACAGAAGAACCGGGGGCAGCGGCGGCTGAGTGTCCAGGTCAGACAGGCAGAGGAGACATGTTGGCAGTCGGGCAGGACATACAGACTGGGCTTCAAAGCTCCAGACAGAAGCCAAGACTCTGGGCGGTGGGCCCCAAGATACACAGCCCTGATCCTTGCAGTAGGGCGAGCAAGGTGTCATTTATTTTTCTTGCTCAAAAAGGTGAAAAAAGTCAGATGGGTCAATGAAACACCCTGTAGAGCCACCCGCTCGCCCATCCACCCATCCATTGGTTCTGGATACATCCTCTGGGCCAAACTGGGGACTGGTGCAGGGGAATCAAAGGCAAAGAGAAGAGCCCTGTCCTCTGGGGGCCCCGAGCTAAGTGGAGGAAGCAGACACTTTTTTTTTTCTTCTGTGAAAAAAAAGAATTTTGGCCTATGAGACCTGCCACATGCCACCAGGGACCCCCATGTGGTCAAAGCCAACAGGCCACCTCCCAGTCCTATCCTTCATGGCCTCCCAGCCACCTTGACCCTTGGAGATCAGTGCTATGAGCCCTGGGTTCCACATCTTCTCACTCTCTTTCCCAGCTTGCACCTCCACAGCCTAGGCTTCTCAGGGTGAGCAGGAGCCTCCTCCTTCCACCAGTCCCAGTCCCTGGATGGTCCATCTACTCCAGGACTTTAAATACCAGAAAATACCCAGGTCTCCACCCCTAGACCTGGCTGCTCCCTGGAGCTCAAGGACCACCTTCCAGTTACTTCCCTGACCTCTCATGGGCTGCTCAGTCTGGAATACGTAACCCTCTAGGCATCCCCTCTGAGTAGGGCATCCCAACCTGCCCAGATGCTCCTGCCATGGACCCTGACCTCCCACCTCCCAGCTCAGACCCACCACCAGCCAAGTCCCTGGGATTCCATTTCCAAACTCTCAGATCCACTGCAGCCTCTTCACAAGTCTTAGCCATTGCCCCTTCACCTGGACCATGGAACAACCTGCCTTAGTTGGAGCCCAGGACACTCAGGTTCAAATCTTGGCTCCAAAACACTAGCCATGTGATCTTGGGCAAGTCACTTTTTCTTACCCCCCGAGTCAGGGATGAGTAGCCCAGAGCTCAGGATGCAAAGAAAGGATGAGGGAGGACTTCTCAGCAGAGGTGATAACGTGCTTTGGGTCTTAAAGGATGAGTGGAAGTTAGCCAGGCAGAGAAGGAGTGGGGAACATTGCTGGTGGAAGCAGCAGTCTTAACAAAAGTCCCAAGGTGAGAAACAGCATGGTGTGGGAGGGTAGCTAAAGAGATCAGCGTGGGCGTGAGACAGGACATGAGGCTGGAGCCATTGGCCATGGCTAGACCTAGAAAGGCAGTTCCTGAATTTGAGGCCTGGGGTCTAGACTTGAAGAAGTTGGGTAATGGGACAGAATCTGTGGTTTAGAAAGGCCCCTCTGCCTGCTGAGCGTGGGTGGGACTGGAGAAGCCAGGAGAGGCGGCAGTGGGAGGGAACCAGTTGAAGGTCCCCAGGAAATAGAACGGAGGTGAGAGGCAGGAGCTACCCTGGGCCAGGGAGGAGAATGACCAAGAAGGCCTGGCTATTTGCTTAGAGCTGGAGACCAAGGAAGCATGCAGGTTGCCCCCCAGCACCACGGTGTGGCCTGGGAGGTCCCCTGGATACCAACGCAGACAGACAAAGTCACAGGAACATGCAGACAGACAGCACCAAACTCTGACAGACACAGATCTGTGATCCCAAACATGGATAGATGGGGACACGGCAACTCCCGTGAGCGTGACCCCACAACCTCCAGGACAGAGTCACAGGTGGATGCTATGGCAGGAGGGCGGGAGCACAAAGCCCCCAAGCAGACCCAGAGGGAGGCGGTGAGGGGCACTCAGGGGAGCTGGGATGAACACGATGCCTTAGTCACCCAGAGAACAAACCCCTCATTGACAGGTTTCAACCTGGAATCACAGGCTCCTTACCTAGAGTGTCCTTTCCCACTTGGTGAACTTCTACTCATCCTTCAAGACCCAGCTCAAGTGTTCCCTCTTCTACGGAGCTTTCCCTGAACCCCCAGTCAGTCACTCCTCTGTGTTCCCAACAGCACCTTGTATATGGGAATAACAATAACAGTAATAATAAAAATGGCAGCTACTATTGATTTCAACACCTATTAAGTGCCAGGCACTGTGCTGAGTATGTTGCACGCATCAGGTCACCGTGATATGCACCTAACAGAAGAGGAAACTGCAGCTCAGAGAGGTCGACCAATCTGCCCAAAGTCACACAGCTAGCAAGTGATGAGTTAGGACGCCACCCAGATCTGGTGCAGCAGTGCAGGGTGATCACATTCTGGCGCGGTCCTGTTCCCCTGGGTGGCTTCCCCACCAGACTGAGCTCAGTACACGGGTAGAGCTGGCGCTCATTCACTTCTGCCATTCCAGCATCTAGTCCAAGATGGTCTCAGAAACTCTTTGCAGAATGAGAAAGTACAATATCAACCATATTTTCCTGAACTCTTACAGTAGGCCAAGAAAGGTGTCGGGTCATTTTATAGCCATTATTTAACTGTTGCAATAGACCCATTGTATGTATGAGAAAACTGAGGTCCAGAGAGATTAAGTAACTTGCCTGAGGTCACAGAGCTGAGTCTGGATCACAAACCAACCATCATGCTCTCCCAGGAGAATGGCCCCTGAGGGCAGCCTAGCAAGCTCCACAAAGGGGAACTAGGGGCAGTGGTACTGAGGAAGGGTTATACCAGGTGCCAGGCCCTCCCATCTGGGGAGGTTCAGGTCTAGACAGTCACAAAGAAAACGGGGCAGCCTAAGGGGAAGGTGATTAGCTTTGCCCACTGCAGGATAGAGGGTATATTTAAGCAACTTTTGTCCCACCAACCCCATCCTCAGGGCAGCCCAGATACGTTAAAAAATGAGATTTGCCCAACCCCGTGGCCACCGGGGAACTAACTCCCAACAAGCAAATGGGAGAGAGCAGGACCCAAAACTGTCCAGATACTATGATTACAAAGAGGCAAAAATAAAAACCTGCGTCAGAAAAAGCAAGCTGCGGGGAACCACGCCCAGAGGGAGGCTGGCAGTGCTAGGGGAGGCGGCTGGAGCTAACCTGGTTTTTTTGTCTTTGTTTCTCTGATTTCCAAATACTCTGCAATGTTGTTGTTGCTTTTATAATGAAAACAATAAATTTATTCTTTAAAAAAGCAGAGAAAGAAAGTGGTTGGTGGGGGGGGGGGGAGGAGTGGAGCAACAGAAAAGGGCTCCAGGGAGGCAGCTGGGAGCAGGCGGGATCAGGGTCAGTGATGGTAGGCGCTCAGCTGATAGTCACATGCTGAATCCCACACAGGCCCCATCCTCCAGGCACACAGGACCGGGTGGGTCCTGGCAGGTGTTGGCCAGGATCCATCCAGGAGTATTTCTACCACCTCCCTTGCCCTGCTCCTGGCCCCCTTCTGCTCTGGCCTCAGCTATTCCAAGAGCCTCCTCCGAGGGCCCCTCACCTCTACCCATGCCTCCCATTCTGTTCTCCTATTGCAGTCCCTCTGCTCTTTCTAAAATACAAATCCGATCGCAACATTCCCCTCATGAGAATCTTTAATGGCTCCTCGTTCCTTCCAGACCAGGTCTGGATTCCTGAGGCCTTCCGTGACTGGCCTCTGCTGACCTCTTTGGCCTCACTGGCTTTTTCCACCTTCCACTCTGCCCAGCCAGACCGAGGGCTTCCCCAGTGTTCCACTTCCCTTCTCACTTCCTCACCTCTCCCTGGAACTCTCTGCCTTCCCCCATTTCACTGGTTAACTACAACTTATTCCTTAGGCCCCAGTTTAAAGGCCACTTCCTCCTGGAAGCCTTCTGGGACTGCGAGGCTATGTTGGGCGCCCCTCTTCTCTGTTCCCTCTGTGCCTTGCATTTCCATCATGACACTTGTCATTCCATCTTCTGTCTGTTTTCTCATCCATCTCTGCAGTTGGGCGTGCTGTCAGGGCACAGTTGAGGCTGAGTCATTTATCTTTAAGCCAAAAAGTACCTGATAAATGTTTGAATGAATGAATAGTCTAAGTAGAGGGAACTGAAAATGTCATGGCCCAGAGGAAAGTCCCCTCCCCCTCCTCCGAGTCCCCGCTACCCACTCTGGCACTATGTTGTCCCCGGGGTTATACTCTTCCCTATTTCCTGTATCTTAAGCCCTAACTTCCTAATTGATCTGAGAAGAGATTGTGTGCTACAGCATACAGACTAGCAGACCCAAAAAAGTTATTAACAGCTAATAAACATAGAAATGGTCCTGCTTCCCTAGCAGCGAAAATTAAATGAGCGTCACATGTTAAAATAGCAAAAAGCAGTAAGAACATGGTAATGCTCAGTGCTGGTGAGGGTATGGTGAAAGTCATTTCTGAAAACAATCTGGCAATAATGTGTCCTGAGCTCTATAAAAACGTTCAAACTTCCTGCTCTAGCAATCCTATTCTTGGTCATCTATCCCTAGAAAATACTCCAAATATAGACAAAGTGTTATGCACAAAGCTGTTTGCTTCAGTGGTTTTTTGTTTGTTTTTACAGTAGCAAAAACCTGGAGCAGCCAAAATTTTAAACAGAGGGATGGCTCTGTAAATCATGTTACGCAGCGACACAGTCTATAGTCGTTGATAATAGCCAATGTTTACTGGCATTGTAATGACTCATTTTACATTCATATCGACCTCACAAAGATCTGAGGCACAGAGAAATTAGGTAACTTGCCCAAAGTCATGCAGTGTGGGTGATTTGCACTCAGAAAGTCAGGCTCCGAAGCTCATGCTCTCCACCCTGACACTAGATCCATTAGAAAGGATTAAAATCACCTTGCAGTCATTTAGAAAACACTCATGATACAATAATGGGGGTGGAGGGAGAGTTTTAAATTATTTGTATAGATAGACAAATGACATCTATATAAAATGACATCTATATAGCAATGACATCTATATAAAAACCAGGTGCTGGAAGAAAAGATAGGAAGAAAATACCAAAATACTAGCACTGGTATGTTTCAGGCTTGGGGTGGGGACAGAAATAGGGGTAGGTTTTGGTTTACTTCGTTTCTCTATTCTTGACTTTTCTGCAGTGTGGCTACATGGCTTTTTAAGGAATATTTTTAATAACACTAACAGTTCAGCCAGCTTTGGCCAAGCAAGACACCCCAGCCCCCACCTCTGGCCCCATTAGGATTCTGGTCTCAGGCCCTGCAGGTTTACCCAGGAGACCTGAGCTTAGAGAGGGCCAGGAGCTTGTTCAAAGCCCCACAGCCGGCCTCGAGCCCCAGCCCAGACCCAAGCCAGGAGTGCAGTCAGAAAGGGATTCCCCTTTCCTATCTGGGGACTTTGGGAGCCAAAGTCAGACAAAGGAAAGCCTGTCCACTTTCTCACTCACTCTCCTGTGTAAAATCCTTACTGGGTTTCCATAACTTTGGGAACACAGTTCAAACTCTCCAGGGTGGCCCAGAGGCCTTTGTTAAGGAGGCCTTGCTGGTCACATGCATCCAGACAGGTACATCCCCACAGCATCCCTCCCTCCATCCTCACTACACCACTCTCAGGTTCCCAAAACAAACTGCTCTCGCGCCACCATGCCTTTGCACAGGCTCTGCCCTTCCACGTGGGGGCCGTCACCCAGTGGGAACCCTGTCAGATACCCATCAAGAGTTAGGTGAGGTGTCACCACCTAGAGGAAACCTTCCTGATCACCACCCCCGTCCTAGGCTCTATTTGCAGCCTCTCCCCTGAACTCTTGCAGTGTCCTGGGCTCCTCCTCTACTGCAACCGAAGCACTGACCCCACTACCCTAGAACTGCCTGGTGACTTATCTGCCCAAGCCCCTAGGTGGCTGTGAGCTTCCCAAGATCAGGGCTTGGGTCTGGTTCTTGGCTGAGCAACTTCCTGGACAACCCTATACTAGGACTCAGCAGCACAGCCCACTAGGGCTCTTCCTTCAGGTCTCAGCTGAAGGTCACTCTCTGACTCTCTCCTGTTATACACACCCCATGGCCCTTTACACTTCCCCTCCCCTGCCTCTGTATCTTGGCTCTAAACATCCCGTTCCCCACCGCTGCTACCCTTGAACACAGCGTTGAGAGCCTGCCAAAACCCCGGAGCCTTGCACCGGACACACAGTAGGTGCTCAAGTGCCTAGTTCACCCTAGCTGCTCAGATAGATGTTCACTGAAGAAACACATGGGAGGAGGGGGTGTGTCTACGTGGGCCTCAAAGATGGGGACATTTGCCAGGAAAGCGAGAGAGCAGAGGGACAGCATTCCAGGCAGAAACCACAGATGCAAAGACATGGGGAAAGCTGCTTGCTTCTGAGGACAGCAGTGTGTCTTCAAATGTGTCCCCTGCCCCAGAGAGGGGGCTTCCCCAGGGGCTCACTGGTGAAGAATCTGCTTGCAATGCAGGAGATGCAGGTGTGATCCCTGGGTCAGGAAGATCCCAGGAAATGACAACCCACTCTAGTACTCATGCCTGCAGAATCCCATGGACAGAGGAACCTGGCAGGCTACAGCCCATAGAGTCGCAGAGTTGAACACGGCAGAAGTGACTCAGCACGCAGGCACGCCCCAGAGAGGGGCAACAAGGTACTGCTGGGGTAGGGCTGGGCTAGGGCTAGGGGTGCTCCTGAGAAGGTGAGCTCATCCCACTGAGGGATGAACAAAGATTCCATGAAGGTGGAACTTACTGCTGGAGGGGAGGGGAGATGTCAAGAGAGATGCCAGGGAAGGGCAGGCTGGGTGTGAAGAACTGTATGTGCAAAGGCCCCGAGGCAGGAAAGCACATGGCATCATGTTGGTCTGGTGTGAACCCAGTGTGGGCTTCTCATGGGCTTCCCAGGTGACATAGTGGTAAAGAATCCACCTGCCAAGGCACGATGCAGGAGAGACAGGTTCAATCCTGAGTCGGGAAGATCCCCTGGAGAAGAAAGTGGCAATCCACTCCAGCATTCTTGCTTGGAAAACCCCATGGAGAAAGGAGCCTGGAGAACTATAGTCATAGGGTCCACAAGAGCCCAGTGTAGGAATTTGCAGGGGAAGGGGTAGCCAGGGCAATTCACAAAGGGCCAGAGTTCCAGGCTTAGACACTTAGATGAAAGGCCACATGGGGACATGTTCAGGGGTCCCTGAGCTGAGAAAGGCCATGGTCAAGGTTTTCAGTAGACGGGTCATCATGGGGCCAGGAGGATGGCCTGCATGGACAAGCAGGAGTTGGTCTAGGAGAGAGAAGCTGAAGTTTCCCGTCTTCCCAGCACCTTGAGACCCCATTCCCACGACCCCTCTGCCCTCCATATGCCCCTACTCTATACAGCCCAGCGTCCTGTGTCCCAGCTGCTGCACCCCACCCCACCCCCAAGACCCAGGCCAGTCTCAGAAACTTGCTCCTGGGAACTTCCTGTGAGGAACTAGGCTCCCGAGGGTCCTGGATCCAATTAGGCTGGGTTTCCGCAGCCCTGCGGGGCTGGGAAGGGCTGTTTTTCTTTGTGAGGCTGGGGCTGATCAGAGCGGAAGGGGGCTGCTGTCTGTGCCCTGGTCAGTGGGAGCTGGGATGCCGCACCTTCCCCTCCCCGTCCCCCCTCTCCCACTATCGGCCACTCAGACACCCAGGGTGGTAATCCTCTCTGGGATCCCCAGCGTCTCTGCCAGGGAACGGGCCGTGACTGCCTTCTCAGGGCTGAGAGGACATTCCGCAGGCTTTGAACCCATGCCCTCCTCTGCTGCCATGTCCCCTGGGGACCCCCAGCTCCTATCCCCAGCGGGAACTCCTTCTGCCAGTGTGAAATGACCATAATAATAAGTCACTGAGCGCTTCTTCCATTCCAGGCACTGTTCGGCGCTTTACAAGCATTTCTCACTCAGGCTCCTAATGACCCCTGTGAGGTGGATGCTGTGAACATTTTGAAATATAACACACGTTCAGGAAGATGCCTGGAACAAAATGAGCAACTCGATGACTTATTACAAAGCCCACGTCCAGGGTGCCCCAAACCCCCATCTATGTCTATTCAACTGCAGTTCCCCCCATCCCACAAAGATTCCACCCTGCTGGCTTCTAAGGCAATCTCTCCCTTGCCTGCCTGGGTTCATGAATGAGACTTGGAGAGGATGTAACCTGCCAACCATGCAGCTGGTGGGGGCAGAGGGAGCCCCTTCTGTCTGCTTGCTGTGTGACCTTTAGCAAGTCCATTTCCTCTCTGGGCCTTTGTTCCTTCCTCTATAAAACAAAGAGAAGCAACTAAACCACAGCCTGGGTTCTTGGACCCTCTGAGGGGCAATGTGGCCACTGAGTATTGAAACTACAGATTCTGGAACAAGACAAGGTCAAAGCCACAGATACTGTTACCGAACTGGGATGATAACGGTGTCTCCTCAGCATCACTGTGAGGATCTGATGAGTCTGATGAGTTAATAGGTATAACATCTTTAGAACAGAGCCTGCTCCGTGGTAAGGATTCCGTGGTGGCTGCTATCATTTTGCTATGAGGTTATCCAAGGCACATGGGAGCCTTTCCTAACCTTCTGCAGACTCCTGGAAATGGGAGCAATCAGAGACGTCAGCTGAGCTGGGGGCAGGGGGTGCAGTGCAGTTTCTCAGGACCCACGGGGCTGCCCAGTGGCCTGGTAGAGAGTCAAGTCTGGGATTAGCTCAGCGCAAGAGCCAGCTGCTGAACCCCAGCTGCGGCCTGGTCCCTAGGAGCTTTCTAGATAGGTCCTTGGGGGTCCCAGGCTGGGAACCCCCAGCAGGCGATCAGAGCCTGTACTGGGACTGTATCTCAGGACCCCTAGGGGGCAGCCTGTGGGGCAGGAAAGATGGGGCCCAAGGCTGGCGTGGCAGCCTGCAAAGTGGGCCCTGAGCAGGGCGGAGCAGCGAAGGGAGGGCTGGGCTGATCAGAGAGAGGGGTGGGGTGGGTCTGGGCTGGACATGTGGGTGGGAGGGTCAAGGCCACGGAAGACCTAGCACAAGCCCCAGCAGACCAGGCCCACCTCCCCCAGGTCTCAGGGCCACCACCCTCTCCGTGGTCCTTGACTTCCTACCTCGGGCCTTCACCCTGGCTCTTCCCTCTGCCTGGAATGCCCTCACCTGGAAAACTTCAAGCCAGATCACTTCATCCCTGAAGCACCTCTCCCCTATACACACCATCATCGTCACTGGTTACAGTAAATGTAAAAGCACCAAGCTATAGGACAGCCCTCGTCATAGGAAAGTGGTTCCTTTCCAGCAGGTACCAAAGTCTGTAATCACATCCTCAGCTGTGTTTGCCTCAAGTCTCCAGACCAGGGTGGGGACGACATCGGTCCCCCCCACCGGTGTCCCCAGCATCGAGCAGGGGGCCTGGTACACAGTAAGTGCTCGAGAAGCATTACTGAGTGAGGGCAGGAGGTCCAGGCAGGCTGCAAGCAGGTCTGGGTGGGGCATGGGCACATGTGAGTGCACAGGTGTGCGGGAGGGATCCTGTGTAAGGCCAAAGGATGTGAGGCCAGTGTAAGATGCACTGACGTGTAAACAGCAGGCACATGAGTGTGGAAGGCCCCGAGCAGGGGCAGCAGACAGCTGTGAGTTAGTTCCTGGGAGCCCACGTGGGTATATGACTACCACGTGTAATCCGTGGGTGGCAGGAGTGCACATGTGTATATCACGTGTGTGGACACTCTAGCGGACTTGTCTTCTGAATGTCCAGCTCCTACAGGCCCAGTTCAGGGCATCTCTGGTAGTTTCTGAAATAGCAGGGCAGCCCCTCAAACTGGCAAAAGTTGGGTAGGGGAGGTAGGGTCAAAGGTGGATGTGGAAGGACTGGGGGTGTGAATATGTGTGTGCATGATGTCTGGAGGCTGTGTCTACCCCAACCAGGTGCCCCCTGCATTGAATCCCAGAAGCTAAAATGGCTAGAATGTCCCCTCAGGGAGCATGAAGCCTTTGCTCAAAGCTCAGAGATGGACTCAAATGGTGAGGACTGCTGCCACGGACATTCTGCCACATGGATGAGGCAGGGACAAGGCAGGACGCTGTGGGCCCCACAGCCAAATCCCCAGGCCTTCCCCACACACCTTAACACTCAACACACCACTCAGCCCCCTCCCCAAATCCTTACCAGCTTCCAGAGTCTGACCACAGTCCTGGCAGTAGGAAGCTGAACCCACAGCCCCCAACACACTTCCACGCCACCCACCTCTCAATTCCACCCCAGTCCAGGTGGGGTGCTGGGCCCTCTGCAGCCCTGTGCATCGGGGAACACTCCCCACCAAGGTGGAGATAAGGAGGGCGGTGTGACAGAGGGAGCAGCTCCCCTACCAGGGCTGTTGCTGCCTTTGACCCCAAGACACATACTGTGGCAGCCGAGAGACACCTGGGGAGAGAAAAACCTACCAGGAAGGCATCCGGAGGTACGGGTGGCCCTGGACCAAGGCCCACGCCGCTCCCTTCCTGCTGAAGTCTCCCCAGTGGACAGACTGAGGTTTGGCTAGCTAACTGTGACGTCTGCCTCTCTTCAATTAACATGTGACTTTAGACCGAGTGGTTCTCCCAGAACTGGGTACACATGGGGCTACATGGAGACGTCAGTGTCTTGCTGCCCTAAGTACACCAAGCCCGCCTAACACCCTGGACCAGGGCCAAGCACAGTGCTACGGGCACAGGAGGGGCTCGGGAGGCATGTATGCTTGGTGCCAGGTCACACATACAACACCAGGCACGAGGTGGCCTGCCCCCAGGGAGCTCACAACCCAGTGGGGAGAAAGAAGCTACTGAAGTCACAAAACCACAAGGTCAAAAGCACTGGGAAACCATAATGCCACCATTACTTCCCAAGCATCATTCACAGGGTGGGAGCAGCATTTTGCCCTCTGTAAAGACGATCTTTCCAGAAATGATGATGGTCTGACAAAGGGAGGCTGAGGGGCCTGGTCAGGAGGGAACTCCCCATCACTCTAGCGGAGATCAGAGGCCCTCTTGTCAAGGATGTGGGAAGGGGGTTCCCGCTCTGCGGAGGGGTCGGGTGAGTTTGGGCTTCCCCTCAACAGCTGTGGGGCTCTAAGGCGGAGTCCTGGAGTGCTGGGTTCCAGTCACACAACGCGCCCGATGAGCTCTTGGACTTGGCCAAGTTACCTCGTGTCTCTGTGCCTCCGTTTCCTTAGCTGTAAAATGGGCGTGATAACAATGAGGATTAAGCATGTCCAGGTTTACAAAGCCTTTTGGAACACGGCCTGGCACAAAGTGAGCACTTGGGGCCACTAAATAAATAAGGCAGTGAAGAGCCTCTACGTAAAGGTCTAAACCCCAGATCTGGGCTTCCCTGGTGGCTCAGTGGTAGAGTCCTCCTGCGATACAAGAGGTTTGGGTTCAATCCCTGGGTCGGGAAGATCCCCTGGAGAAGGAAATAGCAACCCACTCCAGTATTCTTGTCTGGAGAATTCCATGGACAGAGGAGCCCGGAGGCCTGCAGTCCACAGGGTAGCAAAGAAGTGGATAAAACTTAGCGACTAGACAGCAACAAAATACCCCAGACTGGATCAAATGTGGACTCCAGTGTCAAAGGTTCTGATTCAGAAAGCTTCTCAGATGCCAAGTTCTGAGATTGGAAGAGACTGGGATTCTTAGATCCTGTGATTTAATCATCTCATTATTTCCTAACAACAGCCTGGAGCCTCCCAGGGGAGAAGAGGGCAGAGAGCTCAGTGTCACTTCATCTCCCAGGAGCTGCCCCACTGCAGGGCTTCCACCACACCTGGGCTCCCCGGCATCTCCTCACCTCCATCAAAGCCACAGCAACCCAACACTAGACCCACCTGCCCACTCGCCTGCATGGGGTTTAAGCACCTGCCAGCCATGCAGATAGGTAAGAAGTGCAAATAAATAAATACAGGAAGAAGTTTCTGATACTAGTAAGAGCTGCAAGGGATGATGTACCCATGAGTGGCAGTGGGAAGCTATTACGGAGCAGGTGGCCAGGGAAGCCCCAACTGAGTCAAAACCAGTGAAACGAGAAGGCGCCAGCCGTGCAAGCATTCTAGGCTTGGGTGGGTGTGCAAAGGCCCTGCCAACAGGCTTTGTGAATTCGAGCTGCAGAAAGAAAGTTGGTGTGGGTGAACGTGGTGAGACTGGGAGACAGGGGAGCTGAGATGGAGGGGCGGGCAAGCCCAGACCATAAAGGGCCTTGTGTGATGTCCTCAGTCACATCCAACTCTTTGTGACCCCAAGGACTGTAGCCTGCCAGGCTTCCCTGTCCATGGAAGTCTCCAGGCAAGAATACTGGAGTGGGTTGCCATTTCCTCCTCCAGGGAATCTTCCTGACCCAGGGACTGAACCAGTGTCTCTTGAGTCTCCTGCGTTGCAGACAGATTCTTTACCACTGTGCCACTTGGGAGGCTCATAAAAGGGCCTTGTAGGTCCCTAAAGGACATTGGGTTTTTGGTCTTTGAAATGCTTAAGAAATATGAGAAGAGTTTCAGCAGGGGAATGACAAGGTTAAACAAGGTTTTCAGCGTCCCCAGATCACTGGGCTCATTCTGAAACCATAATGGTTTTCAAAATCAAGGGAGGGCCTGAATTGGTAATCAACAATCCTTCTAGATACACACCGAGTTCCTATCACGTGCCTCGCCAGGGCAGGGAGAGGTTGCAGACACTCTTGCGGTGGTTCCCAAGAAGCCATGAGTCATAGAGATTACCCCCATTTTAAAGATCAAGAAGTAGAGGCTCGGAGAGGAGAACAATGTGCCCAAAGTCACACAAGCCATGTACCATGCTGTAAAAAAAAAAAAATGCATCTTGGTCCCAGCACCCAGATTCACTATCACAAGAGTATTTTCAAGCCTCTACTTCTCAGAGACCTTCCCTGGGAACTCATGTGGTGCCCACAAATACTGCCTGAGCTAGTGCTTTCTGCACTCTACTGGCTTTGGCGCCCTTGAAGACTGTATTTGTATATCACATGGCTGTCCAACCCGGACTAGATAAGCTGGGGATTGAATGGATGGATGGACAGATGGACGGGCAGATGAATGACTACTGAAATGACTAACCAATAAATTAACAAATGTACAATGAAAGAACAAGGGAATAATCTAGCAAGATAATGAATGAAGTAATAGATGGAGATGAAGGAAAGAAGGGAGGGAGGGAGAAGAGGAGGAAGGGACTCACTTTACAGAAAGGCGGGGAAGTACCTGCCCAGGGAAGGGCTGGAGATGGACTAGTGTTGGCCATTATAATGCCCCCGGCCCCATCACTACAACCAGCAACCAGCGATGTCCTGGGCCCAGTGGAGTCTGGCGACTAGGTAGAGTGGTTCCCCTCTCCCTCTGAGTGTCTCACAGAGAAAAGAAGACAGGAGACCATGGCTCTGCTCCTAGCTGGGACCCAAATCGCTGGGTGACTCCAAGCCAGTGGCTTCCCCTCTCTGAGCCCAGATGATCTCTCCGGGCCTTACCAGCTCTGATAGTCTTAAAGGGGCAGGCTTCTACATTTTTGTTTTTCTTTACAGAGTCACTGAGGTCAGTAGATGAATCTGAAAGATCAAAAACTAGAAGTTAGGAAAGACACCTATCCACAAGTACCAAAATTACACAGGAAAACGCTCCCTGGACAAGGAATCCAGAAGCCTGAGTTTAAGCCCTCCTCTGCCACTGCTCAACCTCTCCAAGCCTCAGTTTCCTAAGTTTTAAAATGGAGTTCAGTATCCTCACCTTGACAATTTCACCCAAATGAGTTTCTGGGAGAAGCTAATGTGATAACAGCCATGCTCTACACCCAGGCAGGATTATGATGGTGGGGGCAGGGGGATGAGTGAAGGCAGACATGCTCTTCTATCCCAGTCCAGTTCTGTCTAAAACGACTCTTCCAGGAGTCAACCCCCACCTCCCCTGCCACCCTGCCAACAGAGAACAGTGGAGAGAGCCCAGATGTGAAAACCTGAACATCTCTGTCTCAGATCTCCTAACTGGCAGTATGACTTTGGGCAAGTCACTTCTCCTCTCTGGACTTCAGTTTCTCCATCTGAAAAACGCCTAGCTTAGCTCCCCTCTGGCTCAGACATACCAAATTCTGCAGCCCTGAATCCCTAAGTCTCAGCCTTCAACCCCTGGCTCTGCCTGAACTCAGCTCACCCTGCCTGGTGGAGCCAGAACACAGGAATGACTAGAGGGGTCTTGCCTCCAGGAGACCTTGGGGCAGGGATTAGACAGGCTTAGGGTCCTCCTAGGACAGACAGACTTTTCCAGAAGGGCAGGACCAGGCCCAGCCTGCCCAGGCGCCTTGGACAGCGCCAGCCACACCAGACCTTGTAGACCTTGAGAACCCTTCTGTAGCCTGAAAGCCAGCAAGTCCTGACCTGTCCAGAGAGATGCTCCAGGAACTTCACCCAAGTCTAAACTGCCTTCAACGGGGAGCCTCCAGGATGCAGGGCAGAGGCGTTAAGAGCACACCACAGGGAAGAGGCTCAGACCACCCCCACCACCAGACAAACTCTTCTGCCCCTCCCCTCAGACAGGACCCATTGGGGCTGCCCTCCTGCCCCCAGCCAAACAGCCAACCACCGGAGGGCATTCACCCAGATGCCACCTACCAGAGCCAGGAGGCCCACCAGGGGAAGGGGCTCTCCAGCGGGAGCCACCCCAGCACAGAGGGCAAGATTTCTGCCTACAATAGGGCCCTGGCCACCCATGAAGGAGACAGGCCCACCCCCACCCCCACCCCCCACAGAGCTCACAGCTCTGAGGGTTGCACACTGCTCCAGGGCACGGTGGCAGACAGCAGGATTATTTCCTCATGCCAAGGGTCTTAGAAGCTGGAAACCGGGGGCCCACTCAGAGCCCCTACTGCCAACCCTTTCCTCCAAATTTGAGACTATAGCTCCTTGCAATGCCTCTTCCAAAAGACATTTCCTGGTCCCCCAAACCCCCATCCCCAACCTTCCACAATCCCCCCCGCAGCTATGAGGAAATAGGCAGTTAACTTTTCCCAAAAATCCCGCAAAGGCGGCTGGCTGGGGGGAGAAACGCGCCCCGAGATCCTTTCGCGGCATTTCACCGCCTTCCAAAAAAAAAAGCTTAAAAAAAAAAAAAAGAAAACTTTCGGAGTTAACTTTAAATTCCCAAACCTCCCCCCCAAATCGCCCAGCGGCTTCCTTTTTTTTTTTTTTTTCTTTAAAGTGCAATTGCATTGTGTCTCACCTCCCCGAAAGGCTCGCGGCTCTCGCCAAAGAAAAGGAAAAAAGCCAACCCTTCGGGTGCCCCCTCTGCTTCCAGCCGCCTCTCCCACATTCTCAGACAGTTTTATTAAAATTTTCAGACAAAAGAAAAACAAAAATGGCAGCCTGGCTTATTTTTAAAACAGGACAGGGACGCCATATTCTGCAGATCTGCAAAAAAAGGGAGAAATCCGGCACTGGCCGCTCCACCGGGCCGGCTGCAAAGTGCGCGAACCGCGCCGTTTGCAATCCGTTTATTTGCATTAAGCCCCATGAATCATTGTTTACCGGAGAATTGCAGCAGGTTTGAATAGCCCGGCTTAAGAAAACACACACACGCGCGCACACCACACACACACACACACACACACACACACACACACACACGCACACTCGGAGAACAGACCAGACACGCCGCCGGAGACACTTCCTACCCCGCGCGCCGCTGCCGCCACCGCCGCTCCGGGCCCGGCCCGAGGCGCAGGCGGCCCCGGGCCCTCGGAGTGCCCCGGCCCGCGCTGACAGCGCCCGCGCCCCGGCCGGCCCCCGCCCGCAACTCGGCGCAACTTTCCCGCGGGCAAGTGCCCGCCGCCGCCGGGCCCGCTCCCCGCGCCCCGGGCCCGCACGGACCTGGCTGTGCTGGCGGCGGCTCCGGGACGCGGCCGCAGCCCCGCGCCCGGCGGCCCGAGCAGGGCCGGGCTGGGGCTCCGGCTCCGAGCTCCGGCTCCGGCTCGGTGCGGAGCCGCGCGCAAACCTTCCGGGTCGCCTGCTGTTCACTTCTGGGTTCTGCAAGCGCCGAGGCGGCGGCGGCGGCGGCGGCGGGAGGCTGGGTCTGCAGCGCCGCGCGGCCCCCCGTGCGCTCGGCGAGCCCCCGCGCCAGGCGCCCGGCTCCGGGGGGGCCGCGTCGGGCCCCCGCCTCTCCAGCTGCGCAGCCCGTCCGGCCCCGGGGGCTCCCGCGAGTGGGCAGCGCCGGGCTCCGGCGACGGCGCGCGAGAGGAGGGGGCCGGGCGGGGGGCGGGGGCGGGCCGCGCGCTGGGGGCCCCGCTCGGGCCCCGGGGCCTCGTCTCGAGCTCGCCGCGGCCGCCGCCTCGCAAAGTTGCGCGGCGCCCCCCGCCCGCGCCGCGCCGGAGGCAGAGCCACAAAGGAACTCCTCGCCCCCCTCCGCCCGCCCGAGCCGCGCGGGGAGGGCACCGGAGCCCGCGGCCCTAGGCCAGCCCCTTCCCCAGCGCGGGGGCNCTTCACTTTCACTTTTCACTTTCATGCACTGGAGAAGGAAATGGCAACCCACTCCAGTACTCTTGCCTGGAGAATCCCAGGATCGGGGGAGCCTGGTGGGCTGCCGTCTATGGGGTCACACAGAGTCGGACACGACTGAAGCGACTTAGCAGCAGTAGCAGCAGCAGAGGACTCATGTAGACCGTCTGTGATAAGTCCCAAGCACAGTACCTGGCGCAGAGCAGAGTACAATACGTACGCCATGCTGCGTGCTAAGTCGCTTCAGTAGTGTCCAACTCTTTGCAGCCCTGTGGACTGTAGCCCGCCAAGCTGCTCTGCCCATGAGATTCTCTGGGCAAGAATACTGGAGTGGGTTGCTGTGGCCTCCTCCAGGGGATCTTCCTGACCTAGGCATCGAACTCAGGTCTCTTATGTCTCCTGCATTGGCAGGCGGGCTCTTTACCACTATCGCCACCTGGGAAGCCCTACAATAGGTATGTGTAGTGGCGATTAGTTATAATTATAAAGGGGAAGGACTTATAGAAGACAGGGAGAAGGTCATTCTTTTTTTCCTCAGGGAGCTAAAGAAGCTTTTCAGAAATTAGGTCCGGAGTGAGCTGGTTGGGAAGAAGGGACAATTTTCTGGTTTCCAGGAAAGTAGGGGTGATAAATATCAACCCACGTTGAGAAGTTCGGGGAAATGATAAGCTAAGAAATGGAAGAGGAGACAAATATCTCATGCAGAAGAATTTGAACAATGATGTAAAGCAACAATATTCCATTTAAAAAATACACATTTAGGACTTGCCTGTTGGCTGGTGGCTTCCCTGGTGGTTCCATGGTAAAGAATCCACCTGCCGATGCAGGAGTCATGGGTTTGATCACTGATCCAGGAAGATCCCACATGTTTCGGAGCAACTAAGCCTGTGAGCTACAACTATTGAGCCTGTACTCCAGAACTCAGGAGCCAAACCACAGCTACTGAACACTCAGTGCCACAGTTACTGAAGCCTGTGTGCCCTAGAGCCCATGCTCCAAAAGGAAAGAAACCATGGCAACAAGAAGCCCACACACTGCATCTAGAGAGTAGCCACCACTTGCACAACTAGAGAGTAGGCCCCCCTCCACAATTAAAGAAAAGCCCACGAAGCAAAAACTCAGCACAGCCATAAATAAATACATTTTTAAAAACTTAATTTTTTAAAATGCACATTTTAAAAGTGAATTTATGTAGAAAGTCAAGGAGGTGGAAGATAATTCCCCACTCTTTGGGGATGGGTTACAAGGGTGACTTCCTTCCGAAGTGTACAGTATAAAAAAGGAGGAAAAGAGAATAACTTCACAGTAGAGAAACCTGACAACTGCCTCAGCCCGGTGATTGAGACCAACATCAGCAGTCACAAATCACATTGACAGTATGTATGCTTGACAGCATATGACAAAAATGACACTTACCTCTCTAGTCTTTCTCCCAATAACCTGTAATTTCAGTCATTCTAGATAGAATAGTAGTAGAAAATAGAAAGTGAAGTCGCTCAGTCGTGTCTGACTCTTTGCGTGCGACCCCATGGACTGTAGCCTGCCAGGCTCCTCCTACCAGGGGATTTTCCAGGCAAGAATACTGGAGTGGGTTGCCGTTTACTTCTCCAGAGGATCTGCTAGAATAGTGGGGCATCCGAAAAAAATACCTAACTAGTACTCCTCAAAACTGTCAAGGTCATCAAAAAACAAGCCAGGTCTGAGAAACTGTCACAGCCCAGAAGAGTCTAGAGAGAGAGAACAACCAAATGTAATGTGGCATCCTACATGGGATTCTGGAATATAAGGAAGACATTAGACCAAAAACCAAGGAAATCTTAATAAACAATGAACTTTAGTTAATAATAATAAATCAGTGAAGGTTTTCATCAATAATTGCAACCAATTTTTTTAAAAATATAACATACTGACATAAAATGTAACTAATAGGGAAAACTGGATGGGGTGGGGGACATACAGGGACTCTTAATATCTTCTCAATTTTTTTTGTAAATCTAGAACTGTTATAACAAATAAAATCTAATAAGAAAAGTTACTTAAAATACACACCAATCCATGTGATTGTTGATGTCATTGTTGTTCAAAGAAATGGTGCTTGACACAACACCTAACACATTCTAAGAGCTCAACAAATGTTATTATATTATCATCACCATCATCATTATAATTCTAGGCACTCATATCACAGGCAAAGGCGCTGGAGTTTATGGGGGAGAGGGAGATGGGAGACAGAACCCTGAAGGCTTCAACTGTTGCTGAGCCGTTATCTTTATAAGGGGTTTATAGAGAAGGGTCACATTATCTGGCCCTGCCTCACCAGCCTCCTGTCTAACCACCTGGAAGGCTATGCTTCAGCCAGACAAGGTGAGCTGCCGTCTCAGGCCTGACCCTTTGTCTTCCAAGGCCTTGGCACATGCCATTCCCTCTGCCTGAAATACCCTCCCTTGTCCTTTTATCCCACCTTTCCTGGTCACTATTACTTAGATGTTCCCTAAAAAGCCTTCTGGGACCATCCCAGAGGTTTCTAATATCATCTGAATGGAGTCAGTGTGGGCTGAAGTGCAAGGAGCCAGATGTGAAGAGATTGAACTCATTTCTTTGCCATTGGTACCCAGACCCCTCGCCCCCAAATCCCGGCTGGATTTGGGGCTGGGACCCTGCCACTGGACCCTGCCACTTCCCTGAACACACAGCACCTTCTTCATTCCAGGTCTCTGCTCATGCTGTTCTCTCTGCCTGGGATCCTCAGTTCTTTTCACCCATCTCTTATCTCTCTGGCAAACACTACTTATCAAGGCTTGGCTCAAACATCACCTCCGCTGGGAGGCTATTCAAGGTCCTCTGCATGGGGAGAGACACTTTCCTCTGGTTCCCAAGAGCACCAGAGCCCACTGGCCACACTGATGGTAAAGCGCTGAGCATGGTGCGTTAGAATATATATTTGCTGGATGGAAGGAGAAACGACAGAGTGAATAGCAACCCACTCTTATCCTCTCCGGTGCTTCCCTTGTAGCTCAGTTGGTAAAGAANCCAAGAGCACCAGAGCCCACTGGCCACACTGATGGTAAAGCGCTGAGCATGGTGCGTTAGAATATATATTTGCTGGATGGAAGGAGAAACGACAGAGTGAATAGCAACCCACTCTTATCCTCTCCGGTGCTTCCCTTGTAGCTCAGTTGGTAAAGAATCCACCTGCAGTGCAGGAGGCTTGGGTTCGATCCCTGGGTCGGGAAGATCCCCTGGAGAAGGAAATGGCAACCCACTCTGATATTCTTGCTTGGAGAATCCCCGTGGACAGAGGAGCCTGGCAGGCTACAGTGCATGGGGTTGCAAGAGTCAGACCGGGCTTAGCGATTAAACCACCACCTTATCCCCTCCAGTTCTTCAAATCCTCCTTATTTTCCTCCAGGAATACCTCCATGACTACTCCAGCCCATTGATCTGCCTCCCTTCCTCTTTTTATCTTTTTTGGCCACGCTGTACAGCATGTGGGATCTTAGTTTCCAGACCAGGGATCAAACCCATGTCCCCTACAGTGGAAACATAGAGTCTTAACCACTGGACTGCTGGAGCAGTCACCTCCTTCTTCTTTAATTTTTACAGTTTAGTCTCTGGTGGTATTCTAACTGTGTGTGTTCCAAGGCACACTGGAAGACTGTTCCTCTGGAAGGAGAAGAGAAGTGGATCTTGGTGAGTTCTCCCACCATCTGTTCCAGGAGACAGAATTTAACAAATAGCCAAATGAATAATTAATTCATCTCATAAGAGCTTCAAAGGAGAGGTTGGAAGTGTCTGAGGAGGGGGTAAGAGAAGATCAAGGAGAACTTCCCAGAGGAAGGGACACTGAAGCTGAGACCACGGAAGAGAGAAGAGAAGAGCATTTCTGGCAGAGAAAACAGTATGTGAAGGTTTCGAGGCAAAGAGGAAAGACAACTGAGTGCAAATGGAATGAGGGGGGCTGCAAAGGGACACTGAGGGTCAGAAGTCCCAGGCAGGCTCTGGCAAGGATTTAGGATTTTAGTTTAAGAGCAATAGGAAGTCGTGGAGAGGTGAGCGTTAAGCAGAGAAGTGGCCAGATTTCTTCTCAAAAGGTCTCTGTGATGCTGAGGAAAGAATGGACTGCAATGGGGCAAAGCAGGAGGGCAGGGTGGCCAGGAGGGGGACTTTCAAAGTCTGCCAGGTGAGCAATGGAGATGGATTGGACCAGGGTGGCACTAGCAGAGGTGGGAAAAAGTGGACAAACGTGGGACATATTAAAGACTTCATGTCACCAGGACTTGGTGGCAAATAGATGTGGGGAGTGAGGAAGCAAGAGGTGTCCAGGTGACTTCCAGGCCCCGCAGCCCCATCTGGCAAGTACAAGGCTGGCTTCATAGCATTGCATCACCAGACTGTTCACAGTGGGACCCTTGATGCCAGGAAATTTCCATCTTCCTCTCCTTGCCCTTCAAGCTAGCTGCCTCTTCATCTTGCAAATAGGGGTGTACCTCTCATCAGAACTGAAAACAACAACCTGGAGCCTCATTACACACACCTTCTAACCGCACCCCCATAGGATCCATGGGAAGATGGCTGGCAGGCATGTTACCCCCACTTCACAGATGGGAAACTGAGGCCCAAAGAAGGAAAATGATTGGCTAAGTTTGGGGTCAGGTTTTCAGCTGAGGTCCTTGGACTCCTGGTGCAGAGCTCTGTTTGCTGCAGGGCCTGGTGCCTGGTGAGAGCTTTGTGGTGTTAGCTGAGTGAATGAATGAATGAGCCTGTGGGTTCTCCGCCCACTCAGTTCTCTTTACGTTTACTCATTTTGTTTCTCTGAAGATGGCCATAGACTTTAGAGTTAATAGATTAGGTTTAAACGTTCAAAGAGCTAGGTTGAACCTCAACTTTTTCTCTTATAGGCAAGTTTTTTCTCTCTCTAGCCTCGGTTTTCTCATTTGCAAACTGAGTATGGTAATACCTACTTCACAGGGGAAATAGGAAGTGAGATCATGTGTGGGTTAGGCCATTGCGATGTTAACTACCCGTACTTATTTCAGGAATCCACTCCCATCTTATCTCCTCTGGAAAAAAATCTTCCTTGAAAACACCCACCCCCTAATAGGAACTTCTATTGTCTTCAGGATGCTGCCATAACTCTCTAAATTTCTCCTTTTGTGCACACTTATCCCTGATGTCATTCTGCATTCATATTGCTAATCCTTTCACTGGACATCAGATGGTGAATTGAACAGTCCGTACATATTTTTGCACTCACTCGTTCAATTACAAATAATGGGGATTGAATTTTTGAAGGCGAGGAGGTTCAGAAAATGAAATATGTGAGCACTGTCTTGAAATGTGAGGATGAGCAGGAAAATGGAAGAGCTTGAGGAGAGAGTTGGCCAGTGAACAGGGGGCTGCAGGACTTGTAAGCACAGTGATATCTGTTACTCAACTTTCTGCTCGTTGCGTCGCTATGATACAATCCCCTTTCTGTTTCCTTAAGCTTTTAGCAAGATGAAGTGTATGCTGAATGATAGGTTGGCACTAGGTAGCCTGGATTAGCAGAGAGGAAAGGCGGGGAAGGAGAAAGGCAGAGCTGGAAGGGACCAGGACTCTAACTCACTGGAATTTGAAGAAACCTTGAGGACATCATTGGATTTCCACCAAGTGTCAGGTAGGAAATGCCAGTCGATTTTTATTTAGATCTCAAAGGATTAGGAATCTGGCCTCTAGTCAGGAAGAATGTTGTGACTTTTTACTAATGAATGTTATGGGCTGGGCGAGCCTTCTTCAGGAGTTTCCAGGTCCGCAATTGAGCTTAGTACTTTCAGATGATATCACACTAATAGCAGAAAGTGAAAAGGAGCTAAAGAGCTGCTGCTTAATGAAGGTGAAAGAGTAGAGTGAAAAAGATCTTAAAAAACTAAGATCATGGTACCTGGTCCCATCACTTCATGGCAAATAAAGGCCGAAAAGTGGAAAACAGTGGCAGAGTTTATTTTCTTGGGTTTCAAAATCACTGTGGACAGTAACTACTACCATGAAATTAAAACACACTTTCTCCTTGAAAGAAAATTTCAACAAACCTACACAGCATATTAAAAAACAGAACATCACTTTGCCTACAAATGTCCATATAGTCAAAGGTATGGTGTTTCCAGTAGTCATGTATGGATGTGAGAGCTGAACCATACAGAAGACTGAGGACTAAAGAGTCAATGCTTTCAAACTGTGGTGCTGGAGAAGACTCTTGAAAGTCCCTTAACAGCAAGGAGATCAAATTAGTCGATCCTAAAGGAAATCTACCCTGAATATTCATGGGAAGGACTGATGCTGAAGCTGAAGCTCCAACACTTTGGCCACCTGATGAAAAGAGCTGACTCATTGGGAAAGACCCTGATGCTGGGAAAGATTGAGGGCAGGAGGAGAAGGGGGTGACAGAGGATGAAATGGTTGGATGGCATCACCGACTCAATGGACCTGAGTTTGAGCACGCTCTGGGAGCTAGTGAAGGACAGGGAAGCCTGGCGCGCTGCAGTCTATGAGGTCGCAAAGACGCATACATAATTTAGAGACTGAACAACAAGACTGTGTCTTAGTTGTCTGAGTCTCCAATGTCACTAGTGAGCTGGGGATGGTGGGATAGAGGAAGGTACAGAAGGAAAGCCAGGGATAGGGGGAAGAATAGAGCCAGAAGCAAGTCAGAGCCCTAACCAGGCAGGGCAGGCCACGTAGATCCTGGTCCTGACTCTGTTAATAACGTCAGTGAGCTGGGGTAAGCTATGTTGCAGCTCTGGGCCTCAATTTCTTCAACTGTGAAATGGGTCAAGAGCACCTGGGGCAAGTTGTCAGTGAAAAGCCTGAGTGCTTTGAGATCAGACACACAGGGTGCAAATACTGGCTCCCATGAGCTTTAGGACCAGAGGGCATCTTAGTCTGCTCTTTTATCAAATAAGAATAATCATCCTTGGGTTTCCCTGGTGGCTCAGATGGTAAAGAATATGCCTGTAATGCAGGAGATCTAGGTTTGATTCCTGGCTTGGGAAGATCCCCTAGAGAAGGGAACACTACCCACTCCAGTATTCTGGCCTGGAGAACTCCATAGACTGTACAGTCCATGCGGTCGCAAAGAGTTGGACACGACTGAGCTTTTACTCACGTTATTTCACAGGGCAGTGTGTCAGGGTTAGAAACTGTATACAGCACCATTGACCAAGAATTTACTATAACTGAGGCCCCTTGCTGGGTCTTTTATGGGCATGATCTCACCTGGAGAATTACAGCACCCAGAAGCACAGTGCCTAGGACCTGAAAGAAGCTCAGGGAGTGTTAATTCCCCCATCCCTACAGGGTCTAAGGAGTTCATGGGTATGGAAGGGCCTTATCATCCACAAATCACCTTCAGAAAGTGATGGCAGTGACTATTTTATTTTCAGCCCTTTCCCCTAGCTGATCTCCACAAACCTTCAGCGACTGGCTGTCGCAGCAGATCTAAACCCAGCTCTTTTTTATGACTGGCCCAGGGGCTGCCAGAGGAAAAGGGCAAAAGTGCTATAATGAAAGGGCAGACAATTACCTTCCCTTATAATTACCATTTGCAGTAATTAAATAATAATAGTCTTTTGTAGGCCCCAAGAACTCAAAGCAGCCCACATGGGTAACATCTGGCTCCCTTTCCTCTGCCAGGAATTGTATGCCCACAGGGATGGGATGGGGAAATTGAGGCAGATAATGGAATAAGGCCAGCCACTCCAAGCCACTCACAAAGCAGCATGTCAGAGTCATGGAAAGTCTGTGAAGACGTGACTCAGTGGTGGACAACTGGGGGCTTGCATTTGAGGTCCTGGCTCCACTGCTCACAGGCTGTGTGACTCCAGGTGGCTAACTTTCCTCTCTGGTCTGAGACAGAGCCAACATGTGACCTGATGTGAGTCTATTGTCCTAGACTTCATTCTGTTCACATATAACACCGAGAAGTTCTTTTTATACACTTTAGATGGCAAGAAAGAGAACTCCATCTCAGGCTAGCAAATAAGCAGAAGAAAGCGGTTACTGGCTCACAGAATTCAAGAAAAGCTGAACAGCCAAGCTGTACAAGAAGCAGAGGTCTCAGGAACAATCAGCCCAGGGACTAGAATACCTCAGGCCCCCCTCCTCTCAGCCTCCCTAGAACCAGTGCTAATCTTTCCCCGGAGTGCAAGGGCACCAGTGGCTACTCCAACCTGCAGATCAGAGCTTCAGCCTCTTAAAGGAGCCTGCTCTCATTGGCCCGGCTTGAGTCAGGTGTCCATTTTTGGACCAATCAAGTGCAGCTGGTAGAGCAGCATCTATAGCATCCCAGAGGAGCATTAGAGAGCCAGAAGAGAAGGGGCAAGTTGCCTGGGGAGAAGTAGGGGGCACTAGGCAGGCAAAATCATGGTTATTCGCTAAAAATGAAAATCCCTACAAGACCGAAAGGGAAGGAATGTCATTAAACCAAAGCAGTGGTATACATCCCTGGGAACGCAGAACTTCTAGAGGCGCACTGCTGGGGCGGCGTAGGGAGGAAGGAGAGCACTTACAGGCTTGACTTCAGACCCCAGTCCTGTCTGGGCATCTGAGCTGAGTACCCAGTCCTATCTGAGCATCTCTTCTTGACACTTCATCCACCTGGAGAGAGGCAGTTTCCAGGCTTCTCAATGGCCTGGATGAAATACCAGCATGCGGACATCAATTCATACTGCCTACTAGGCTGTTACCTTCTATGAGCACAGCAGCCTCCCTCTTTAGAGAAGTTGCTGTGCTTCTTATTCCAACCAGGTGGTTCCAGGGGGGACCAAAGGGTCACATAACCCAAACCAGGCCAATCAGAATCCTTTTCCTGGACTGTCCTTGGTCACCTAAAGCCATGGCCCCAGAAGAAGCCATCTGAGAGACTAGAAATCTCATGCTGAGAGGGTTAGAGTCCAGAGACGATGCTGGCAGCACCCCAAGACCTCAGCCCCGCCACCACAAAGTTCAGCCTAACGGCAAGCCCCTCCCTTGCTTTGGCTACAGTACACCAGTTTACCCTTGGGCAGATGTACTAGTTTTTCAGGGCTGTTGTGACAAATTATGACAAACTTGATGGACTGAAATTATTCCTCTCTCAGTTCTGGAGGCCAGAAGATTTGAATCAAGATGTGGGCAGGGCCGCACTCCCTCCTCAGGTTCTAGAAGACAATCCTTCCTGGCCTCTTCCAGATTCTGGTGGCTCCAGGCACCTCTTGGCTGTGGCTGCAAGCGTCCGATCTTTGCTTTGGTCTTTACACAGCTTTCCTCTCCGCTGTCATTTACGGGCATACTTGTCATTGGATTTAGGGCCCATCCAGGTACTCCACAATGGACTTACCTCAAATTCTCAACTTAATTACATCTACCATGACCATTTATCCAAGTAAGGTAATGTTCATCAGCTCTGGGGTTTAGGACAGAGACAACATTTTCGGGGTGCTGCCATTTAACCCATTACAGCAGGCGTTATGTCCCTGTAGCCAAAAGAACCCTCACTTATAAGTGCCTTGCTCGGGTCAGGCATGGATCAGTCCTCCTCCCTTTGTCCTGCTCCTGGACTCTGAACAACACTTACTAATTCCTGTTCTTCTCCAGTGGTTGGGTGGTTTAGAATCTGCCTGCCAGTGCAGGGGAGAAGGGCTCAATCCCTGGTCTGGGAGGATTCCACGTGCCACGGAGCAACTAAGCCCACGCGCCACAACTACTGAAGCTCGTGCACCCTAGATCCCATGCTGTACAACAAGAGAAGCCACCACAGTGAGAAGCCACGAACTGCATCTAGAGAGGAGCTCCCACTCCCAGAAACCAGAGAAAGCCTGTGGGCAGCTGCGGAGACCCAATACAGAGATAAGTAAATTAATTCAAAATCCTTCCAGGAGTGCAGTCCCTCTCTCAGCCTCAGGGTTTGTTTTGTGAACCTGGGACCATCTATCTATCCACGGGGATGCTGAGTGGATTAAAGTAAGACCCAGCCCCACAGGTTACACTCCACACAAGCTTGTCGCCTCAGGTCTGAAGGTAGACCCAGTACTCAGGACACTACAAAGGAGACACTTGACACCTGATTTCTTCATCAAGATCCCAAGAGTATGAACCCCAGGACCTGACAAAATCAAATTTCTGTTCCTGCAGAGCTGAGGGCCAAGGAAAGGAATCTGAAGGCTGATTAAATGAGGTTCATGGCCACGTGGGGGAAATCCCAGGGATAAGAAAAACACAATATTGGTAGCTCTTCCCTACTGGGTGCCTCCTCCAAGCCAGACTCCACACTCAGGCAACTTGTCCCCCTTTAATGCTTCCCATAATCCCATGAGACAGCTTTGGTGATCTCCATTTTTACAAATCTAATTGCTGAGGCTCAGAGAGATGAAGTCAGTGGCCAAGGTCACACAGCAAGTGAATGCTGGGGACTGATCTGGCTCCACTTCCTCTGCCCGTCTCCTTCTCACCCGCACAGCATCGTGGGGTGCTTAGAAGCAGGGAGGGACAGCATTCTGAAGCACCAGCTGAGGGGTTCCCCCCCTAAAACGCTCTTGTGCCTCCAGCCCTTTCTCCGCCGGGCTTTGATTCTCGGTTGTATGCCAGGTGCCTGAAGCAGTGCCTGGCACATACCTGGAACTTGATCAATATTTGTTGCATGAAACAATCCCATCAGCTAGGGTGCTCCTGTGGTTAGTGCCTCCGGGCAGAGATGATGTGATAGTGGGGGTGACAAAGGGCTCATGTTCTGGGGTTTTGTGTCAAAAGCCTGGGCCCAGATCTAAGATCAGAGAGTCAAGAGAACATGTGATAATCCCCAAGGCTGACAAAGACACTGTCTCTGCACTCACCAGCCTCCAGGAGTTGGTGATGGACAGGGAGGCCTGGCGTGCTGCGATTCATGGGGTCGCAAAGAGTCGGATACGACTGAGCGACTGAACTGAACTGAACTGAACTGAGGAGGGGCTATGGTGTCACACAGAGTCAGACATGACTGAAGTGACTTAGCAGCAGCAGCAGGAGAGGCTGGGAAGATGCTGGGATGCAGATCTTACTGAGACTTGGAGCATCCACAGAGTGCAGAGGAGATTTAGAGCCATGCTCTCTGGTTCTGTGTGACCTTGGAAAATCCCTTGCCCTCTCTGTGCATTACATCCATAACATGAAGATGACCATAATATCTCCTACTTCACAGGACTCGTGTGAAAGTGAAAGTCACTCAGTTGTGTCTGACTCTTTGCGACCCCATGGACTATACAGTCCATGGAATTTTCCAGGCAAGAATACTAGAGTAGGTAGCCTTTCCCTTCTCTAGGGGATCTTCCCAACCCAGGGATGGAATCCAGGTCCCCCGCATTGCAGGTGGATTCTTTACCAGCTGAGCCACCAGGGAAGCCCAAGAATACTGGAGTGGGTAGCCTATCCCTTCTCCAGTGGATCTTCCCAATCCAGGAATTGAACCAGGGTCTCTTCACATTTCAGGCAGATTCTTTACCAACTGAGCTATCAGGGAAGCCCAATACAGAAGTCCAATAGGGACTCATATGAGAATGAGCTAAATATCAGGCACTTTTGCTACTTAAATGGTTTTTGTTATCAATACATGAGCTGGGCCAGCACCCACTGCCGACCCCTAAGGGAGGTCTCCCTTATACTGCAGTGATGGAGTTGACCCTGGGTCCCATCCAGCCAGCAAAGTCTACAAATTGAGATAATGTTTATAAAAACACTTTGCAAAGCAGAAAGTGCTCTAGAAATGTCAGTGATTATTCATAGCAACTGCATTTCTGCCTCTTCCATCCCATCCCTCAACGATTCTTTCACCAGTCTCCAAACTCACAGACACTTTTCCAACTTCTTTTTCCTTAAAAAAAGTTTAATTTCACTCCATTATAAAAGCAATTCATGCTTATGATAGAAACATTTAAATCTACGTATTAATAAAAGTCGTAGGAGGAGGGGAAAATCTCCTTTTGATCGCTAATATTTGGATGTATACGCCTCCAGTCTTTTTGTAGCCCAGGCCTTTTCACAAAGGCATTTTACCGAACTTTCATATAATTATTTTGAATATCTTTCTTCTCTTATTATAATACATAAATAAAATTAGTACATAAAGAAAAAGAGAAAAAAGAAATGCTAACCAGAATCCTCCAAGTCAGGATACAATGCACTCCTAGGTCCCTCTCTCCACCACCTACTTGGTCATTTTCTAGGACTTACAAGTTTTATATGGACTTTTTAAAGACTGTTGTGGAGACAACACTCTGGCTCCCCAGAAAGCATAAGCTTTAGAGGCACAGCTGCCCTTTTTTTCCAATTGCAGCATACCTTAAGTGACTACCCCAGGGACAGAAAGGGAAGGAAGGATGGGATATTTACAACCTGCCCTTTCCTATCAAATATCACTTGTGCCTTGCTAATTCCACCTCTTAATCCACTTCCGTCACGTTCTAGTCAGTAGGAAGTCTTGATTCCAATCATGAATGGAGTTCCAACCTTGGTTTTTGACGTCTTAATGAATTTTTGTCCTTTCCTGAGTCTTTATAGGTATGTTCTTGTGGTTATTGCTAACTGCTTGCTAGGCTCCACTTTAAAAGCCTGTTGTCCTATTTGACTTCTCATGGCATTTGTCCCCCGTGACCACTTTCTCCTGCCTGACTTCTGTGACACCAGTGTCATTTAACTCTCCCTTTGCCCCCTGATCACTGCTCTCCTATTTACTTTGCAGACTTCTCTTCTTCAGCCAGCTCTTAAATCGTGTTCTCCCTATGGTTCATCCCCGTTCTCTCGTCTCTGTGAAGTTTTGTCCACCCTTTCCAGGACTTGCACAAGGTTACTTCTCGCCACTCTGATAGGTCCTTCCAGCACCAGGACCACATACCCAGCGGCTTGTGTATCCTCCCCTGGGAATACTTCAGGAGTCTGAGATTCCACCTGTTCACAGCCTCCTCGTCACCTTCCCATAACTCTTCTTACTGAATTGATACATTCCACCCACCTTTTTCTGTTCAGTGTCAAGGCTCAGTGTCATCTTCTTCCCGTTACCTCACATACCACTGGGTCCAGCTTAACCTGTGTAGGTATTTTTGGTTTTGTGGGAAAGGGGTAAATTTTCATTTTGAAATAATTTCAAATTTATAGAAAAGTCACAACAATAGTACAGTTCAGTTCAGTCGCTCAGTTGTGTCCCACTCTTTGCGACCCCATGAAACACAGCACACCAGGCCTCCCTGTCCATCACCAACTCCCAGAGTTCACTCAGACTNAGGTCTCCTGCATTGCAGGCAGATTCTTTACCAGATGAGCCACTAGGGAAGCCCAGGAATACTAGAGTGGGTAGCTTATCCATTCTCCAGGGGATCTTCCCTACCCAAGAATTGAACTGGGATCTCCTGCATTGCAGGCAGGTTCTTTATCTACGAAGCTATCAGGGAAGCCCTTTAAGTCAGTTAAACACCTGCAAAATGCTACTTTCTATTGACTTTAAGTTCAGTTCGGTTCAGTTCAGTCGCTCAGTCTTGTCCGACTCTTTGCAACCCCATGAATCGCAGCACGCCAGGCCTCCCTGTCCATCACCAACTCCCGGAGTTCACTCAGACTCATGTCCATTGAGTCAGTGATGCCATCCAGCCATCTCATCCTCTGTCATCCCCTTCTCCTCCTGCCCCCCATCCCTCCCAGCATCAGAGTCTTTTCCAATGAGTCACATCTTTGCATCAGGTGGCCAAAATACTGGAGTTTCAGCTTTAGCATCATTCCTTTCAAAACACCCAGGGCTGATCTCCTTCAGAATGGACTGGTTGGATCTCCTTGCAGTCCAAAGGACTCTCAAGAGTCTTCTCCAACACCACAATTCAAAAGCATCAATTCTTCAGTGCTCAGCCTTCTTCACAGTCCAACTCTCACATCCATACATGACCACAGGAAAAACCATAGCCTTGACTAGACGGACCTTTGTTGGC
Organism: Neotragus moschatus; assembly: GCA_006410615.1. Taxonomy (NCBI): domain Eukaryota; kingdom Metazoa; phylum Chordata; class Mammalia; order Artiodactyla; family Bovidae; genus Neotragus; species Neotragus moschatus. The sequence continues at coordinate 135,374 of SJYA01000239.1, read as the reverse complement.
AAAGTAATGTCTCTGCTTTGCAATGTGCTATCTAGGTTGGTCATAACTTTTCTTCCAAGGAGCAAGTGTCTTTTAATTTCATGGCTGCAGTCACCATCTGCAGTGACTTTGGAGCCCAAAAACAAAAAAAGTCTGACACTGTTTCCACTGCTTCCCCATCTATCTCCCATGAAGTGATGGGACCAGCCACCAGGGAACCCCTCAAATAATGTTAAAAGAATGTAAATTCTACTACGGCAGTAATGCGAAAGCATAGGGGAAATGAATAATATACTAGAAAAATGAAAGTTACTTATCTAACCTCCCCAAAATGCAGTCCACTTGAAAGTGAATATATTAGAAGACTACAGAAGATTATTAGAAATATAATCCACGTCTTTTTTGAAGATGGACTTGAAGTCTTAAAACTCCAGCTCTCTCCAGGACAGAGAGCTCCTCTGACCCCATGCCTGAGATACCAAAGGCTGTTTTTCTCCCAGAAACTAGAGATACAGTGGAGGATGCTTAAGTGAAAATTTCAGAAATTCAGATTTAGAACATCTACATTGAAAACCAAATTTGTCTCTTGAGTGCACTTTTGAATATGTGTCTCACGGCCAAAATTAAGTCTTGAGAAACATTACAACTGTGAAAAACAAACCTGTGAAAACCCAGCCTTTTCAGAGCTCTTCCTCGGAACAGCATGCTTTACATTGCTATTGGAAGGAAATAACATCAATGTTCCGAGATAAAATGTGTCTCAGTAAATGTGTTCCTAAAAAGTTATGGGTAAATCAAAATTTGTTCATTCATATCTTTCCATTGATTTGCATTATCATTGCACAGATGACTTATTTTCATTGCAAATTTTTTTTTTTTTGAATTGGCAATGCCTGTTAATATTTTTGTTTCAAGTCTCTCTCAGCCCCTTTGTTCATGTGGGTAACAATCTATAAAACATTTCCACTGGCAGGAGACTTGCTGATCCATATTGTATGCCCTGACTTTACGGAGCAGTTTGTTGGTCCCATCCTCAGAGCCCTGCTGGAAGCTCCACCCTCCCCAACAGCGGGTCAAACCCTACACAGATAAATCACCAAAACAAACCCTTATCCCTCCACTCATTCGCCACTTGCCACACTGGAATTTTTTTTTTTTAATCCTCTTTTATTTAGATTTGGATTCAAAGCAAACCTCCATTGTGTATGTCTTTGTGCTCTTGAATAATCCACTTAGTCTCTCTGAGTCTCAGTTTCCTCATCTAAGAAATAATGGGTTATGAAGCCTGTCCCTTAGCAAGTTGTTTTGAGATCACATTTTATCAGAAATATTTATTGAAGTATAGTTGGTCTACAATGCTATGTTAATTTCTGCTATACAGCAAAGTGATTCTATGTACATTCTATGTACATTCTTTTTTATATTCTTTTCCATTGTGGTTTATTGTAGATACTGAATATAGCTTCCTGTGCTATAAAGTAGAATCTTGTTCATTCATTCTTTGTATAAAAGCTTACAACTGCTAACTCCAACCTCCCACTCCTCCTCTCCCCCAACCCCCTTCCCCTTGGCATCCCCAAGTCTATTCTCTGTGTCTGTGACTCTGTTTCTTGTTTTATAGATAGGTTCATTTATGTCATATGTTAGATTTCACATAGAAGTGATACCATATGGTATTTGTCTTTCTCTGGCTTCACTTAGTATGATAATCTCTAGGTCCATCCATATTGCTGTAGATGGCATCATTTCGTCCTTTGTATGGCTGAGTAGTATTCTATTGTGTGTGTGTACCACATCTTCTTTATCCATCCATCTGTCAATGAACATTTAGATTTTTTTCATATCTTGGCTATTGTGAATAGTGCTGCTATGAACATAGGGGTGCATGTATCTTTTTAGGTTAAGTTTCATCTGGATATATGCCCAGGAATGTGATTGCTGGATCATATGATAATTCTACTTTTAGTTTTCTGAGGAACTTTCAAAGTATTTTCCATAGTGGCTGCACCAACTTACATTCCCACCAACAGTGCAGGAGGGTTCGCTTTTCTCCATGTCCTCTCCAGTATTTGTTATTTGTAGAGTTTTTAAGGGTTTCCCAGGTGATGCTAGTGGTAAAGCACCTGCCTGACAGTGCAGGAGACTCAAGAGACATGGGTTTGATCCCTAAGTAGGGAAGATCCCCTGGAGGAGGAAACAGCAACCCACTTCACAGTCCATGTGGTCACAAAGAGATGGGCATGACTGGAGAGCTTTTAATGATGTCTATTCTGACCACTATGAGGTGGTATATCATTGTAGTTTTTATTTGCATAATTAGCAGTATTATAATTAGTCACTGATAATTAGCAGCATTGAGCATATTTTCATATTCATATTGGACCTTTGTGTTTCTTCTTTGGAGAAATTTCTGTTTAGATCTTTTGCCCACTTTTTGATTCGGTTGTTTGGTTTTGCTGCTGAGTTGTATGAGTGACAGCCATCTAGTAAAGAGGGCTGAGACAGCTCCTAAGTCTGAAATCACTATCCTTGACTATGCTTTCTTGATAGAATAGTTAGGGCAGAGTCTCCCACACTGGTCAAGTAATTTATGTCCTAGAACAATTCAATATATATATATATATATTTTTTTTTCTAACAGGAAAAACAAATTTTACTCTTATTAAGAAGCAAATAACTCCAATAATTTGGGATATTTTTATTTCAGCCTACACTTTCACACTAGACTAAGTATTAAAAAAAGAAAAGTCTCCTTTGTCACCATAACTAGGGGTAATAGGCACATTTAACTGTAAAATGTTCTAAAAACAGTAGTTTGGGACAATGTACCCCTCAATATCAGCCTTAATCATACTGTTTTCTTTAAACCAGATGCCATTGCTCACAAAAGCACAAGTGAAATATTTGCAGGAAAAATCTAGCAATCCCATAGTGAAAACACCACTGCTATAAATATTTTCATGTTCTAATGGGGACCTAGGGGTCTTGTTCAACAAAACAATATCCCTTTCTTATGTAACAGAGATAGAAAACAGGGGGTTTGGACCTTTTTTATTGGTTTAGCTTTTTCTTGAATGCCAGTGTCAGCACATGTGGTTCAGTGGATCATGTTTTTCCCTTAAGTATTTTATATCATTGCTTTTTCTTTTTACTCTCCCCTCCTGTCGAATTTCATACCTATTCAACACAACCTAAATTTCAAAGGTGGTCAGACATAAGTACATATTTTAAAACTTTTAAGAAAAATAGAATATAAATAGCCATTGCACTGTCATCTTGTTTCAGGTTTCCTGCTTGGGCAGTACTATTAATCATATAAAAGAGACAGGCCTTCCCCCATATTCTCTGTGAAGTACCTGGATAATAGTATTTGATGCAAATTTCTTGAGTTGTTTTGCAGACCGGAAGATGGTAACTGTTTGATTACCATGAGCACATAGCCCCAGCCTTCCTGGAACCTTGTTGTTCAGTTGCTAAGGCATGTCCACTCTTTGTGACCCGACGGACTGCAGCATGCCAGGCTCCCTGTCCTTCACTCTCTCCAGGAATTTGCTCAAGTTCATGGCCTTTGAGTTGGTGATGCTATCTAACCATCTCATCTTCTGCCACCCCATTCTCCTTTTGCCTTCAATCTTTCCCAGCCTCAGAGTCTTTTCTAGTGAGTTGGCTCTTCACATCAGGTGGTCAAAGTATTGGAGCTTCAGCATCAGTTCTTCCAGTGAATATTCAGGGTTGATTTCCTTTAGGATTGACTGGTTTGATCTCCTTGCAGTCCTGGAACCCAAGGGTCGATAAAGTTAACTGCTAGTTCACCACCTTGTTCCCTCATTATTAGGCAATCAGAGATTGTTCATGATCTGATCATGTACCCTGTGACCCTTCCTCCCTCACCTGGCTTTTTAAAATGCTTTACTAATACCCTTTGGAGAGCTCAGGGCTTTTTAGGATACAAACCACCCATCTTGCCTGGCTTTGCAATAAACTATTCTCTGCTCAGGATATGTAGAATATTCCTGGACGATGCTAGGATAGACCCACTCCAGCTGCTTATAGGCAGCAGTGTTCAGGGCGCTGGAGAGAGCCTCACCTGACAACTTCCTTTCTCTCATTTCACAGATGGGCCTCACTGGACATCCTTCTATTCTTTGAGCAAGTTCTGTGCTTTCTCCCTTCAGTGTATTTACTCAGCACATCTCAACTAGCTGATATCTGAGGATTCCCCTTCCTCTTCCATTCTTCCAGCCTGGCTGAAATGCCACTCACTCCTCAGAACTCTTCAAGTTCCCAAAGGAAGAAGTCATCTCCCCTCCCTTTGAATCCACTCTGGCATCTTGGCCCAGTTCTCATTTTATATTCTACCTTACAACCCTCTGTCTGTAATTAGATTCCTTGAAGACACAACTCTGTCTTAATTAGTCCTTAAAATGTCATAGCACCTAGCACAGTGCTCAGTACCAAGGAACATGGAGTAAATATTTACAAATCGAATGAATAAATACATTTGTAGCTTCATTTACCTGTTTGCAGAAGTCTTGTTGAATTTGCCAAGAACTGGTTATGGCATGAGAGATGTTTATACAGCTGCTGCACGAAGAGCTTAAATGGAGTAGCAGATGTAGGTTGCCATAAAAATAACTCATAGAGACTTCAGGAAGAAATCAGCTTAATGAAATGAATCTCTTGAGGGCCTACGAGGTGTAGATTACTCAGAAGATTTGGTCCAAGCACCAACAGATAATGATAGTAACTCACACATGGATAGCCCTTCCCAGTTTCTACACAGGCTACTCTGACCTGCAGATCTTTTCTGATTCTCTCCATACTCAGTTACACAGCAGTGGTATGATAAGGAATATTTTTGAAAGCAGAGGGTAACAAGAGATAATGTTTTTGCCATTAAAGTGAAATGTTTGTTCAGAATTCTTTTTATACATTTTAATGAAAATTACTTTGGTTAGAATTCTTCTTTACATCTCTTTATATAATAGCTGAAAACCAAGAGAGCTTTACTTTGGTAAATGAACAGGAAACTAGAGAAGGTGTATTATTTTTGAAACCACAAATGTCACTCCGTTAAGTTTTTTTTCCAGGTCTTTGATATCTTAGGAGATCTTTCTGCCTCCCCAACAGCCCTTACTTCTGGCTGTTCTCCAAAAATGACTTGTCAGTGAAAATTTGCTCACATAGTGAAATAAAAACCCTAAGCAGATAAAGAAAAAGAGATAAATCACTTGCCAAGTTAAATGCCTTAATAGTGAGTTTATTACGTCTTGGTTTTCTTTAATGCCTTAAAAATCTTCAAACTTTGCAATAGAGACTGCATAATTGATTGGACTTCTTTCTTTTTCTTTTGAAAAAGTATTTGAATTTAGAGACCAAAAAAATGGAGGATTTTACACTCTTAAATTTTAAAGGGAAGGGATTTATTTAAAGGAAGAGATCATCACTAATATTTGTAATCTTTATATTTTTGTAATTTCAAAGCACAGTACATTTCTTGAATTGGGCACCTCCAAAAACTAATCTAAGACATAAGTGAAAGCTTTTTGTATCCAACTAGTCTATTCATTATCTATATTGCTCAGAATGGTGGTTTAATATATGTTTTCACTTTTCCACTGAAGCTATGTAAGTAAAGAAATCCAGCTTCCAGTCTTGACCACACAGCTTAATGTATAAGAAGCATGTATAACACTTGCAGAATGCCCTTTGAGGGGAAGGGAGTAATTTTTTGTTTTCAATGCACTTTTGAATTTAAGGCATTTAACTTTTGGCAATTTTGAAAGATAACTGTGATAGCCCTTAGAAAGTTCTAAGTTATCCAAGTCTGATCTCAAGAAATAAAAAGGTAATTCTATCTGTCATTTATTGACTATGTCAAAGTCTTTGACTGTATGGATCACAACAAACTGTGGGAAATTCTTAAAGAGATGGGAATACCAGACCATCTGACATGCCTCCTGAGAAATCTGTATGCAGTTCAAGAAGCAGTAGTTAGAACCAGACATGGAACAATGGACTGGTTCCAAATTGGGAAAGGAGTACATCAAGACTGTATATTGTCACCATGATTATTTAACTTATATGTGGAGTACATCATGCTAAATGCCAGGCTGGATGAAGCACATGCTGGACTCAAGATTGCCAGGAGAAATATCAGTAACCTCAGATATGCAGATGACACCACCCTTATGGCAGAAAGTGAAGAAGAACTAAAGAGCCTCTTGATGAAAGTGAAAGTAGAGAGTGAAAAAGTTGGCTTAAGGCTCAACATTCAGAAAATGAAGATCATGGCATCCGGTCCCATCACTTCATGGCAAATAGATGGAGAAACAGTGGAAATAGTGAGAGATTTTATTTGGGGGGGATGCTCCAAAATCACTGCAGATGGTGACTGCAGCCATGAAATTAAAAGACACTTGCTCCTTGGAAGAAAAGTTATGACCAACCTAGATAGCATATTAAAAGGCAGAGACATTACTTTGCCAACGANAGGAAGTCAAGAAACACCTGGGGTAACAGGTAAATTTGGCCTTGGAATGCGGAATGAAGCAGGGCAAAGACTAATAGAGTTTTGCCAAGAAAATGCACTGGTCATAGCAAACACCCTCTTCCAACAACACAAGAGAAGACTCTACACATGGACATCACCAGGAGGTCAACAATAGTGCAAGAAACTCCCAAATATCCTTTACTCAGTTTCACCAATTGTATGCATTTTGCCTCATTCACTCTAAAAAGAGTGTATCTTTTATCTGTATATAGATAAAAATGTATGTCTATCGATCTATACATATATCTGCATACACACACACACACACACACACACACACACACTCTAATGGTGACATCTTGCCCCTTTCCCATTAAATATTTCCTAAGGAAAAAAGTACTCTTAAAGAAAAGAACACAATCATCAAATACAGGAAATCTAACACTGATACAGTTCTGTTGAGTCCACAGTCCATGTTCAAATTTTGTCAATTACTACTCCATTAATGTCATTTGTAACTATTCTTTCCTAGTCCAGGATCCAACCTACAATGACACATTGCATTTAATTGTCATATCTCTTCAGTCCCTTTCTGTCTGAAACAATTCCAGAGTCTGTCTTTGTTTTTCTTGACCTTGACACTTTTAAAGATTCGTGGACAAGTTATTCTGTAAAATGGCTTCAGTTATGGTTTGTCTGATGTTTCTTCATGATCAGAATCAGATTATACACTTTTGGCAGGAATACCACTGAAGGCTGTATTCTTCTCAGTGCCCTACTTGGGCACCCAACATCCAGAACAGATCCTCCCTCTTACACATGACACGACTATTTTCAGAGATGTTCATGAAATGGTATGAATGATAATAATGACCCAGAGAAGAAACACAGAAATGCCAATGAAAATATGAGGAAACAGAAATATTAAAACATATTTTAGGACCAAAACATTTAATGGATTAATGATTTTTAACTACATCAGTGTAGTTTTTAGAAGAAGGGAGAAAAATATACCCACGTATTGGTCTGTCACTGAAATGTATAATAACTTAATAGCTTCTGTTTCTGTGCCTCAACTGCTATAAATTTATCACATCTTCATCAGAAATGATCTTATTCATATTTTAATGCTTAATGGAAAGCATAACTAGATTGATAAATCTGTCCTTTTAGTTGTTCCAAGAATAGTTTTATTAATTTTAATTTAGAAAAGTTTCTTTCATATGAATCAACAGATAAACAAATAGAAAAACAGGGAAGTTTCTAAGACACTCAAGAAAATCCCCTTTCACAATAAATCCAAGAAATTTCAGTGCTGCTCATGGTTTTGTTGCTTTCAAATTGATACTGATTCAAACAGCTCCACAGTGGAAATATTTCTATTATACTTGGTTTTAAAAAAAAACAACTTCCACAGTTTTTCTTCTTTCATGAAAACAGACAAAATGGCTGAAAATTGACATTCTATGATACATTGTTTTTCGAAAGTATCCAGTTCTTGGTGAAAATGATTGCAGCATTCAGACATCTCCCTTTTATTTTTTCTGGCCAGGTAAGACTGGCATCTTTTATTTTCTCAGCTCTATTTTTCAAAATCTGATGATCATTTCTATGTAAATGGTCACTTCCTCACATTTGTTGTTGCATAGTTAGTGAGCTTCTCCACAATTTCTGTCCACCAACCTTCAAGAAGCAATTTCAAAGCTTGATGTTTTACTGTACAGGGATCAAGGTTGATTCCAGCTGCTTCAAATATTTCTGCATCTGATGGACCTCACTGAAAACGTCACAACTGATCAAAGATAACTCAGGGGAAAAGTGTCACACACTGCAGAAAGCAAAATCTGAACTGGTTCTCCTTTGGATCGTGCAGTTCTTCAAAGGCTGAGGTTAACTTTTCCAGCCTTATTTCTACTGCATGCACAGCTTCACGAGGAGCAATCCCTTTTGTCTGGGAAAGTCTTTTCACTGTTCCTCATTCTACCGCATTTTCCATCAACGAAGTGAGCCTGAAAAGATGACTACACGTTTTCTAAAGTTCAAAAAAGTGTCACACATGGGGGCAAAACTCCAGGTAGTCACACAGAATGTCAGAATTAAACTATCTCAAGATCAGTTTCTTTGCCACCACTCTATTATTGCTTATCTTGAGTCTATTATTTAAAGACTGGAATATATAGTACAATAGAGGTTGGGGGCACAAACTGTACCAAAGTTAGCTCAAATGGTTTCAAGAACTGAAATTGATGCACTCTAAAGAAAAGTGGGGAAAAAAACCCCACATTTTTCAGAGGCCACATATGCCAAGGTCAGCTGTATAACTGGGAACTCTCCAAATACACTTCTGCTTTGAACTCAATATTTATTAAAAAATAAGTCACTAAAATATGTTCATATGAAACACATGTGTGTATATACTAAATATACAATTAAAACTCAAAAGTAACAGTAATAGTTGCTTAGATTATTTTCCAATATTTTAATCACCAAACTGCTGGCATGGGGCCATCAGAAACAGCAAATAAATTTTAGTCAGTTTTACTACTTTTAAATTCTTTAGAAATACAATTCATCTCTTTACTGCCTGCACCCAGGGCAGTGGACACCCCACCAGATAGCTCCATCTTTGGTCCACCGCTGATCCAGGACATCATATCAGAAAGCACAGCACGTCAGCTTATCCCAATATTGACGATGTTTACCTCAACACTAGGTGAATGGAGAAACCACTGGAAAGGCACACTAATAAATAACAAGGGGGAAGTACTCTGAGACCCCATTAGTACCTTGTTCCTCATCAGGCTTTTACCCACTGGTTCTATAATACCATCCCTTGGTGATTTTCTAACTCTCATTCTATCCATATTTAGTAGCTGTCATTCTACGATAAGGAAAAAACCATTTCCTTCTCATTCATTCATTCATTTGTATCAACAGGGACTCATAGGTTGCTGTTTTACTCAATGGTGTATAATCCATTACTATCATTTATTATTTTGGTTTTCAGACTGTCCCTGATACGGCCAGTGGGAACCCCTTCAAGTTAGTTCCTGTGTCCTTTGGAAGTCTCCTCATTGTTTGGAGCGTTCTGACTTTCTGTGTAACAATACGCATAATACATGGCGATGTGTGTATAAATATCTGTATGTGTCTATGTACCAATATGTATATATGAGTCCCAGGAAAATAGACCTAAGGGGTCCCAGAGGGGACCTTATTGGAGCCCATGTGTTGGGTCTTGCCAAGGATGTTGAAGCAGGAGAGAGCAAATCTGAGATCTCCTTTCAATTTTTGTCTACAAATCCCCCCAGAGTAAGTTTGCGGCCATTGTTCTGTCCAATGGTATAATTATCAACCATTTATAATCCCCTATCATTAATAGCATTAGATGATAATACAACAGGGGCTTCCCTCATGACTCAGTGGTAAAGAATCTGCCTGCCAATGCAGGAGACGTGGGTTTGATCCCTGAGTCGGGAAGAGCCCTTGGAGAAGGAAATGACAACACACTCTAATATTCTTGCCTGGGAGATTTCATAGACAGAGGAGCCTCACAGGCTACAGTCCATAGGGTCTCAAAGAGTCCAACCCAACTTAGCAACTAAACAACAACAGATGAAACAACTGATACAGATTGGGGGATGGGGTGGGTGCTCCTTGGCTCACAGTGGTTCTGCCAGGGTTAATTCACCATGTTTGTGTTCCCAAGCCCCCAAGCAACACACAACCATGTGGAGAACCCTCCTCCTGTGTTTGCCTACTCAGACTACTGTAGCACAATAACAAAAAGACTGGGTGGCTTAAACAGCAGAAATTTATTTTATCATGGTTCAGGAGGCTAGAAGTCCAAGATCAATGTTCCAGAAGGATTAGTTTTCAGTGAGAACTGTCTCCTCCGCTTGCAGACAGCACCTTCTCACTGTGTCTTCACATGGAAAGAGACAGTGAGTTCTATTGTCTCTTCCTCTTGTAAGATCAGCAGTCCTATGGGATTAAAGCCCCACTCATCTGTCTTTACCTAGCCTTAGTTATCACCCTCCCTCCAAGCAGTTACATTGGGGGTTAGAAGTTCAACATGTGAATTTTAGGGGGACACATTTCTGTCAATAACACCTGCTTTGGCTTGGCTTTACATCTTTTTTATACCTTGCCTTCCTTAAGGCATCCATTGGCTGAGGGACAAGTGCCTGATCTAAGCTTGGCCAGTCACAGTGTCTTGTTCTCCCTGGCTATGATGATTGGTCCATCCATAGACACATGGTTCAATTTGACTTTTTAAGAGAATTTATATTACAATTTAGAGCTGGAATCCTAATTTTTTAATGAAAGTATAGACAGTAAATATTTTCAGTTTTGAGGGAAAGGGAGATATGATCTCTTTTAGAACTCTTCAATCTGTGCTAAACTCTGTCCTTTTAATCACTCAGTCGTGTCTGACTCTGTGACCCCAAGGACTGCAGCCGGCCAGGCTCCTCTGTCCATGGAATTCTCCAGGCAAGAATACTGGAGTCGGTTGCAATTTCCTTCTGCAAGTGAAAGAGGAAAATGCAGTATGTAAAGGAACAGTCCTGGCTGGATTTGTCCCATGGTGGGCTGGAGTTTGCTGGCTTCTGATCGACAATACAAAAAGATGGATAAAATGTGGGCTCATGACTTAACCATGGTCAAATCCTGACTTTATTACCTGGCATTTTTGCAAAATATATATATATTATTTAACATCTTCGTGCATCAATTTACTCATCTTAAAACATGGACGACTAAATGTTTGTATTAAACAGACTGGATAATGCCAGTTGCTATAATAAACAACTCCGGTATCTCAGTGGTTTAGCACAACAAAGAAATTATTTCTTATGCTGTTCATAGTCCACTGCTGATGGTCAGAAGCAGGGGGCACAGTTAGTAGCAACTCTGCTCCATGAAGTCATTTGCAGATCCCACTCATTCTACCATGTTGTTCCACCATCTTTAACATCTGGCTTTAAGGCTGCCCTGTCTTCAGTCAGAGGGCAGAGAGATTAAAGAAAGAGAGAGCACAGAAGAGCATTCATTCTTAACTGCATTGGACCACAGGCCACCTCTACACATATTCCATTGGCAAGAACTAGTCTTGTGGTCCCACCTAGATGTAGGGGTTCTGGGAAATGTAGTTCACTTGTGGGTCCAGGAAGAGAAACTGCATCTAGCCTATCTCTGCTCTGGACTCTAGGTTACCATAAGGACTGAAATAGGAAAAAACTGTAGTGACTTAGAACAGTATCTGATCCTCAGAAGCACTCAGTAAATGTTAGCGATGATTATTTGTAGGAAAGCCATATTGATGGCATATTAGAATAGCTGCTTAGAACACCAGGGGCTTCCCTGGTGGCTCAACTAGTAAATAATCTGCCTGCAGTGTGGGAGACCTGGGTTCGATCCCTGGGTTGGAAAGATCCCCTGGAGAAGGGAATGGCAGCCCACTCCAGTATTCTGGCCTGGAAAATTCCGTGGACTGTATAGTCCATGGGGTCACAAAGAGTCAGACATGACTGAGTGACTTTCAATAGAACAGCTACAGCTATGGCTCCTACTGAATGGGAAAGCTGGAGTGAGGGAGAGATGCCAGCACACAGAAAGGGGAGCCAAGGTGAGTCACAGAGGCCAGAGAGAAAACCCTGATGGTACTGAAGTGCCCGCTACAGTCAAACCCGTCCTTCTCCAGTCTTGCTTGTTTGCCCTGAATAATGACGATAATGATAGTAAGCTAATATTTATTGAGGCCTTATTAAGTGCCAGATGATGTGCTAAGCTCTCTTTTTTTAATGTGGATTCTTGTTTTTATTTTTTAACACCCAAAACATTTTGTATTGGGGTATACAATTGGATACATTTTGTATTGGAGTGAAGAAAGTCAGACAGAAAAGGAAAAAATATCATACGACATCACCTATATGTGGAATCTAAAAAGAAATGATACAAATGAACTTACAAAACAGAGACTTACAGACTTAGAAAACAAACTTATGGTTGCCGGGGGAAAAGGGAAGGGATAATTAGGGACTTCGGGAAGGTCATGTACACATTACTATATTTAAGATGGATAACAAACTAAGCTCTTAATAGATGTGAATTAATTTTTAAACTCAAACCACAAGCCATGGCAAAGGGAGGGGTCATGAAATCATTTTAAGGAGTTGCTACCAATACTTTTTTTTCAATAAACAAAATAGACTAGACTAAACTAGAACTGGGACTAGACTAAGCTACAAAAGAAAATACCTGAGTATATCACACGTAAGAAGAGAAAATATTGTTTTACAGATGCTTGTTTTGTAGTACATGTGTACTGGGTCATGATATAAAGTACTTTTCTTACTGTGGGTTGCCATCACTGCCCTAATTCATTGACCCTTCCCAACAACCTATTGAAGGAGGCATTTTATAAGCTCCATCCCATAGGTGGAGAAATTAGAGCACCAAGAAGTGGCCTCATTGGCTCCTCATTTGCTATAGGCTGCACTGTTAGGAGTGGCACAGCCAACTCGTACGCCGAGAGTCTGGCTCCTGGTCTCACTCTAAAATCTACCCTGATAGCCTTCTAATAAATCGGTGACTTCCTTTTTGACTTACGCTTCTTCAAGTTGGATTTCTGAGCTGCACAAAGCCAAGAGCCCTGACCAGTGGAAGTGGAGAGATGAGAGCATGGACAGGCACTGGATGTAGAGAAAGGGGGTGAGAGTCCTAGACTGAGCTCAGCCTGGAGGTGCCCAGAGACTTTTTCTTTGTGGCTGCACAGCTTGCGGGTTCTTAGTTCCCTGACCAGAGATTGAACCTGCGCCCTCAGCAGTGAAAGTTCCGAGTCCTAACCACTGGACTGCCAGGGAATTCCCTGTCCAGACACCTTCAGCATCTCTCACCCTCCCAAGTCTCTGTTCCCTCTTGCTGGAAAACAAAGATGGCAATGATGTCTGTCTCAGAGGCTTTTACCTGTGTTTGGCTGTGAGTACCTGGAAGGGAAGGTATGCAGTGCAGCAGGGCTGGGACAGGATCTGTAAAGCTACAGAGTTGGCACTGAGCAGAGCCAGGAGAAATCAACCAGCTACAGCCAGCCAGGGCAGGTGGCACTGGGCCTCAAAGGCCAGGCAAGGGATGTGGATGGGATCCCCTACCCATGCAGAGTGCACGGAGGTTCCAGGAGGCCAGAGAGTGGGAAGTCCCCAGTGTCCTAAGGCACAGACAGACATTTCCCATGAATTATACTTGAAGAACACACAGCATGGTGCCTCCATCACAGGTGGCTAATGGAGGAAAATGGAGTCAAGTATCTCAAACCTTTGACTCAAGACTGGGGGTGGGGGAGGTGAGGAAACCCGATGTTGGGGCGGTGGCCTCCGCAGTTCCCAGGGCTACACTGCAGGCTCCGTGCAGAGCAGGAAGCCCGGAGCTGCTCCGGAGGGCAGACAGCTGGGAGGCCTCCTCTGGTGGAGACATCCTTTGATCTCCCCGGCCCGCCAGCCGCCAAGGGGTCCCACTTCCTGCCTCCCAGAATGCCTGCTCCGGAAGAGACCTCAGAGGTCATGGAGTCCAACCCTGTTGGACAGAAGGGGCCCAGGGAGACCTGAGAGGTGCAGGAGCTGGTCAAGGTCACCCGGGGAAACCACAGTGCTCACCCAGGCTGTGTCTGTTCCTCAAAGCTCCTCCTGCTTCCTCTCTCTCAGTGGGAAGCGAGCAGGGAGGGCCTGCTCCTTCCAGTCTCTCTGCTGTGNGTCCCACTTCCTGCCTCCCAGAATGCCTGCTCCGGAAGAGACCTCAGAGGTCATGGAGTCCAACCCTGTTGGACAGAAGGGGCCCAGGGAGACCTGAGAGGTGCAGGAGCTGGTCAAGGTCACCCGGGGAAACCACAGTGCTCACCCAGGCTGTGTCTGTTCCTCAAAGCTCCTCCTGCTTCCTCTCTCTCAGTGGGAAGCGAGCAGGGAGGGCCTGCTCCTTCCAGTCTCTCTGCTGTGGGGGGTCCATTTCCCGTCAAAGCTGAGTAAGTTCAAAGTACCCTGGAATGGTGTGTGTGTGTGTGTGTGTGGTAGGGGGGAGGCAGGGTGGGCCTGGACAGCTCAGGGTGGAGAGTGGGCCTTTAAATCACAAAGACCACTTTATCCTTTGAGATTTTGAGTGGCCAGAAGCCAACTTCCTAACATCCTTTCTTCTGATGTGGCCCTTGGCAAAAAATTATGACATGGGGTGGGGGCAAGGAAACTTAAGGTATTTGAGCCACCACTATATTCTGGGCTCTGTGCCAAGCGAATCTTTCATAGACATAACAATCTCTCAAGGTAGGGATTGGCTTCCTTGTTTTACAGAGGAGGAAATGGAACCCAGTGAGGTGAAGTAACTTGCTTGAGGTCACACAGCTAGGATTTGAGTCCCTGTGTTTGATGCAAGAACCTTAATAGTGTTGAACTTCAGACCACATCAGTGCCCAAGGGTATTGTTCTGGGTAACCTAAATTTCAACTCTGTATTAAGGTTCTCCAGAGGAACAGAAATAGAGAGATAGATAAATAGATGTGTGTGCTTGGACACTCAAGTTGTGTCTGACTCTTTGTGACCCCTTGGCTTGTAGCCTGCCAGGCTTCTCTGTCCATGGGGATTCTCCAGGCAAGAATACTGGAGTGGGTTGCAGTGGGCACCATGGGTGTGAAATCCAGGTCTCCCGCATTGCAGATGGATTCTTTACCCACTGAGCCACTAGGGAAGCCCAAGAATATTGGAGTGGGTAGTCTATCCCTTCTCCAGTAAGTCTTCCTGACCCAGGGGTCAAACCAGAGTCTCCTGCATTGCAGACAGATTCTTTACCAGCTGAGCTACCAGGGAACCCCTAGATAGACAGATAGATGATGTTTATTATAAGAAGCTGGCTCATTATGGAATTATGAAGGCTGAGAAGTTCCCCAGTCAGCTGAAGAACCAGGAAAGCTGATGGTACATTTCCAGTCCAAACCCAAAGGCCCAAGAACCAGGAGAATCAATTGTGTCAGTCCAAAACTGAGTGTAGAAGACCACAGTTCCAGCTCAAACATTCAGACTGACAACAAATTCATTTCTTCTGCCTCCCCACCCCAGGTCCTCTTCAGATTGGGTGATACCCACCCACATTGGGGAGGGTTATCTGCTTTACTCAGTCTATTGATTCAAATGCTCTTCTGGAAATAACCTCACAGACACACTCAGAAATATTGTTTAAATAGATACCTGGATATCCTATAGCCTAGTCAAGTTGACATAAAACTAACTATCACAACTGCTCCATTCATTCCTTTAACAGATTGTCTGGTAGGTGCCAAGTGCTTGGAGTGCAGAGGTAATAAAAATAGACAAGATTTATTGGGAACTTGCAATGTGCCAGGCAGTGTTCTAAGTATTTTACATGAATGAACTCATTTAATCCTCACAAAAATTGTGCAGGGTAGAATCTATTTAATATCCTCATCTTATGGGGAGTGAAATTAAAGCACAGAAAGATGAAGGAATATACAAAATCCCATAGCTGGGAAGCGATGGAGCTGGCACTCACGTTCAAGTCCCGCATTCTGAACTTATGATCTCTGCACAACACTGCCCTGTTAAGCCTCTAGAATCTTACAATCTCATGGGAAGATAGACATGACTTCAGGCAACTATACAAAGTGTGAGGAGCGATGGGTGAGGGCATTGTGGGCATGCAGCAAAAAGGAAGACCAAAGCCAGTTCAGGTGATCAAGAAAGGCTTCTGACAGCAAAACAAATGCCCAAAGAGTGAGGAATCATGCAGAAAGGAATTGGATTATCCTGGGCAGATGGAGCAACAACGTGCAAAATGCACACCAGGAAAACTGATGTTTGGTCTGGCTAGAGTGAGATGGGGAATGCGGAATGGTGAGACTTGAAGCTGAAGAGGGTAGAGAGGACCAGGGATCCTGAAGGGTACTGAATGCTAGGGTAAGAAGTTTGGGTTTTATCCCATGAGCAAACAGCAATGTCTGTGTAGTCCTGGACAAATCACTTGACCAGATAATACTTCAGTTTCTCGATCAGCACGTTGGAATTAAAAGTATCTACTTTGCCGTAGAATAAATGAGACAATGTATTTGTATTAGGAACCTCGAATGTTAATTTCCACCCCCTAAATGAGGGCTTAATGTGCAGACATGCAGCTGAACAACTGGACAAATGCCATAGGAGCCAGAGGCACCCTGTGTGCCAATCAGGAGTCTTTGAACAGCAAGAAACTCCAACTAAATAGATTTCATCCATAAGGAGTTCATTTTCTTACATAACAAAGGAGAAGCATTCTAGAGTTTGGAAATTCAGTGGCTCGGTGATGCCTTTAAAGACGCACCACGTTCCTGCCCCTCTTGGCATTAGCTTGCCTCATGGTTGCAAAATGGGTGCAGCAATGCCTGCCTTCATCTGCAGACGTGACAATGTTAGATGAAGGTGTTTCCTCCTATGCATGTTTAAAAGAAGAAAACTTTTATTTGAAGCATCTCATCAAAGTTCCCCTCAGTTCCCATTGACCATGATTAAATCATGTACTTTCATTAAGCCAACACTGGCAAAGGGAGTATAATCACCACGATTGGCTTAGGCCCATTCATGTCCAAGCGCTGAAGAGGGGCCTGTCTTCTGAATGCTTGACTGCAAGAGGGTGACATCCAAATAAAACAGGCCTTTCCAGCAAGAAAGACGTAGGAATGGATTTGGCTAGTCCGTGGGCATTATCATAACTCCAAGGACCTGGATCCGAGTTCTGGGCAATAAAGGTAATTCCAGGCCTTTATTTCCAGTGGGTTCAGGTGCTGAGATTATTTTATGACTCCTGAAGTTAAGACAGGCTGAGCCCAATGCCCTGAGCCTTAGAAACTGCCTCAGTGGGGCTGCATGCCCTGGGTCTAACTCAGTGCCTGTGGCAGAATCCATCATTCACTCATTCAAATCCACAAATAATAATTAATCACCTGTTCGTGGTGAGACAAATAATGAGCAAAACTCAATACAGACCTTGCCCTCACAGAGCTTACCCCCTAGTTGGGGAGACAATCCAACAACCACACCAGGTGTGTGTAAAATGACAACCATGACCTAGCTGTGCCCTGTTTCAGGCACACGATGCTAGGAGAGGAAACAGCAAGAGGACTTGACCCAGACAGGGAGGTCAAGGATTTTGGATTCAGCAGGTGTCATTATGGTCAGCCACTTACTGGCAGCGTGACTCCCAAAGGCAATTTGCTCGACATCCCTATGCCTTGGTCTTCATTGGCAAAGAGCAGAAATAATGGTAATCGTCCCCTGGGATGGGTAGGAATACTAAAGAGATGCTATGGACTCTTTCAACCATCATGCAATAACAAAGAAATCTCATGGTATCAATGACCCAGTGGTGCAATGAGGTTGAGACTTCTGGCTCAAGTCAGATCACAAGTGTTTAAAGCCCAGCTCTGCCTCCTTCTGGCCATGTGCCATCGAGCCATTGTCATGTCTCTCTATGCCTCAGTGTCCCCATCTGGAAAACAGCAGTAACAAACAAAGTGATTGTAAAGATTAAACAGGTCATGTATATAAAGCTCTTAGCATAGGGCCTGGCACATAGTAAGTTCAAGAAAGACTGACGAAGGTTATTACTATCATTATTATCATTGTGTTGTTGTTTTGAAATTAATCATAAAAACGAATGTGAAAATGACTACAGACTTTGAATCTAGCAATTGTAAAGTCATTTTCCTTACCGATATTTTAATGATAAAGGTGCTTTCCCTAGCAGTATGTGTTCAGCTATGAATGTTAAACATCTCTGAGCATCTCTGGGTTTGATTATTCTAGATATTCCTCTGGAGTACTCGCCTTCCTATTTCAATCACCTCCAGCACCATCAGGAACACACCTTAAGAAGCAACCATTGTTAGGATAAACAAAGCCAGACCCAGCCAGCAGCCGCACGCAGCTGCAGCTTCCGGCAGCTTCCAGCTTGCAGTTGTGTATAACCAATCACAAGCCTCGAGATGCAAATTGTGTTCTCTAATTGATCCATCAAGCTCTGCACAGTTCAGGTTATGAAAATCGGCGCTGTGGGAGGACTGCCTGCTCACGCAAACACTTAGCACTGGGCCCAACGGACGTTTATGTTCAGGGAACACCAGCTATTGTTTTTGGTATTACGAATCCTCCAGATGGTGGGAGCATCAGACCTTCCTGTAAACTGGAGAGAGCCCTGACCAGCGTTGCTTTCTCTTTCCTTTGTGAAACCACTGCAGCCTCTTTATGTTACTGTTACCGTTATAACCACACCTTCCATTGTGGCTCAGACGGTAAAGAATCTGCCTACAGTGCAGGAGACCCAGGTTCGATCCCAGGGTTGGGAAGATCCCCTGGGGAAGGGAATGGCAACCCACTCCAGTATTCTTGTCCAGAGAATTCCATGGGGAGAGGAGCCTGACAAGCTATAGTCCATGGAGTCGCAAAGAGTCAGACACGGCTGATCTACTAACACACAGACACACACACACACATAACCACACCTACTTCATGGGGTGAGAGTAAGGACTGTACGAGTTCAGTGCGTGCAGCATGTCTGGAAAGGTGCCTGGTCCAGCATAAGCAATCAGAAACAGCAACAATAACAATAGCTGATGGTTACTGAGCACTTACCCGGCTCACTGTTCAGATTTAATCCTCACAGCCCACAAATAAGGTAAGTATTAATAGCATTCCCATTTTATGGGTGAGGAAACAGGCATGGAAAGGTGAAATGGCATGCTTAAAGTTACATAATAAATTTAAATGTTAGCTGCCATGATGATAGGTTTCTTCAAAGTAGAGCATTCATTGGAGAATTGTCAGAAGCACTGGTATTTGTACAAAATGCAGTAGCTTATGCACACAAAAAGACTGGTAGGAAAACACTTCAAAATGTAAATAGTGCTTGTCTCTAAATGGTGGGGATGTGGGTGGGTTTTTTCCCCTCTATTTTCATTGATATATGTCTTCTAAGTTTTCCACTGGCAACATGTATTTTTACATTATTTTTATTTTTACATTATTTTTATTTTTACATTATTTTTATATTGGGGGAAAATAATCAAAATTAATGTTTTAAGTAGCCTAGGAAGCAGAGGGAGGGGCATTGTAATAGACAGCTGTGATGATTGAAGTGGCAGGACCAGGGTGCTGACTCGGGAGGTGTGAAGGTGGCGGTGGGTCCAGGAGAATATAGAAATGAC
The DNA here is from genome assembly GCA_006410615.1 of Neotragus moschatus. Taxonomy (NCBI): domain Eukaryota; kingdom Metazoa; phylum Chordata; class Mammalia; order Artiodactyla; family Bovidae; genus Neotragus; species Neotragus moschatus. The sequence continues at coordinate 115,671 of SJYA01000239.1, read as the reverse complement.
TTTGTGGCTGACTGGACATGGGTGAGGGAGCTGATGGCATCATCCCCTCATTCCACAGACAATTATTAATGAGCCCACTAGTGATCTAGGAGCTGTTCAAGGAACCAGCATGTGCAAGACACATAAAACCCTAAGCTCTCAGAGCTTCCATTCAACTGTGAGAAAGCAGATAATAAACAAGCAAGGCCTGAGGAGGCTGGTGTTAAGTATTATGGAGAGAAGCAAAGCCAGGTGATGGGGAGAGTGTGCCAAGGTGGAGTGGAGGGCCACCAGGGAAGAACTCTGTTTTAGAAACAGTTGAGGAGAACTGTGTAAAGCCAAATACTAGATAAGAAGTGAAGTAAAACTCACTCAGTTGTGTCTGACTCTGTGACTCAATGGACTATACAGTCCATGGAATTCTCCAGGCCAGAATACTGGAGTAGGTAGCCTTTCCCTTCTCCAGGGGATCTTCCCAACCCAGAGGTTGAACCCGGTCTTCCACACTGCAGGCAGATTCTTTACCAGCTAAGCCACCATGGGAGCCCAAGAATATCAGAGTGGGTAGCCTATCCTTTCTCCAATGGATCTTCCCGACTCAAGAATTGAATCATGGTCTCCTGCATTGCAGGTGGATTCTGTACCAACTGAGCTACCAGGGGAAGCACTAATGAGAAGGCCCAAGGGTAAGTATAGAGAAGATTATAGATTAGAGGGTTTCAGGCTTGAGTGACTGGATGGATGGTTTTCCTTTTTCAGAGATGGAAAAAATGGGAGACGAGACAGGTTTTAAAGGGAAGATGGTGTGTTAGCTATGCACACACTGATTGGAGGGGCTCTAGGACATCGGAGAAGGCAATGGCACCCCACTCCAGTACTCTTGCCTGGAAAATCCCATGGGCAGAGGAGCCTGGTAGGCTGTAGTCCAGGGGGTCGCTAAGCAACTTCACTTTGACTTTTCACTTCCCTGCATTGGAGAAGGAAATGGCAACCCACTCCAGTGTTCTTGCCTGGAGAATCCCAGGGATGGGGGAGCCTGGTGAGCTGCCGTCTATGAGGTCGCACTGAGTCGGACCTGACTGAAGTGACTTAGCAACAGCAGCAGCAGCAGGACATCATGACGTACAGGGAATGGCCTGGCAGGCAGTCAGGTCTCGAGGTCATGAGCTCAGGAGAGAAGTCTGAGCAAGAGACAGAGACAGAGGGTAACTAAAGCTCAGCAAATTTATGTTAAAGGAATGCAAATCTATACAAACCCAATTCCTTTTCCTAATTCCTAGTGTCAAGGCAAACAGGCGTCAAGGCAGTTGTTCTAGGTATTAAAACAGGAATTTGAACTCACCGGTGAAACTGTCAACCATATATAATGTGAGAGAAGCACCCTAAGAAAAGAACTGAGTGAGAGGAAAAGAAGGACCCTTGCCCTCCCCAGTTCCAACCACCATCTGCTTCTCCAGGGCACCTGAATGAGCGACCTGGAAGGAATCAGGTGGAACGGAGATGGGACTGGGAGGAGGTGGTTCTCTGGTTTCCTAGTCAGTCCTAAGGGAAATCAACCCTGAATGTTCATTGGAAGGACTGATGCTAAAGCTGAAGCTTCATTGCTTTGGCCACCTGATGTGAAGACCTGACTCATTGGAAAACATCCTGATGCTGAGAAATTTGAAGACAAAAGGGGAAGAAGGGGATGACAGAGGATGAGATGATTAGATAGCATCCCTGACTCAGTGGACATGAACTTGAGCAAACTCCAGGAGATAGTGGAGGACAGGAAAGCCTGGCGTGCTGCAGTCCATGGGGTCGCAAAGAGTCAGATATGATTTAGTAACTAAACAACAATGGTGGGAAGGGTTTGTCCCTGCTCCAAGATGTCTGAGGCTTCACCTGCGGAGACTCCAGTGGCTGGGGACAGAAATCGTCTGGAGGCTCCTTCACTCACATGTCTGGCTCTTGGCCTTGGATGGCTGAAGGTTGAGCTCAACTGGGAAAGTCACCTGGAAGTATTATTTGTGGCCTCTCAATATGACTTCAAACAGCATGGCAGCTGGATTCTGAGAGGGAATGTTTTGGGAACCAGTGTCTAGAGAGGACCAGGTGGAAGTTGCTGAAAGGTGGAGCCTCTGATATTAGGCATGGTCACTTCAGTCACACTCTATCGGTCAAAGCAGGCGCAAGCCCACTCAGACTCAAGAGTAGGCTACACAGACTCCACCTTTCCATAGGATTGTTTCTCAATTTGCAGCCAATTTCCTTGTTAATAGTTTGAGATAAAATTCACATGTCATCTGATTCACTCATTTAAAGCATACAATTCTTTGGTTTTGAGTATATTCACAGAGTTGTTCAATCCATCACTGCAATTTTAGAACATGTTCATCACCCCCAGAAGAAACCCTATATCCTTTAGTTTTCACCAACATCCCTTCTCCCTGACTACCCAGTCCTGGCAACACATAATCTACTTTCTGTCTCAGTGGCTTTGATTTTTCTGGACATTTCGCATAAATGGAATCACATATGTAGTGTTTTGTGCTGTTGAAGCATGTATCAGAACTTCATTCCTTTTTATGGCCAAGTGATATCTCATTGTTTGTGTATAACCACATATTGTTTATCCTTTTATCAGCTAATGGACATTTAGGTTGTTTCTGGTTTTGACTCATGTCAAATACTGCCATGAACATTCATGTAGGAGTTCTGTGGCCAGTTTTTTAAACCATCACAGACCCACAGGCAGGACATCTGTGGGTGGACCCCAAGCAGAGTCTTAACATGTCTTAGCTCTATGTTCTTCAGCAAGTCACCCAACATCTCTGACCTTCATCTGCAAAATACAATGATAAAATACCCCTGGACAGGTTAGGATTAGTGAGATCAAGGATGTGAAGTGACTATTCAAATGATAACCTGAAAGATGCTATGTAAGGAATCCTGTGGGTTGCCCTCCCAATTGCACTCCCTTTCTTGGCGACAGAACCTTGATTTTGGTCCAGTATCAAGCAACCATCTTTCTCATGAGTCTGAACCATTCCTACCAGAGCAGACAAGTCAGGGTCAGTCTAAGCCAATCACAATAATCCATTGTCTTTCCCTGTAAATTGTTTTATAATGGCCTAGTGATGCAGTCCTGGTCAATGAAACAGGAAAGAGGTCTGCTGGGAGTCATGAAGAAGAGAGTCTCTTGGTCCTTAAAAGAAGATGGAGAGGGACTTCCCTGGTGGTCCAGTGGCTAAGACTCTGAGCTCCCAATGCAAGGGACCCAGGTTTGATCCCTGGTCAGGGAACTAGATCCCGCATGCCACAACTAAGACTGGGTGCAGCCACATAAATAAATAAATAAATAAAAGAAGATGGAGAAGAATAGACTATTCCTCTTTAGCAAGATATTTTCATGTCTTCTTGTGTAACTGTGTAGCAACCAGCCTTCTGAGTGTGATAAAATGTGAAAATGGAAACCTAATTGATGTTAGCCTCAAACTAACACAGGCAAACTAACAGAGAATAACTTCTTACATAAGATAATAAATATCTTTTTTCTCTAAGGTCACTTGTAGTTGGGTTTTCTGTAACATGCAGCTGAAAACATGCAACTTAAGCATCGATCAGTTCTCTCCACCTGTCTATCACTCTCATCTGTTCTAGAGAGGATTCGTCTTATCTTACAATAAAAGACACAGGGAAAAATCAGAACAAGGATAAACAAATAAAGAAGGGAGACTTCTGTTTCTGGCATCATGGTATACTAAATATCCTTAATGACTCTCTTGAGTTTAAAAACGCTGCTGCTGCTGCTGCTGCTGCTGCTAAGTCACTTCAGTCATGTCCGACTCTGTGTGACCCCACAGACAGCAGCCCACCAGGCTCCCCTGTCCCTGGGATTCTCCAGGCAAGAACACTGGAGTGGGTTGCCATTTCCTTCTCCTAAAAATGCTGAAGTTATTTTAAATACATTTTAAATGAACCAATTGCATTTATCAGCTTATATTTAAGTCAAAGGAGAGAAAAAATCATAAAATATTTCTTGGTGGCTCAGACAGTAAAGAATCTACCTGCAATGCCAGAGACCCAGGTTAAATCCCAAGGTTGGGAAGACCCCCTGGAGAAGGAAATGGCTACTCACTCCAGTGTTCTTGTCTGGAGAATTCCATGTACAGAAGAGCCTGGTAGGCTATAGTCCATGGAGCTGCAAAGAGTCGGACATGACTGAGTGACTAATACATTCACACTTTCACTTTCAATATATCAGAAGGTAATAATATATAGAGAAAATAATTCAAGGAAGAATCAAGAGTAAATGGATTACAGGCTAAAATAGGGTTTTATAAAGCAACTGTACCCCAACAAATAAATAAAATCGGGTGTCCTTAAAGGAACTATATTGTTATTTAATTGCTAACTCATGTCTGACTCTTTGNGTCCATGGAATTCTCCAGGCCAGAATACTGGAGTAGGTAGCCTTTCCCTTCTCCAGGGGATCTTCCCAACCCAGAGGTTGAACCCGGTCTTCCACACTGCAGGCAGATTCTTTACCAGCTAAGCCACCATGGGAGCCCAAGAATATCAGAGTGGGTAGCCTATCCTTTCTCCAATGGATCTTCCCGACTCAAGAATTGAATCATGGTCTCCTGCATTGCAGGTGGATTCTGTACCAACTGAGCTACCAGGGGAAGCACTAATGAGAAGGCCCAAGGGTAAGTATAGAGAAGATTATAGATTAGAGGGTTTCAGGCTTGAGTGACTGGATGGATGGTTTTCCTTTTTCAGAGATGGAAAAAATGGGAGACGAGACAGGTTTTAAAGGGAAGATGGTGTGTTAGCTATGCACACACTGATTGGAGGGGCTCTAGGACATCGGAGAAGGCAATGGCACCCCACTCCAGTACTCTTGCCTGGAAAATCCCATGGGCAGAGGAGCCTGGTAGGCTGTAGTCCAGGGGGTCGCTAAGCAACTTCACTTTGACTTTTCACTTCCCTGCATTGGAGAAGGAAATGGCAACCCACTCCAGTGTTCTTGCCTGGAGAATCCCAGGGATGGGGGAGCCTGGTGAGCTGCCGTCTATGAGGTCGCACTGAGTCGGACCTGACTGAAGTGACTTAGCAACAGCAGCAGCAGCAGGACATCATGACGTACAGGGAATGGCCTGGCAGGCAGTCAGGTCTCGAGGTCATGAGCTCAGGAGAGAAGTCTGAGCAAGAGACAGAGACAGAGGGTAACTAAAGCTCAGCAAATTTATGTTAAAGGAATGCAAATCTATACAAACCCAATTCCTTTTCCTAATTCCTAGTGTCAAGGCAAACAGGCGTCAAGGCAGTTGTTCTAGGTATTAAAACAGGAATTTGAACTCACCGGTGAAACTGTCAACCATATATAATGTGAGAGAAGCACCCTAAGAAAAGAACTGAGTGAGAGGAAAAGAAGGACCCTTGCCCTCCCCAGTTCCAACCACCATCTGCTTCTCCAGGGCACCTGAATGAGCGACCTGGAAGGAATCAGGTGGAACGGAGATGGGACTGGGAGGAGGTGGTTCTCTGGTTTCCTAGTCAGTCCTAAGGGAAATCAACCCTGAATGTTCATTGGAAGGACTGATGCTAAAGCTGAAGCTTCATTGCTTTGGCCACCTGATGTGAAGACCTGACTCATTGGAAAACATCCTGATGCTGAGAAATTTGAAGACAAAAGGGGAAGAAGGGGATGACAGAGGATGAGATGATTAGATAGCATCCCTGACTCAGTGGACATGAACTTGAGCAAACTCCAGGAGATAGTGGAGGACAGGAAAGCCTGGCGTGCTGCAGTCCATGGGGTCGCAAAGAGTCAGATATGATTTAGTAACTAAACAACAATGGTGGGAAGGGTTTGTCCCTGCTCCAAGATGTCTGAGGCTTCACCTGCGGAGACTCCAGTGGCTGGGGACAGAAATCGTCTGGAGGCTCCTTCACTCACATGTCTGGCTCTTGGCCTTGGATGGCTGAAGGTTGAGCTCAACTGGGAAAGTCACCTGGAAGTATTATTTGTGGCCTCTCAATATGACTTCAAACAGCATGGCAGCTGGATTCTGAGAGGGAATGTTTTGGGAACCAGTGTCTAGAGAGGACCAGGTGGAAGTTGCTGAAAGGTGGAGCCTCTGATATTAGGCATGGTCACTTCAGTCACACTCTATCGGTCAAAGCAGGCGCAAGCCCACTCAGACTCAAGAGTAGGCTACACAGACTCCACCTTTCCATAGGATTGTTTCTCAATTTGCAGCCAATTTCCTTGTTAATAGTTTGAGATAAAATTCACATGTCATCTGATTCACTCATTTAAAGCATACAATTCTTTGGTTTTGAGTATATTCACAGAGTTGTTCAATCCATCACTGCAATTTTAGAACATGTTCATCACCCCCAGAAGAAACCCTATATCCTTTAGTTTTCACCAACATCCCTTCTCCCTGACTACCCAGTCCTGGCAACACATAATCTACTTTCTGTCTCAGTGGCTTTGATTTTTCTGGACATTTCGCATAAATGGAATCACATATGTAGTGTTTTGTGCTGTTGAAGCATGTATCAGAACTTCATTCCTTTTTATGGCCAAGTGATATCTCATTGTTTGTGTATAACCACATATTGTTTATCCTTTTATCAGCTAATGGACATTTAGGTTGTTTCTGGTTTTGACTCATGTCAAATACTGCCATGAACATTCATGTAGGAGTTCTGTGGCCAGTTTTTTAAACCATCACAGACCCACAGGCAGGACATCTGTGGGTGGACCCCAAGCAGAGTCTTAACATGTCTTAGCTCTATGTTCTTCAGCAAGTCACCCAACATCTCTGACCTTCATCTGCAAAATACAATGATAAAATACCCCTGGACAGGTTAGGATTAGTGAGATCAAGGATGTGAAGTGACTATTCAAATGATAACCTGAAAGATGCTATGTAAGGAATCCTGTGGGTTGCCCTCCCAATTGCACTCCCTTTCTTGGCGACAGAACCTTGATTTTGGTCCAGTATCAAGCAACCATCTTTCTCATGAGTCTGAACCATTCCTACCAGAGCAGACAAGTCAGGGTCAGTCTAAGCCAATCACAATAATCCATTGTCTTTCCCTGTAAATTGTTTTATAATGGCCTAGTGATGCAGTCCTGGTCAATGAAACAGGAAAGAGGTCTGCTGGGAGTCATGAAGAAGAGAGTCTCTTGGTCCTTAAAAGAAGATGGAGAGGGACTTCCCTGGTGGTCCAGTGGCTAAGACTCTGAGCTCCCAATGCAAGGGACCCAGGTTTGATCCCTGGTCAGGGAACTAGATCCCGCATGCCACAACTAAGACTGGGTGCAGCCACATAAATAAATAAATAAATAAAAGAAGATGGAGAAGAATAGACTATTCCTCTTTAGCAAGATATTTTCATGTCTTCTTGTGTAACTGTGTAGCAACCAGCCTTCTGAGTGTGATAAAATGTGAAAATGGAAACCTAATTGATGTTAGCCTCAAACTAACACAGGCAAACTAACAGAGAATAACTTCTTACATAAGATAATAAATATCTTTTTTCTCTAAGGTCACTTGTAGTTGGGTTTTCTGTAACATGCAGCTGAAAACATGCAACTTAAGCATCGATCAGTTCTCTCCACCTGTCTATCACTCTCATCTGTTCTAGAGAGGATTCGTCTTATCTTACAATAAAAGACACAGGGAAAAATCAGAACAAGGATAAACAAATAAAGAAGGGAGACTTCTGTTTCTGGCATCATGGTATACTAAATATCCTTAATGACTCTCTTGAGTTTAAAAACGCTGCTGCTGCTGCTGCTGCTGCTGCTAAGTCACTTCAGTCATGTCCGACTCTGTGTGACCCCACAGACAGCAGCCCACCAGGCTCCCCTGTCCCTGGGATTCTCCAGGCAAGAACACTGGAGTGGGTTGCCATTTCCTTCTCCTAAAAATGCTGAAGTTATTTTAAATACATTTTAAATGAACCAATTGCATTTATCAGCTTATATTTAAGTCAAAGGAGAGAAAAAATCATAAAATATTTCTTGGTGGCTCAGACAGTAAAGAATCTACCTGCAATGCCAGAGACCCAGGTTAAATCCCAAGGTTGGGAAGACCCCCTGGAGAAGGAAATGGCTACTCACTCCAGTGTTCTTGTCTGGAGAATTCCATGTACAGAAGAGCCTGGTAGGCTATAGTCCATGGAGCTGCAAAGAGTCGGACATGACTGAGTGACTAATACATTCACACTTTCACTTTCAATATATCAGAAGGTAATAATATATAGAGAAAATAATTCAAGGAAGAATCAAGAGTAAATGGATTACAGGCTAAAATAGGGTTTTATAAAGCAACTGTACCCCAACAAATAAATAAAATCGGGTGTCCTTAAAGGAACTATATTGTTATTTAATTGCTAACTCATGTCTGACTCTTTGTGACTCCATGGACTATAGCCCACCAGTCTCCTCTGTCCATGGGATTTCCCAAGCAAGAATACTGGAATGGGTTTCCATTTCCTTCTCCGGGAGATCTTCACACCCAGGGATCAAACCCATGTCTCCTGCATTGGCAGGCAGATTCTTTACCACTGAGCCACCAGGAAAGCCCCAAAGCAACTATACCTCAGTAAAAAATAAATTCAGTTCAGTTCAGTTCAGTTATTCAGTCATGTCCAACTCTGCCATCCCATGGACTGCAGCACACCAGGCTTCCCTGTCCAGAACCAACTCCCGGAGCTTATTCAAACTCAAGTCCATCAAGTCAGTGATGCCATCCAACCATCTCATCTTCTGTCATCCCCTTCTCCTCCAACTTTCAATCTTTCCCAGCATCATGGTCTTTTCAAATGAGTCAGTTCTTTGCATCAGGTGGCCAAAGTATTGNAAGGCAAGAATACTGAAATGGTTTGCCATTCCCTTCTCCAGTGGACCACATTTTGTCAGAACTCTCCACCATGACCCATCCGTCTTGGGTGGCCCTACATATCATGGCTCATAGTTTCATTGAGTTAGATAAGGCTGTGACCCATGTGATCAGATTGGTTAGTTCCCTGTGATTGCGATTTTCATTCTGTCTGCCCTATGAGAGAAGGATAAGAGGCTTATAAAAGCTCAGAAAGATGGGAGAGACTGACTGAGGGGGAAACTGGGTCTTATTCTGATGGGCATGGCTGTGCTCAATAAATCTTTACTCCAACTTTCTATTGATGGTTGGGGCTGTGTTCCCTCCCTGTTGTTTGACCTGAGGCCAAACTATGGTGGAGGTAACAAAGATGATGGCAACCTCCTTTAGAAGGTCCCGTGCATGCACTGCTGCACACAGTGGCCCCAACCCTGCAGCAGGCCACCGCCGACCCACGCCTCCACTGGAGACTCCTGGACATTCACGGGCAAGTCTGGGTCAGTCTTTTGTGGGGTCACTGCTCCTTTTTCCTGGGTCCTGGTGCACACAAGGTTTTGTTTGTGCCCTCCAAGGGTCTGTTTCCCACTCCTGTGTAAGTTCTGGTGGCTCTATGGTGGGGTTGATGGCAACCTCCTCCAAGAGGGCTTATGCCATACCCAGGTCTGTTGCACCCAGAGCCCTTGCCCCTGCAGCAGGCCAGTGCTGACCTGTACCTCCACAGGAGACACTCAAATACAGTTCTGTCTCAGTCTCTGTGGGGTCGCTGGTCCTGGTGCACATAAGGTTTGTTTGAGCCCTCTGAGCATCTCTGGGGCATATGGGGTTTGATTCTAAAAAATAAATTAATTAAATATGATGTTCAAGGTTGACCTCATTGAAATGATGACTTTGAGAAAAAGACTTGAAAGTGATGAAACCATATGAATATCTAATGGAAGGATGAGTCAAGTAGAGGGAACAAACAGTATAAAGAACCTATGGTATGAACATGTCTTTAATATATAAAAAGGAAATGAGTATGACTTAAACTATATAAGTGCAGGGGAGAATAGATTAGGTCATGGTAGTAATGTATATAGAATTCTAGATTGGCAGTTTTTTCTTTCAGCAATTTGAGATTCTCATTCATTCCACTGTCTTCCAGCTTCCATGGTTTCTGTGTAGAACTCTGCTATAAGTCTTATTGCACAGTCTTTTGAGATACACTCATGTTTTTAAAAGTTTCTGTCTTTAATTTTCAGAAGTTTTTCTATTATGTGTCTGAATTCAGTTTTCTTTGTATTAATTGTATCTAGAGTTCTAACTAGAGTGCTTCGTGCATCCTGTGACTTGATGTCTTTCTTTGGCTTTGGAAATTCTCAACCATCATTTCTTTGAATATTACAGCTGATCTATTTTTTTACTTCCTTTCATGGGATTTTAATTATGCACAACTTAGACATTTTCAATGTGTTTCATACATCTTTTACATTCTTTCTGTATTTTTTCATCCTTTAGCCTCTCTTTACCCGATAGCTCAGTTAGTAAAGAATCGCCTGCAATGCAGGAGATCCTGGTTCAGTTCCTGGGCTGGACAGATCTGCTAGAGAAGTGATAAGCTACCCATTCCAGTATTCTTGGGATTCCCTTGTGGCTCAACTGGTAAAGAATCTGCCTGCAATGCAGGAGATCTGGGTTCAATCCCTGGGTGGGGAAGATCCCCTGGAGAAGGGAAAAGCTACCCACTCCAGTATTCTGGCCTGGAGAATTCCATAGACTGTATAATCCATGAGGTGGCAAAGAGTCAGACATGACTAAGTGACTTTCACTTTACTTTAGTCTGGATGTTTTCTTTTTGCCTTTTTCTACCCCACTTATTCTCTCTTCAGTGTGTATAACCTGCTGTCGAGCCCATCTGTTGAGTTTTTAATGTCAATTTTTATATTTTTAAGTTATAGAATTTATTTTTAATTATTTTGTATTTCTCTGCTGACATCCATCTTTTTATTTAATTTATTGATTATATTAATCACTGTTATTGAAAAGCCTGATAATGCTAATAACTGGATCTCCTTTGGATCTCTTTCTATTACATTTTTTCTCTTGATTTTATTGCTCAATTCATGTTTCTTTGTACATCTTAAATTTTTAATAAAATTTGACATTATGCATTAAAAAAATGTAGAGATAATATGAAGCTCTGGCTTATGTTGCCATCCTCAAGAAAGAATATACTTTTACTTTCAAACATCTATTTCTGCTTTATTGACTGTGCCAAAGCCTTTGACTGTGTGGACCACAATAAACTGTGGAAAATTCTGAGAGAGATGGGAATACCAGACCACCTGACCTGCCTCTTGAGAAATCTGTATGCAGATCAAGAAGCAACAGTTAGAACTGGACATGGAACAACAGACTGGTTCCAAATAGGACAAGGAGTCCATCAAGGCTGTATATTGTCACCCTGCTTATTTAACTTATATGCAGAATACATCATTAGAAATGCTGGACTGGAAGAAACACAAGTTGGAATCAAGATTTTTGGGAGAAATATCAATAACCTCAGATATGCAGATGACACCACCCTTATGGCAGAAAGTGAAGAGGAACTAAAGAGCCTCTTGATGAAAGTGAAAGAGGAGAGTGAAAAAGTTGGCTTAAAGCTCAACATTCAGAAAACGAAGATCATGGCATCCAGTCCCATCACTTCATGGGAAATAGACGGGGAAACAGTGGAAACAATGTCAGATTTTATTTTCTTGGGCTCAAAAATCACTGCAGATGATGACTGCAGCCATGAAATTAAAAGATGCTTGCTCCTTGGAAGAAAAGTTATGACCAACCTAGATAGTATATTCAAAAGCAGAGATATTACTTTGCTGACTAAGGTCCATCTAGTCAAGGCTATGGTTTTTCCAGTAGTCATGTATGGATGCGAGAGTTTGACTGTGAAGAAGGCTGAGCGCTAAAGAATTGATGCTTTTGAAGTGTGGTGTTAGAGAAGACTCTTGAGAGTCCCTTGGACTGCAAGGAGATCCAACCAGTCCATTCTGAAGGAGATCGGCCCTGGGATTTCTTTGGAAGGAATGATGCTGAAGCTGAAGCTCAAGTACTTTGGCCACCTCATGTGAAGAGTTGACTCATTGGAAAAGACTCTGATGCTGGGAGGGATTGGGGGCAGGAGGAGAAGGGGACGACAGAGGATGAGATGGCTGGATGGCATCACTGACTCGATGGGCATGAGTCTGAGTCAACTCCGGGAGTTGGTGATGGACAGGGAGGCCTGGTGTGCTGCGATTCATGGGGTCACAAAGAGTCGGACACGACTGAGCGACTGAACTGACTGAACTTCAACAAATGTTAGATGCAGATCACCTAATGCCATTAGAGATTGAGCTGACCTGAAGCTGGTCTACAGTGTTTACAATGGCTTGTCCATTTGTGATTCACTTAAAATCTCAAACCAAGAAAAGTACCATGAAGGAGGTAAACTGAATAGTGGAGAGAAATTTGGGATTGGAGTGAGAAATGGATGCTTTCTTAGCTAGGGCGCTCAAGGAAGGCCTTTGTGAGAGGTGATATTGAGATGCAACCTGAATGAGGAGAAAGAAACAGTCATGTGAAGATGTAGGTTCTTCCAGATAAAGTGAGCAATAAATGCAAGTTCTCTGAAACAGAAATGACATTTGCAGCTTTGTGAAAGAGAAAGAGGACATGATAGCATTACAAAGTATATAAGTGTCAGATATTAGCTGCCCTGGCAAAAAGCTTGAGTTTCATTCCAAATGCAATGGGAAATTATTGAAGAGTTTTACACAAGAGAATGATAAGATTATTTATATTTTTGAAAAATTTCTCTGGTTGCTATGTGGAGAAATATTGATGACGGAACAAGAATTGAAGCAGAGAGACCACTGATAGGGCTATTTGCAGTCACCCAAGTGACAGATGATGGTGGCCTTGACTAGGGTGGCAGTGCAAATAAAGAGAAATAGATGGACTTGAGATAAATGTTGGAGGAAGGATTGGCAGGGCTTGTTGCTGGGTTAGGTATGGGCTGGGAAGACAAGGGTTTGAGTAATTGGATGGATGGCTGTGCCTTATATCAAGATGGGGAAGTGCAGGAAAGGCATAGATTTGGGGTATAAAAGTCAAGAGTTCCATTTAGAAGACATTTACTTGCTCTCCAAGTGGCATTAAGTTGGTGTCTTTCAGTTGTAAGTATCAAACTGGCTTAAGCAAAAATAGGAAATCATTGGCTGACTCTGCTGGGAAATACACCCTCATAAACAGCTAGATCCAGGCACTCTGTCATCACAACACACACCCACACACACACACACACACACACACAGACACACACTCTCTCTCTCTCCATTACGCTCTTCTCCTCCTCCTTCTCAGAGATGATTTAAGACTTGAATGACTGCGGTCATGCCCCTCTCACCAGGGAAAGTGTCTACAGTAGGAAAAAGGCAGTCATCCCACCATCAGTGCTCCCATCGCTGTATTCTTCTGCTCCATCCCTCACACTATGTGAGATTACCTGTCTGCCTAGGAAGAGGCTGGACACCCCTCAAGTGTAAGAACCACATCTTATCCCCTCCGAACCCCTAGCTTAGTAAAATAAGTGAATCAGCTTTGGAGTCAGACACCTGGATTCCACAAAGCTCTGACATTTACAGTAGTAGCTGTGTGGCCTTGGACAAGTCACTTAACCTCTCTGAGATTTTCCTCATCTGTAAACTGATGATTAAAAGTATGTAATTGGGTAGGTTATGAGGATTAAATAAGATCTTGAAGAGAAATGCCTGGTACAGCTCAGGTACTCTATAGTTTGATAAACGAGGACATGGAGGTTGTAGCACGCACCCTGGGTTTGATCCTCGAGAAACAAGTGGGGAGATGTGAAGCTGAGTAGAGCTTGGCGGCTGGGGAGGGAAACCAGCTTGGGGCAGTGGGCAGGGATGCCTGACACTCACTGTGCAGTTTTCTTAATCAGCCCCACCCCAAACCTGGCTTCAGACCAAACTTGCCTGGTGGGGACCCTTCTGAGGGTCCCCACCCACACCAAGACAGGCCCTGTCCTGTACCCCACTCCTCTGCCTGCGGCTAGGGCTTGCTAAAGCCACATACATTCCTGAGGTGTCGATAATATTCTGGAAGCCACGCCTACCACCCACTGCCTACCTCAGGCTGGATAGGAAAGGAGCACACGCTGCCCCCCTCCATACAGCAGGGGCTGCTGGCCAGGACACGTGCATACACCCCGGCCCCTTCTTCCCAGAACCACAGACAGCACAGCTTTAAGGAGCCCGAAAGAGTCCCCAGCACCCTCCTTCACAGATGCCCATGGCCCTGCCAATCTGTGAAAGGCCCCACCACATTCCCCCAGTTAGCACCAACCAGCTTCATCCTCCCCCACGAAGCCCACAAATTTTAAAAACGTGCTCAGAACCCTTTGACATCAGGGAAACCATGCCTAGGGTGACCTAATGATGGACGAATGTACTGATCACTGTTTGGGTATCTTTACCGTGACGATAACTCCCAGGACTCTGGGTACCCGGGACCCAGGTGGAAACCCACTCATCTTCATGGGTGCAGCACACAGTCCAACCATGACTGAGGAGGGTGGTGCAGAGAGAAGATGGGAGCTCTTAGCCTCCGGGGTCAAACAGAGGACAGTGCCCTGACTCCCTGACTCTGCACTTGTGACCCAGGGGCAAATGGTTTAACCTCTCTGAGCTCCTGTGACCTCCCCTGTAAAACAGGGCTTGACAACAAGGCAAGCAAGGATTAACTAAAGTAACATTTGTAAAGAAGTTAGCAGGAGGCTGGACACACAGTAAGCAGTCTATAAAATGAAGATCATGATTAATAGAAACAAAGGAATAAAAGTCTATAATTCCTGTCTCAGATTGGGACCAGGTTGGAGATTGACCAAACCCCCCTTCCCAACTCTGCCAGCATTGTAGAGTCCCAGGACCTCATTACCTCTTACCTGCCCACCTCTCCTCCCCCAGAAACCCACAGCTTAGGGTCCTGGGCCCAGCCCTGTCCTCCAACTCCTGCACTCTCTGCCTGATGACTCATCCCAGCTCCAGGCCATAGTTGTTCCCATCAGAAACCCACTTTTCCAGTTTCCCCTCCTGAGTCGGGGACCCCTTGGGCCTTGCCTTGCTCCTAGCTTAAGGGAGTGGTAGGGGACCCTAAGTCAAATACAGGTCTCTTTCTTGTCCCCCTCCCCAAACCTGGGACCTCGAGGGAGCTGGGGGAGCCAGGGGAGGGGAGAGATGGGAGCAAAAGCAGGCAAGGAGGCCCTTCCTTGGCCTGAATTATATCTAGAGCAACTCTGATTCCTGGGCAGGGATGGACCCAGGTTTTGCAGACCTAGAGGGAGTGGGGAGGTAAGACAAGGAGGAGGCGAAAGGTCAGGCTAGAGCTAGGATTTCCCACTGCTGGGGGTTGGCAGGGGCGGGGGCAGCGGTGGGGGAGGGGCTGGTCTCAGAAGTCCCTCTAGCATGTCAAACTCGGCAAAATGCAAGCAGAACTCCTCTCCTCTGTGAGCAATCTGCACCCCCCCCAGCAGGCCCTGCAGTCCCTCAGGTAGAGCTCACCACTCATCCACCCTTCCTCTGCCCCGCGCATCTCATCGGTTGCCAGTGCTGGCCTTTTTGCCTCTCTCACTGGTCTCTCCCACCCACGTCTTCCCCACTGCCTGGTGTGGATCTGTATTACCTCTTCCCCTCCTCCCTGGTCTCCTCTCCTGCAATCTCCCTCCACACAGCCAGCTCACCAGGGATCTTCCTTACACCTAACGGATCAAACACGGGGCAGGCTTGGGAAGGAGCAAACACAGCCATGAGGCAGGAGCCAGTGCTTCCCTCTGTTCAGTCGGTTGAANGAATACTGGAGTGGGTTGCCATTTCCTTCTCCAGGGGATCTTCCCAACCCAGGGATCGAACCCAGGTCTCCCACGTTGCAGGCAGACGCTTTAACCTCTGAGCCACCAGGGAAGCCCATACAACATAGCTAAAATACTACGATTTTATCACATCAAGTTGTGTGTGTGGATGTTTGAAGTGTATGTGTGCAGGTGTACATATGAGTGTGTGTGTGTGTGAACAGAGTGAATAGTCTGGAAGACTGTGGTCGAAATCTTAATAGTGACTACCTTTACATATTAGGATTGCACTTGAGTTTTATGTTCTCCCTTATACTTCTCTTATGGCTTAAACTTTTAACAATTACTCATGAAAACACTAATGCTATTTTCATTCTAGGGAAGGAAAAAATCAGAGGGTCTTGCTTCTCCAAGAGATGAAGCCCAGTGGTGGGGTTGGGACATGCTAATCCCTATGGATTGGGGCATGCTTGGGTTGCCCCCAACACAGCATGGTTGGGGCATGCTCACCCAGTGGTTGGGATATTAAGGAGAGACAGAACTGGAGCCAGATCTGCAGGCTGATTGTGAAGGTCAAAGATGGGAAGGCCTGCTTGTCCAACACTCTCACTTTAAGGCGGGAGTTGATTGATCAGGTGGTGCTCAGAGAGGGCAAGGGACTTGGTGGAGTTCACACAGTGAGCCAGTGCTGACTCAGACACCAGAACCCAGACCTTCAGACCCAAGGCCAGGGCTCTTGGCTGGCTGCTCTCATGTCATAGGGCAGGTCTGGAGGTCAGAAGTTAGGTCACTTTTAAATAGCATATTTCCACAGTTATGATGCTGCCAGCGATTAGCTGGGGAAACAGTTCTTTCCAACTTAGTCTCATAAGATGCCTGGGGACATCTTCGTACCAAAAGGCCTGTCATTGATGGTGACCAGGAAACTGAGTGGAAAGAGATTGAGGGATGGTTTCTTCCCTCTGTTTCCACAACCTCCCCTCAACCCTTTCACCACCTTCCCTGCCTCCAGAACTGCTGCAATAATTCATTTTCGATACCACCCTCCAGTGAAGTGAAAGTCGCCCAGTTGTGTCCGACTCTTTGTGACCCCGTGGACTGTAGTCTGCCAGACTCCTCTGTTGTTGGAACTCTCCAGGCCAGAATACTGGAGTGGGTAGCCATTCCCTTCTGCAGATCACCCTCCAGGGATGTGTCAAAAACACCCCTCCAACCACAACACCTCTGATTGGAAAATCTTTCTGGGGTTCCCCCTCTGTCATCACTTAGGGCCTTTAGTGAGTGGTCCCTCAGTTTGCAGCCTCTGGCCCCTCCCCAGGGGTCACACCCTATGTGCTGACTCTAGCGTGTCTTTTTTTTTTTTTTTGCTATACTGTGTGGCATGATGGATCTTAGTTCTCTGACCAGGAATCAAACTGTGCCCCCTGCACCGCATGGAGTCTTAACCACTGGACTGACAGAGAAGTCCCTCTAGCTTGCCTCTTTATCTCCCCGTGCATTTGCTAATGCAACCCCCTCTATGTATTATATTTCTGCTCATCCTTTAAAACCATCTTAAATAAATGTCCCCTTTTCCAGGAAGCCTTCCTAGACTCCCACACAAATTTTTAAGGCGGTGCATTAAGCTATTCCTACCTCCTTTCCTGTGACTTGAGCTACTTCCTGCTTTTTCTTTACTTCCTTTTTCTTATTTCACATTTTTTAATTGATTTTTTAAAAAAATCCCCTTTCTTTGTTCTCTTAGCTACCATGGAAGTGAAGCATGCATAATGCACAGATAAAATAGAGAGCTGAATAAAAATCCCTTGCCTGATTTCTACCACCCAATACAAAGTCAGATGTTTTCAATCCACTTTATAATTCTTATCATTATGGCTTATTTAGACTCACCAACACATTTGCCAGGTTCTTTGTTCATCATTACCTCTCGCTTCCCACACTTTTCTTCTGGGATTGTTTTTTAACAGTTTTATTGAAGTCTAATTGGCATATGATAAATGGCGCAGAAAAATTGCACGTATTTAAAGTGAGCAATTTTGATAAGTTTTGACATATATACAACCTGTGAAATCATCACCACTGTCAAGATAATGAACATCACTCCAAAAGTTCCCCGGTGCCTCTTTGTAATTTCTGCCTCCTTCCCTCCACTCCCTGCCCCACCCCATCCTCAGGCAACCACTGACCTGCTTTCTGCCACCAGAGATTAGTTTCATTTTCTAGAATTGTGTTTGAATGGAGTCATATAGGAAGTGGGCTTCGCCGATGGCTCAGTGGTAAAGAATCTGCCAGCGCAGTTCAGTCGTTGGGTCGGGAAGATCCCCTGGAGAAGGAAATGGCAACCCACTCCAGTATTCTTGCTTGGGAAATCTCATGGACAGAGGAGCCTGGCGGGCTACAGCCCGTGGAATTGTAAAAGAGTTGCACACGACTTAGTGACTACACAACAGTAGCAACTCTTTTCTATCTTCTTTCACTCAGCACAATTATTTTGAGATTCAGCTGTGTTGCTACACACATAAATAATATGCTCTTTGTATTGCTGAGTGGCATTCCAGTCTATGGGTATACCACATTTTGTGTATACATTTTCTTGTTGATTTGAGACCTTTATTTCCAATTTGTTGTTGTTGTTTAGTTGCTAAGTCACATCTGACTCTTTGCTACTCCAAGGACTGTAGCCCTCTAGGCTCCTCTGTCCATGGGATTTCCCAGGCAAGAATATTGGGTTGCTATTTCCTTCTCCAGGGGATCCTCCCAAACCAAGGGCTGAACCCACATCTCCTGCATTGGCAGGCGGCTTCTTTACCATTTGAGCCACCAAGGAAGCCCTGTTTCCAATTTGGGCTATTATAAATAAAGCAGCAATGAACATTTGTGTACAAATCATCATGCAACAATGGTTTTATTTCTCCTAAACACCTTGGAGTAGAATGGCTGAGTTATCTGGTTGGCGTATTTTTAACTTTTTAAGAAACTGCTAAACTGTTTTCCAAATTAGTTGTACGTTGAACAGTTTCTCCAGCAATTTAAGAAAGATTTTGTTACTCCATATCCTCACCAGCACTTTGTATGGCCTTAGGTGTTACAGTAGGTGTACTATAGTATCTTATTGTGGTTTTAATTTGCATTTTAATGATGACTAATGATGTCAAACATCTTTTTATATGCTTGTTGGCCATCCACACATATTCTTTGGTAAAGTGTCTGTGCAAATCTTTTACCCGTTTTGGGGGAAGCTGTGTGTTTTCTTTTTATTGAGTTTTTATAGTTCTTTATATTCTGCATAAAAGTCCTTGATTAGATATGTGATTTGCAGTTATTTTCTCCCAGTCTGTGGCTTGTCTTTTCATTATTGTAACAGTGTCTTTCAAAGAATAGATTTTTCTTAATTTTGATGAAGTCCAGTTTATCAATTTTTCCTTGCATGCTGTAATCAATGTTTTAAATTTTCAGTACTGTATACAGGAAATCATTGCCTAACCCAAGACCAACAGAGAATTTCTTCTGTTTTCTTCCAGAAGTTTTATAGCTTTATGGCATACATTTAAGTCCGTGATTCAAGTCTTATTTTTGTTTTCATTTTTTGCCTATGGATGTTTAGTTGTTCCAATACTATTTTTTGAAAAGATTATCCTTTCTCAATTGAATTGCCTTCACATATTTTCGAAAAATCAATTGACTAAGTGTGGCTCTCTTTCTGGAATCTCTATCTTGTCCTATAGATCTAAGTGTCTGTTTGAAGCCAATACCACACTGTCTTGCTTACTGTAGCTTTATAAAAAGTCCTTCAACATTCACATTCTTTTTCAAAACTGTTTTTACTATTTTACATCCTCTGTATTTTTATATAAATTTTGGAATTAGCTTGTCAGTTTGTACACACACACACACAAAGTCTACTAGGGTTTTCATTAAGATTGCGTTGAATCTATAGATGAATTTTGGGAGAACTGATTTAATATTGAGTCCACTAATCTAAGACCGTGGTATAGCATCCCATTTGTTTAGACCTTCTTTAATTTTTCTTAGCAAAGCATTGTTATTGTGTATAGGTCTTACACATGTTTGACAGAGTCATCCCCAAGTATTTAATATATTTTACTATAATGTTTAAAAATTTAATTTCTGATTATTTGATTCTAAGAAATAGAAATAAAATGGATTTTTTTTGTATTAATCTTGTGTCAAACCTAACTAACTCACTTATTTGTTCCAGTAGCACTGGCAAGAATCTCTAGTATAATGTGCAATAAAAGTGATGAGTGCTGACATCTTTACTTTGATTCTGATCCTAGGGGAAAGCATGCAATCTTTTACCATGAAATATGGTAGAAATTGTAGGTTTTTCATAAATACCCTTTATCAAGTTGAGGAACTTCCCTATTATTTCTAGAGCATGAGGGTTTTGATCAAGAATGGATTTGACTTTTGTGAAACATTTTTTCTGCTTATTAAGATGATCACATGGCTTTTCCTTCTCAGTCTTTTAATATGATGGACTATATTGACTATATTCCTGGGGCATATTATCCTTTTGACCATGATGTATTGATGGTATCCTGTTTACATATTGTTGAATTCAATTTTCTGGCCTTGTAAAATAAATCAAGTAGTATTCCCTCTTCTTCGATTTTATGGGAGATTTAAATAAAATTAGTATTATTTCTTCCTTATACATTTGGAAGAATTCCTCAGTGAAGCCATCTGGAGTTGGAGTTTTCTTTGTGGAAAGATTTTAACTATAAATTCAATTTATTTGTGTGTGTATATGTGCTCATTCGGAGAGTCGTGTCCAACTCTTTGCGAACCCATGGACTGTAGCGCACCAGGCTCCTCTGTCCAAGCGGGAATACTGGAGTGGGTTGCCATTTCCTTCTCCAGGGGATCTTCCCAACCCAAGGAATCAAGGAACCCTCATCTTCTGCCCTGGCAGGCAGATTCTTTACCACTGAGCCACCTGAGAAGCCCCAATTTATTTAATACTTATAAAATTATTCAGGTTATCTCTTTCTTCTTGAGTGAGCTTTGGTCATTTGTATCTTTCAAGGAATTTATCATTTTTATCTAAATTATCAAACTTAGGTTGGCAGAGTACCTTCAATATCTTCGAAGATCCGCTATTTTCTAGCTTGCATTGTTTCCAAATACAAAATCTGCCATCATCATACTTTGTTTTTCTGCATGTAGTGCATCTTTTAAAAAAAATTTTTTTTTATTTATTAATTTTGGTGTGCTAGGTCTTCGTCACTGCACATAGGCTTTCTCTAGTCAGAGCGAGTGGGGCTCCTCTCTAGATGTCGTTCAGGGGCCTCTCACTGCAGGGGCTTCTTTTGTTGCTGGAGTACAGGCTGTTGGCAATCTTCCCAGTTTAACACTAGTGATAAAGAACCTGCCTGCCAAGGCAGGAGATGCAGCTCCGATCCCTGGGTCAGGAAGATCCCCTGGAGGAGGGCATGGCAACTCATTCCAGTATTCTTATCCGGAGAATTCCACGGACAGAGGAGCCTGGCGGGCTACTTACAGTTCAGGTCCATCTGTCGGGAAGAGTCAAACACCACTGAAGCGACTTAGCACGCACACCTGTGCAGCTTCTAGGCACTCTGGCTTCAGTGGTTGCGGCTGGCAGGGTTTGTTGCCCCGAAGCATGTGGAATCCTTCTCGACCAAGTTTCAAACCTGTGTCCCCTGCATTGGCAGGTGGACTCTCAACCATCAGACCACCAGGGAAGTCCCAGCAGTGTGTCTTCTTACTCTGACTGCCATGAAGATTTTCACTTTATCGCTTGTCTTATGCAATTTGATATGCTGTGTCTGTAATTTTCTTTATGTTTCTTGTCTTTGTGGTTTATTGAATTTCTTGGATCTGTGAATTTATAGTTTTCATCAGATTGGAAAATTTTCAGACATTTCTTCAAATTGCTTTTGGTCCCTCCCCTTCTCCTCTCCTTCCAAATACACATATGTTGCTGCTGCTGCTGCTAAGTCGCTTCAGTTCTGTCCAACTCTGTGTGACCCCATAGGCGGAAGCCCACCAGGCTCCCCTGTCTGTGGGATTCTCCAGGCAAGAACACTGGAGTGGGTTGCCATTTCCTTCTCCAATGCATGAAAGTGAAAAGTGAAAGTGAAGTCGCTCAGTCGTGTCTGACTCCCAGCGACCCCATGGACTGCAGCCTACCAGGCTCCTCTATGTTAGGCTGCTTTAAAGTTATCCCACAGCTTCTTTATGCTTATTTCATTTGTTACATCTTTTTTTTTTCTTTGTATGTTTTATTTTGGATAGTTTCTATAGCTATGTTTTCAGATTCACAAATCTTTGCTGCAGTATCAAAACTGTCATTAATTCCATTCAGTNAGGCTCCTCTATGTTAGGCTGCTTTAAAGTTATCCCACAGCTTCTTTATGCTTATTTCATTTGTTACATCTTTTTTTTTTCTTTGTATGTTTTATTTTGGATAGTTTCTATAGCTATGTTTTCAGATTCACAAATCTTTGCTGCAGTATCAAAACTGTCATTAATTCCATTCAGTGTATTTTTCATCTTAAACATTGTAATTTTCATCTCTAGAAATTTGACTTGGTTCTTTTTTATATCTTCCATGACTCTCCTTAACATACTTAATCTTTCTTCTAGCTTTTTGAACTTATGGAATTCAGTTATAATATGTGTTTTAATGTCTTGTCTCCTAGTTCTATCATGTGTTGCTTCTGGGTAGTTCTGATTGATTTTTCTCTTCCTAATAAGTTGTATTTTCCTCCTTCTTTACATGCCTGGTACTTTCTTTTTGGATGCCAGACATTGTGAGTTTTACCTTATGGGTGCTGGATCATTTTTGTATTCTTATAAATATTCTTTAGCTTTGTTCTGGATATGGGTAGGCTCAATTCAGTTCAATTCAGTCACTCAGTCGTGTCTGACTCTTTGCAACCCTATGCACTGCAGCATGCCAGGCCTCCCTGTCCATCACCAACTCCCAGAGTTTACTCAAACTCATTTCCATTGAGTCNGCCCTGGGATTTCTTCGGAAGGAAAGATGCTGAAGCTGAAGCTCCAGTACTTTGGCCACCTCATGCGAAGAGATGACTCATTGGAAAAGACTCTGATACTGGGAGGGATTGGGGGCAGGAGGAGAAGGGGATGACAGAGGATGAGATGGCTGGATAGCATCACGGACTCAATGGGCATGAGTCTGAATGATCTCCGGGAGTTGGTGATGGACAGGGAGGCCTGTTGTGCTGCGATTCATGGGGTGGCAAATAGTCGAACACGACTGAGCAACTGAACTGAACTGGGATCCCCCAATAGCATGACCATGGAGGAAGTGGGCATGACCATATTAACCACTAGTCCTACTATATACCATATCAACCAGAAGCTGCCATCTTGAGAAAATATTGGGATAATCACCTGAAAGTATAACTAAGGCATCAGCTAGAAGACAGGTTCAAGATGCTGTCCTTAAGATATATACCTGCAGCCAGTAGCCATTACATAAACACGTGCTATATTCCTGATCAGTAGACTATACAGCTCTGGGAACCATGGAAGTGGCCCGTCTCACCTTTATTCCTGGTGTCCCATTTGGTAAATTTATACTTCCTACCCCCAAACCTTTAGGCTCTGCTAGACTAGAGATCCTATTTCCTAGAGGGTAAGAGAACACTCCTACCAGAAGCCACCATAATGGTTTTTACTAAATCTAAAATTATGTATGCCTCCTAGCAACTTTGAGCTTCTCATGTCAGGAGAAGTGCAGGCAAAGAAAGGAGTTACTGAACTGGCAGGAGTAAGGGGCCCCAGCTGACTCAGGTGAGAGGCATCTAGAATGGGAGGTGGAGGGACTTCCCTGGAGGTCCAGTGGTTAAGAATCCTTCTTGCAATGCCGGGGATGCAGGTTCAATCCCTGGTGGAGGAACTAAGATCCCACAAGCTATAAGATCCCACATGCCGTGGAGCAACGGAGCCCGTGTGCCGCAGCTAGAGAGTCTGTATGCCACAGTGAAGATCCTGTGTACTACAGCTAAGACCTGGCACAGCCAAATACAGTTTTTTTTTAAGGGTGTTAGAGAAGGAAGCTGACGAGCATCACTTCATCTCAGGACCAACGGCAGCGTGGCATTTTGGCTTGTTCCACTGATCCTCCTGTTGTCTTCTTTTTTTAAAACAATGACTGATTACCACCTTGAAGAAGCAGGGGCAGGACATGAAACTTGAAGTGAGGTGCTAGTTGATCTGAAGGGGGTGTAAGGAGGGCCGTCACAGATACTATTGTTGCCCTGTCCTTATCCTTCAGCCCCCTCAGTGGGCCAGCGTGTGTACTGTGGCTGAGGAATCTTCTCCCCAGAACTGCAGGAAGCTGACTACATACATCACAGGTCACAAGTACTGGGGAGCAGCCTCAGCACTCAGAGATGGTGTATAAATGCCCGACTTCCTCGTCCTTGGGGTGGGATCACTGTGAGGCATGTTTTTTCCCACTTCCTAGAGGCTTCCCTGCAGGAGAAATTGTCACTTGCTCTCTGTGCTAGCTGGCGTGATAGTACAGCCATAGGGGGCTGCCTCCTGTTCCCTGTATCACTTTCCCACTTCTCTGTAGTGTTACTTAAAAATACCTCCCAAATAAACTATTTTCTCAAGGTCAGTTCCTGGAAGGCCCTATACTAAAGACACGTGTGGCTCAAAAAAAGGAATGATTTAGAGAGTGAACTCATTTCTATCTTTAAAAAACTCTCTCTTAAGAATTACCTTAATTTTAAAAAACTCCCTCTCCTCCTCCCTCTTCCCTTCTTCTTCGTGTGTGCATGCATGCGTGTGTATGTGTGTGTGTTGCGCGTGTGATAAACGCCTATGAGGATATAAGCCAAGTATTAACAATAGGTCTTTCTGGGTGGTGTAATCATGAATATTTCAGTTTCTCTTAATTTGTCTCTGTGTTTTGTTTCTCTGCAGCAGCAGCTATGTATTAGCAGCTATCTTTAATTGGCAATTAGGAGGTTATTAGTGAGTTTGGTGGAATGGTGGGGAGCAGGGCCAGGCTGCCGTGGCTGATGAATGGCAGGAGAGGGTGGGCAGACAATTCTTCCAAGAGGCTGGGCTAAAGAAAGGCAAGAAGAAATGAGGTAGTGGCTCAAGACGGGGGAATGGAAAGAGGGCTGTTTTAAGAGAAACTCGACCCTGTTTATCGGCTGAGGGTAAGTAGTCAATGCCAAGGCAAGAAATGAAAATACAGGGTGGAGAGGGAGAGAACTGAAGGAGTCAGATCCCAGAGGAGGCCTGAGAGGATCCAACCCAGGCCTACGTGGAAGAATTAAGGGAACTTCATACTCAGACTAGAGGAAAGGAGCTGAGGATGAATCAAGTTATAAACGCACTGACTTCATTCCATTTGTTTATTTTACACTCAGCTTCACTGCACAAAGGATGGATATAGGCTGAAGGGGAGTGGATGCTAAGAAGGCCCCCTGGAGGGACTTTTTTCCTAGTATGGGATGCTAGGTCCCCCACCAAGAAAGAAGCAGGGGCATGTCTATGGGACTTGAGCAAACAGGCAAAGGTTTGGTGTGGTGGAGAAGGGAAGAGAAAGGGAGGCTAGCTGGATAGCTTATAAAGACCATTGGATAGAGCTATGGGCCCAGATGTGACCCAGCTCCAAGATGCACAACTGTGAAATCTTCTCTCCAGTATCTGGGGGTGGAAAAGTCTGTGCCTTTTACTTGCTCTGGTTTGAGGCAAGTCACATCTCCTCTTTGAGCTGCAGTTTTCTCATCTGCAAATGGGGAGAAAAAGGACAAGTCTGGAGGGCTGTTGCGAGGATTAAATAAAAGTCATGGACACCAAGCAGCTAGTGCAGGGCCTGACACACAGAAGTGGCTCAATCCATGTTCATTCTCTTGCCGCTCCCCCTTTGACAGACCTGAGCCCATGTTGCTTTGTGTGCTACACATTCTCTGTGTCCCAGAGCTCAGTCATGTCCAACCCCGTGGACTACAGCCCACCAGGCTCCTCTGTCCCTGGGACTTTCCCAGCAAGAGTACTGGAGTGGGTTGCCATTTCCTCCTCCAGGAGATCTTCTCAACCCAGGAATCCAACCTTCATCTCCCACTTTGCAGGCAGATTCTTTACCGCTGAGCCACTGGCAAAGTCCTCAAGCCAATGTTACCTGGAGAGAAAGGGGCACGGGGTTTGGTACCTCCTGCTGATGCGTGCTGCAATTCATGGGGTCGCCAAGAGTCGGACACGACTGAGCGACTGAACTGAACCGATGACTGCTGTTAGACACAACTTTAAGTACAAGTGACTCTTGACATTCACATAGTTATGTTCCACTAAAGCCGCTGCAGAGACTGAAATAGGGGATATTAAACCATTGCCCCTTGAGGAAATACAGAGGCAGGTTCCTGGGAGCCTCTGGCTGCATTTTTGTCAACCAATCAATACATAACCTTGTTTTAAGTGTGTTTCTGTTTTAAAACGCCTTATTTAATATATGTTGTTGATTCACTAACGTGAACTCATGGCCAACAGCACTATAACTTATGCCTGAATGAGCTTATCAAACACACTCCCCCAACTGCCTCCAGTCCCCAAGGCCCATCACAGCCTTGGTGCACTTGGGAACGCAAGACAGCACTTTAGTGCCATGCTTCAGAGTTATTTTAAAACAGCACAATCACCAACAAAAAGCCCTAAAAGTGAGGGGGAAAAGTGGCACTGAAAAGATCATGAAAAGTTGATCGCATGAGAGCTGAAACAAGAAGACTGGCTCCACACCTGTTGTGTATCAGACAATCTAAATGTTTGCTGCCCTGGGCCTCTGTATGTCCACAAATGACAATGAAAACACCTCAAGTGTTGATTGGGGGCGGGGGTTACAAGTAGGCGAATTTGCAAATACAGAAGCCATGAAGATGAGAATCAACTGTTTCTTTTTTTTTCTGAAGTATAGTTGATTTATGATGTTGTGCTGATCTTTTGCAAATCTTTTTTTCTGATTATAAAACTAAACAATAAGCAAATAGAGCTATACAGTGTCATAATTAAAGCCTCCCCCACCCTAGCCTACATGTAAACACAGTTAGGATTGCTATAGTGGTTTACAGATTTTTGCTATACAAATAATGTCTGTGAGCATGTGTAGGACTGCATGTGTCCATGTCGTGTATCTGTGTGTATGGGGTCTCCTTTTCCTTTTCCTTTTTTTTTTTTTTTTAATCACTCAACAACATCTCTTGGACAGTGTAAAAAAATTTTTAACTCCTGATATTATTCTTTAGAGTATGAATAGAAGTGGGTGGCATACCCTGCAGTCAGGATCACAAAGTCCTGGTTGACCTCTCAGCCACATTAGGTTGGAGAAACACATCCAGAAAGAGCAGTGACTTGCCAAAGAAATATAACTAATAGTCTGCAGGAGTGTGGTGTCCAATATCTTNTTTTAACTCCTGATATTATTCTTTAGAGTATGAATAGAAGTGGGTGGCATACCCTGCAGTCAGGATCACAAAGTCCTGGTTGACCTCTCAGCCACATTAGGTTGGAGAAACACATCCAGAAAGAGCAGTGACTTGCCAAAGAAATATAACTAATAGTCTGCAGGAGTGTGGTGTCCAATATCTTAGTGGGAATGGGGGTAAATTCAGAACAACAACTCGAAGGGCAAAAAGATTGAAAGCTGGAAAGAATTGTGATGGGTCTAAGAGACTGCAACTTTCAGCCAGAGAAAACCATGTTCTATACTCTTTAGAAGAGATTGGTGCTAGGTTAAGAGGAACTTAGCTATTGAAAAGATTTAGACAATAGCATAAAATAGTACCAAAGCCTCTTCTAAAAACAGCTATAGAATAGCATGGGGTAGACTCAGCTGCTACAACAGAGTCCCAAATACAAAGTCTTCTAGAAAGAGGAAGTTTATTTCTCACTCTCTAGTCCACATTGGTGGGTGATCCACCCCATGCAGTCATTCAGGAGCCCAGGTTCCTTCCTCATCTTTGCTCTGTCAGCGTCACTGAACCATTACTGAAGCTGGGTTCCTTACATGTCTGTGTTTCAACATGAAAAGTCAAAGTGTTAGTTGCTCAGTCATGTCTGACTGTTTGCAACACCAGGGAGCCCACCAGTCTCCTCTGTCCGCGGGGTTCTCCAGACAAGAATACTGGAGTGGGTTGCCATTTCCTTCTCTGGGGGATCTTCCCAACCCAGGGATCGAACCCAGGTCTCCTGCATTGCAGGCAGATTCTTTACCATCTGAGACACCATGAGGGAAGAGGAAATGGAACACAGACGAGCACGCGCCTTAGGACNAGACAAGAATACTGGAGTGGGTTGCCATTTCCTTCTCTGGGGGATCTTCCCAACCCAGGGATCGAACCCAGGTCTCCTGCATTGCAGGCAGATTCTTTACCATCTGAGACACCATGAGGGAAGAGGAAATGGAACACAGACGAGCACGCGCCTTAGGACTATTTCTATTACATTTATTACAAAGGATTTAGTCACAAAACCACACTCAGCTACAAGAGCAGCTGGAAAATGTGGTACCTAGCAGACTCATCCTTTCTCCAGCTACTATATTGCTATAGAAGAGGAGGATGGATTACATGTTGAATAAATGAAGCCCAGTGCTTCATCCATCATCAAGCCTTCTTTTCATTTCAAATGCTTCAATAATTTAGACCCTGCCCTCTTTGTAAAAAAAAAATGAAGGTGCATATCAGTGTATCATTTGGGATTCTTTTGTTTGGCAAGAGAAAGCACAGTGCTATTAAACCTGCTTAAGCAATAAGACAGACGATCTCATATATCCAAAAGTCTAGACTCTCCATCAGAGCACCAGCTCCTCTTCCCCAGGATTCTCCCTGCCTCTGTCATGTATTGGCTGCATCCTCAGACTGCGAGCAATTCCAAGTATCACCACCAAACACATACAAGTATAACCAGCAAAAAGGGCAGATTGGTTTTGATAGGGAAGAGACCCTTTGCAGAAGTTGTCTCCTTGCCACAAGATTCCCCTCTGGTATTTAAGGCCAGACCTGCGTCATATGTTCAAACCTAAGCCATCACTGGCGAGAGGAATGTAACCATCATGATGGTTATGGACTGAACAGGACTTATTCCTAGAACTGGACTGGGGTCAGCTGATCCTTTGTCACATGGGGAAGGGGGGGCACCTGAACAAAATCAGGGCTCTGACTGCAAGGAAAAATCCATGAATAGCTGTTACACAGGTTACCAACTTATTTCTGGCAATGATGGAGACAAG
Source organism: Neotragus moschatus (assembly GCA_006410615.1). NCBI lineage: Eukaryota > Metazoa > Chordata > Mammalia > Artiodactyla > Bovidae > Neotragus > Neotragus moschatus. The sequence continues at coordinate 86,663 of SJYA01000239.1, read as the reverse complement.
AAACCAGGTAACGATGTGATGGAGGACACATAAATAGCAGAGGGGTAAACATCAAGCTTTTTCTTAAATTGTGCTTTGATAAAAGTTTAACTCCAGTGAAGACGTTGCTGGAGGAGCCAGAAACTGGGGGGAGCCGCCTTCATGCCTCCTCCTTTCTCACTCCATAGTCAATCCATTACAAAATTTCAGAGTGTCTATACGTTCAGTATCCTGCCTTTCTCTCCTTACCCACTGTCATGGCGCCAGCTCAGGTCTCATCACCTGTAGGCACTATGACTACATTAATCTACTGCTGCCTGGTCTCCTTGAAATCTACATCTTTGCCACTGTTATTGAGCTACACACCTTCACTGTCCACAGAGCACTGCACATATGTGGACAAATTAGAAAGTCCGCTTTCATCTTGCCAATGGGCTAATAAACATCACCTTGACTTCCTGAAACCCACATCAGACCAGGTCAGTCCCCTGGTTGAAAGCTCAGTGCTTTCAGGAAATCTTTCAGCAAGACCCTCAATGCCCTCCACCTCACTCTAGCCCCTTTTCCACCCCAACTCCAACAGTAGAGAACCACTCACACTTCCCCAAAATTTTCCTCCCTTTCACACCTCCATGCTCCTGCACATGCTGCCCCCTCTGCCTAGAAATCCCTTATCCCCTCTCCATCTGGCATGCAGACCAGGTCTCCTATTACTCTCCCTCTCCATAATACAGCACTCATACTATAGCACTCCAGAAATGCTTGCTAAGTGGAGACAACTCCTCGGGTCAGATATTAGGGCCAGGACTTTCCAACTTCCGCCATTAGCACTGCTTAAGAAAGTGAAGAAGAAATGGGACCCCAGGGCTTAGAAACGTGAGGATCTTGAACTAGCTGTAAGCAAGCAGGGTATTTCTCGAGTTTTATCTTTACATTTTATGCAAAAGTTGTATTCTACGCAGATTAAACAACATATTTGTATTTGTTTTAATACAAAATGTTATTTTCCACCAATTTTCACATTAGTGATCCAAAAAAATCCAGTACTCCTTATCCTCTCAAATTAGCCGGCCCACTTCTCCCGCCTCCCCCGCGCTCCACCTCCGCAGCAGGGACGCCAAGCGAGACCTGGATGTGGTTCCAAGTGCAGACCCTGAAGAAACAGCTGGCTTTCGCACCCCTGGGAGCTGGAGAATGGTGGGGGCGGGGAGGGGTTTCGCAGGCTGGAGTCCCGGCCCTGCCCCTTCTCTCCCCCGCCCGCCGCGAGGGCGGAGTCACTGGGTCCCCGCCCGCGGGGGCGGGGAGGGAGCCGAGGCCGCTGGCAGCTTTGGCTCGGCTGGTTCCGGGTTGAGAGGCTGTGCTGGGACCGAAGCAGTGGCCTCTGAGCCAGCGAGGGTAAGAGGCCGCGCGTGGACGGGTCTTGGGGCCGGGATCGAGCAGCTGAGCTTGCTCACACCTCTCCTCTCCTCTGCCAGGCACAGCCGAGGGGTGGCTCTTCCCCCTCCCCGAGAATTCCCCATCCCCAGCTTCTCCCCCTCCCCCCACCGCACCCATCCTGGTATTACAGCCCCCCAAGGCCTCTGCCCCGCTCCCTGATCCTCTTCTCCTAGCACCCATCCCTCGGGACAGCCCCTTTCCCTAGACCCTTCTTGCTGGGAGCACCCTCCCCCAGACACCCACGGCCCCCTCCCTCCAGCACCCATCACTCCGGGTCACCCACTACTACCTCGAGACCACCTTCCTGGGCTCGCTTCTCGGATAGTCTCTATCCGGGACCTCTTACTTGTATTACTCCGCTCCGGGACAACACCTCTTCCTTTTCTTGTAGCTCCTGCTTCTCCGGGCCTGCTCCTGGCACCCATTCCCAGGAGCTGCCCCCAACAGCGCCGTGCTCTCCCCGCCGCCCCCTGCATCTCGGGGGACCCTCTCCACCGCCCCTGGCGCCATGGCATGCAGTCTCAAGGACGAGCTGCTTTGCTCCATCTGTCTGAGCATCTACCAGGACCCGGTGAGCCTGGGCTGCGAGCACTACTTCTGCCGCCGCTGCATCACCGAGCACTGGGTGAGGCAGGAGGCGCAGGGCGCCCGCGACTGCCCCGAGTGCCGACGCACGTTTGCGGAGCCCGCGCTCGCGCCCAGCCTCAAGCTGGCCAACATCGTGGAGCGCTACAGCGCCTTCCCCCTGGACGCCATCCTCAACGCGCGCCGGGCCGCGCGACCCTGCCAGGCACACGACAAGGTCAAGCTCTTCTGCCTCACGGACCGCGCACTGCTCTGCTTCTTTTGCGATGAACCCGCGCTACACGAGCAGCACCAGGTCACCGGCATCGATGATGCCTTCGAGGAGTTGCAGGTGAGCTGCTTGCTCGGCCTGGGGCGGGGGCGGGGCGGGGCCGGGGGCGGGGTCAGGGCTGGACCGCGCGGGCGGGGCCCAGTCAGAATTGCCATAGGGCGGGGCCACCGGCAGGGTCAGGGCCCTATCAGAATTGGGACGGGGCGGGGCCGCGGCGAGGAGGCGGTGTTGAGGGTGGGGCCTTGAGCCGGGTTCGCCAGGCTGTCTGGGAACTGAAGCGAGGGGGTAGGTCCATGGCTGGGGAGAGAGCCCCACTGGGGTGCCACGGCGGGGACAAATAGGATCAGCGCTGTACTGGCTGGGGCAAGGTTAGGGACGCGGCCGAATCAGAGCTGGGCAAGGGCAGGGCCACTGTGGGAGGTCCTAGAGTGGGACCTGGAGACAGGGCCCACGTAAGAATGGTTCAGGATTGAGCTGGGGACAAAGACACAGGTGGGGGATGGGAACAAAGTCAGGACTGGACAGGGGTTGGGGCCACCGTCTGAGGATGAGTCTGGACTAAACATTGTAGCTGAGCTGCAGGCTTTGGGGCATGATGTCTTTGGAGGTTCGATCAGGTATGCATCAGTACCTGGGGATCAGTACCTAGGCTAGATCTTTCTGGGCAGGTCAGGGTTAAATCTAAGAGAGGGTCTAAAAGAGGGTCAGCAAACTGCTGAGAGTGGATTTGGGTGCCAGGAGCTAGGGCAAGGTGTGTGAAGGTCTAAGGCTGGGATCAAGTTCAGATACTGTAAAAATCATTCTGAGTTGAAATCAGAGTAGAGGCTAATTGAGAGTGAGGATAGGACTTATAGACTCAGTATTTGGGTAATAAGACCTTGAGGTGAGGTGATTCAAGAAAAGAGAGAGAGTGGACCTTTAGGAGTTTCCAGGGACTTTTAGTGACCTCTTTAACTCTGTCACCCACATCAGGACCTTGAGGACTCTGTGAAACAGTACATGCAGGGAAGCCTGATCATAGTCACCCTAGGACTGTAACTAATCTCCCTGCAGCCTTCCTATCCTCACTGATCAACTCCTGTTCAACTCTCAAAGCCCTGCTCAAATGCCCTCTCTGTGTAAGCCTTCTCTAAACTCCAAAACAATCGCATTAGCACTGCAGTCTTTGTTAATAAGTATATTTTTAAGAAATGGTGTTCCAGGAACTTCTGTGATGATCCAGTGGCTAAGACTCCACACTTCCAAGGCAGGAGGCTGGGGTTGATCCCTGGTCAGGGAACTAGAGCTCACATGCTGCAGCCAAGAGTTTGCATTGCTGCAACTAAAGATCCCGCATCCCATAACTAAGACCCGGCATAGCCAAATAAATAAATAAAACTAGATATTAAAACACTGCTCCAAGATTAGCTATAATTAGGAAATAAAGTACATTCTCTATACCCTCCTTGGAGAATTCTCGGTGTACATTTGCATATTAAAGGCTTGGAGCAATCTTGTAGCAAAGAAACCCATCTTGCTGTGTTTAATAAAATGATTCCCAAGCTTTTGTGGGCCTGGAATCTCTTTCTCAAGCTAAACCATTTAAATCTAGCAAACCTGTGTCTTTGGCCTCAGGACACTGGACTAGCACACAGTCACCAAGAGAAGGGACAGTCTCTTATTCATCATATCTGTAGACCTAAAGCCTGGCACAAGGCCTGGCCCACAGCGCACATCAGTAAAAGTTGAATTAATAACCAGCCCTGACCTAAGTTGGCCCAGACTGTAGAGCTTTGGAAGCAGAAGGTTTTTGACTCCTTAAGCAGGACCTAAATGACTATTTTCCCTGTTGTAGGGGGTCACCCCCCTTTTACATGAGTCTCTGTGAGCCAACGTGCATCAGCAGATACCCTGGCCCTAGGAGAAATGACCCTGTGTTCACCTCATCTGCTCCTTGTTCCTTTAATCCCCAAGCCACCACTGACTCCCTTTCAGTTTGGCTGTTTGGGGATGCAGAGCAAGGGCTGGGGGCTCTAGGAGCTGGCACAGGATGGCATTGGCCCTCTACTCCCAGAGCCCCTTGTGCTGGGCTCTGGTGTCTCCATCTCCCCGTCTATGAAGTCACATAAACAGGGAGAAGGAGAGAAGCTTGGACAGAACTGGGTGCGCAGTACTAGGAGATTGGAGGGTCTCTGTCTGAAACCATCTGTCTATCCTCTTCATTACGTAGATGTGGAGACAGGTCCAGAGAGGTGATGTGACATACCCAAAGCCCCACTGCCAGACAGTGAGAGAGCTGGCCTAGACAGCTCAGCCTGACCCCAGCCGGATTCCGTCCCTGCCGCTCAGCCCCTCCTCTCCCAGTCTGACTTTCTAGCTAGGCAGAACTGTGCCTTCCAACATTTGAATCCCCTGTCTGCAAACCAGCAAATCCAAATTATGATGTGGGGTTTTGTCATCTGTTCCATGACCTGGGGCAGGCAGGAGAAAGTGAACATATATTTTCTCCAAATGTTTATTTATTTATTTTTATTGTTATAAATCTTTTTAATATAAATTTATTTATTTTAATTGGAAGCTAATTATAATATTGTATTGGTTTTGTCATACATCAACATGAATCCACGAGTGTACACGTGTTCCCCATCCTGAACCCCCCTCCTATCTCCCTCCCCTTACCATCCCTCTGGGTCATCCCAGTGCACCAGTCCCAAGCATCCTATACCCTGCATCGAACCTAGACTGGCGATTCGTTTCATGTATGAATATTATATATGTTTCAATGCCATTCTCCCAAGTCATCCCACCCTCTCCCTCTCCCACAGAGTCCAAATGTTTATTGAAACACTGTCATTCTTGGGTGAAAAGAAAAATAAGACTGCTACTCACTCACTCTCTAGTGTAGTATCTTGGGGTCGGTCACATTTAGGTTCTAAACCTTCCTTCAGCCCTGTCTGTCTAATCAGCACATCTCTTCACGGAAGCCTCCAGGCTCTCGCCTGTAAACTGGCATCAGAGTGATTCTTTCTTACCAGGATTTTCATGAGGCTGACCTGAAATGAATCTGTTATTGAGATGCCTGGCACAGGTTAGGGGCTGGGTCAGCACGCGCTCCCATCCTTTCTCCCTCTACGTATGAGACCTCAAGTACCCAGCTGGGCGATTGCCCAGACCTGCCTCTCACCTGAGAAGGAGGCCTTGTTTTGGTACCTCCTTTGGGCTTGGCAAGAAAGTGGCAGAGAAACATCCTCCCCTGTGGAGAAGTAAGCTGCTGGGTGAGGCTCAAGCTACTCCCCACCCCCATGACTCCCGCTCTGTTCATGGGGAAGTGAGGCTCATTAGCTATTTATGCACTGGAAATGAGACTGGGCTTGCCTGTCACACCTTCTCCTCTCCCAGCAGCTGGTGGCTTGTCCCCAGGGCTCCTGAGTCCTGGGCTGGGCCCGTCTCCTGGAGAATAACAGACTCCAAGCCAGCAGGGCCTTGGAGATCATCTGGTACAAACATCCTTTGACAGATGGGGAAATGGCAGAGCAGGGAGGAGAGGATCCTCCCCTTTCCCAAGGCCTTGAGGCCAGAAGAGGCTACTCCTGGCTCAGCCAGTCTCCTCACAGCCCCCTCTCCTCCTAACATTTAGCCTGGAGCTGTTTTCATTTATTATAAATCCTAGACGCAGCAGAGCAGAGAGGTAAAGGGCTCTGGCTTTGTAATCAAGCAGCTCCAAGTCTGCAGTACCATTTCTGGCTGTGTGACCTTAGGAAAGTTCCTTATCATCTCTGAGCCTCAGGAACCTCCTTCAAAGCATGGAACAATGGGGTTGAATTCAATAAGATGACATTGGCCAGAAGTTGGTACTGCACTTGACACATAGTAAGCACTCAATAGATGAGAGTTCTAGTATGTCACATCACACTTGGCACTATTCACATTCGGGGCCAGATAAGTCTGTGTTTTCAGTGCTTCCCAGGTGGCATAGTGGTAGAGAATCCGCCTGCCAATGTAGGATGACGCAGGAGATGCAAGTTGGATTCCTGGGTCGGGAAGATCCCCTGAAGAAGGAAATGGCAACCCACCCCAGTGTTCTTGCTGGGAGATCCTACGGACAGAGGAGCCTGGCAGACTACAGTCCATGGTATTGCAAAGAGCTGGACACAACTGAGTGACTGCGCATGCACACACACAAGTCTATGTTATGCAAGGCAATCCTGTGCACTGTGGGCTGTTTAGTAGCATCCCCGGCCTCCACCCACTGGATGCTGGTAGCATGGCCCACCCCAAGCTCTGACAGCCAAAAATGCCTTCAGGCTTCATCAAATGTCCGCTAGGGTCAAAATCACAACAGGCTGAGAACCCAGGCCAGGAGAAGTCCTACTCAGCTTTCCAGGCTCAGCTCAAATAGCCCCTCCTCCGTGAAGCTTTCCCTGACCTGTAAGTAGAATGGCTTTGTACCCCAGATTCCAATACTGGGGTCAGATCCTGGCTTCATCACCGATAAGCTGTGTGTCCTTGATCCGATCACTTCACTTCTCTAAGCCTCCACCTGCTAACATGGGGATAATATGACCATCATGGCAAGGATGTCATAAGAGGGAGGTTGTATCAAAAGTGCCTGACACTGTGCTTGGCACACAGTTAGCAGTAGCAATTTTTTAATATCTTTATTTTTTCTGAGTATAAAATTAACATAAGAAACAGAGCTATACAATGTAAAAGTTAAGATCCCCCCATAGTCTCACCCCATGGAAAAATAGGATTTTTTTCTTAAAGATTTACAGTTCTACAGAAATTTTGTCATGTAAACAGTGTGTGTGTGTGTGTATGCCTTCCCTTTTTTTTGACTGCTGAGCACTGGACCACAGAGCAAAGTGGAGGGAAGGAGCCACCATCTCAGAAGGGTTTGCGGCTTCTCGGTCAGTATTACTGAGTCCTAGTCCACTGCCCAAGAATGTGCTAGGCACTTTTCGTGTACTGACTCATTTAATTTTTTTCTCATCTAATGTTTTTCATAATACCCTGTCAAGTGGATACTGTAATTTACTCTTTTTACAGATAAGGAAACAGAGGCTCAGAGGAATTCAGTGACTTGTTTGGTCACCCAGTTGGTAAACAGCAGGGACAGGATTTGAAGCCTGGCTGAGTGGACCATGGGTAGCCTCTGAGCTGCCTCTCAGGGCCGGGTGGCCGTCTCCCCTGCACCCTGCCTGTCTTTGTAGTTCAAGTGTACTGGGTCAGGCTCCGGACACTGTCTGCCGGTGCCAGCTGATGCTCCAAGGGCAGGTGCTGAATGTCATCTTACTTGGGCACAGCATCCAGCTCTCTGGCCATCTCAGCTTCCTAACCTCCAGGCAAGGGGTTGGCTGCAGTCCCAGCCACCCCCTCCAGGTCTCATGTGACCGCTGGAGCCTTTCCCAAGGCCTCCTTCATGCTAAGGGAGACAGCAGTGGATCAGCCTTGGATGGGAGCCTTGAGGAGTTGGGCATGGGGCTCCAGAGACCCCTGAGGCAGCCACACGGGGAAAGAACAGAGCCGAGGGACTGGATTCAAGTACTGACGCTGGCTTCTTCCAGCTGAGCAGAAGGTGCTGCCTCCTCTGCACCGTCTCCCAACCTGGGAAGTGGAAATCAAAACAAAACATAAAGAGGAAGAGCGAGTTGCTGCCTATCCAGAGACAACTGGTGTGAAGGTGCTTTATTTGCTACTGTAGATAGCCGGGTTGTCTGTGTCTGAGGGAAGTGGCCTCTGCTGTTACTTTTTGCAGGAGAGGGCAGGACTTGTGTGCACAAAGCAGGCTTCGCAGGGGCAAGGCTGCCAGTGAGTCAGACCCGTGGCTGCAGTTGGCATCTCTACTTCCCTCTTCACAGGTGTGTGTGGGCAGCCAGGAAAAGCCCAGTTCATCCACAGCGCCTTGGCTGAGCACAGGTCATGGGGCTGAAACTCAGAATGGAAGCTGGGGACCCCAGGACGTTTATTTTCTAGAAAGGAAAGGATCGGGTAGGAAGTGACAAGAGAAACAATAACAACCCTATAAAACACAAGCCAGAGTGTATCAGACCACTGTCATGTGCCAGGTGCTGTTACGGGCCTTGAATCCTCACAGAAGCCCTTTTTCTTTTCCCCGCTCCCCGACTGGGACTAGGATCAGCCCCATTTCACAGATGAAGATGATGAGGCTGACAGGCTCAGTAACTTGCCCAAGATCACGCTGCAAGTAGGAGGCATAGCTGGGTCAGACTCTGGTCTGTCTGACTCAGAATTCTTCCCCTTCACCAACACCACCCTAACTGCCTCAGGGAACATCTAAATGAGACCTCAGAAACCATCCGCTTCCATATTCTCCCCACTGTGCAAATAGGGAAACTGACTTGCTCAAGTTTGGTCTAGAGCCCAGCTCCCTGGAATCTCAGTCCGGTGCTGTTTTCACAGCATCGTTTACTTTCTGGACCTTGAATTCTGTTTGAACACAGAGGTAGTTGTCAAGGATGTGGAGATGGTGTCCTTCTTGGTTTCAGAGATTTAGTCAATAATTTACTCAGTTGACACTCCTCCGCTGGCTCACTGAGGGCCAGGAGAGAGCGAGACAAGCTTGGCCCTGGTGTGGTTCTTGGGAGACAGGCCCATAAGCTGCCGGGTCATGTCCTAGGCTCCTGTGGCCACAACTGAGGGTTGGCCAGGTTCCCCAGCTGACAGCTGGGTCTTGAGAGCAGAGAGAGGAGACGTTACAGAGGGAAAAGCCACACCCGTGGTCCCATGTGCAGATTGCCGGGGGCAGACATCCGTTCTCGTTTCACCCTCACGGCAGCCCTAGGAGACAGGTCTCATTGCCCCATTTTTCACATGAGGAAACTGAGGCTCAGAAGTTGTGCCTAAGGCCACACAACCAGTACATGTTGCTGAAGCCAGAACTTGGACTCAGATGATGATCTCAGTCAGCCAGGGACAGACATGAAGGTAAGCCAGCGATTCATCGTGACTGGAGGGCAAAGGGTGGGAAAGGGGCTTGAATGCGCCACTCCTGCCCAAGGAGCGTGGACTTGACCCTGGAGATGCGGGGGAACTAGAAACAGGCTAGAGCAGGCAAGGCTGGCCTGGTCAGCATGCCTTAAGGGGCGGCGTGTGTGTGGGCCTAGTGGGCAGCCTGGAAGAGGGGGCACAATCACGTGGTGCTGCCCTGCCAGAGACCCTGAGGCTCAAAGTGGACAGGGCAGGCTCAGAGGCCGAGAAGATGCATCAGGGTTCAGGTCTGACAGAAGAAACAGGAGCATCAGGGGTCTGCGAGTAGAAGCGAGACCTGGGGGAAGGGAGAGAAGAGGCAAGTGCAGTGTGCCCTGTGAAGATCTGGGGCAGCTTTGGGCCAGAGGAGGGAAGAGAAGGCAGTACTGGGCGCGGAGGAGGGGAGGAGGCTTGAGCACCCAGAGCTCTTGAGTACCTATCGTGAACCACGCCACACTGGGCCCTTTCAAGGGTCTCGTCTCATTTTATCCTCATCACATCCTCTGCCAAGTGGCTCTGGTCCTCATTTTATAGATAAGGCCCTGAGAGGGGAAGATGTGATCTACCCAAGGGTGTGCAGCCAGGATATGAAACCAGGTTTTCCTGACACCCAAGTTCATGCTGTTACCACAGGGCAGAATGGTGACACAGGTGAGAGGGTCCCTGAAGCCGGTGGAGATGGCTTCTGGCAGCAGCTTTATCCTCTGGGCTGGAGGAGGGATGGCCTTGGGGGCCTGTGAGCCCTGGCTCTCTGTCCTCCCCCTCAGCTGCTGCCCCAGGCCTGGCCTTCCTATGCATGTGGGAGCCTCAGAGTCTCTCAACTGACATATTTGCATAATTGTGTGCTTAGGTCTGCACCAGCCCTGACTCTGCCCTGTCTCCAGTGGCTCTGCCCTCAGGAAGGCATCCCCCCACCCCCACCCCCATTCCTGTTCTGCCTCAGCATTGATGGGGCCTGCAGAATCCAGCCACCCGCCCCCCTCCCAGCTGACCTCCAAGTCCAGCTCCACCCCATCCCCTGCTGCCCTCACCCCAGCCAGCCCCACTGGCCTTTCCAGCTTGAGACTCCACCCAGATACCTGGCTCGGCCACCCCCAACTGCCCCTCACTTCCTGCACATACCTGTGCCCCTACCCGACCAGTTCTCTCCGTCTGGAATGCTCTGGCCCCACCCTGGAGACTAGAAGGGACCCTGCCCAGCCATCCATCCATCTTCCCAGATCTTTCCATCAGAAGTAAACTCTCTAAGAAACTTCCTATTTCACTTATAGTTATTGTGATGATAATGACAGCTACGAGTGACTGAGCACTTCCTGGCCCTGCATTACGTCACCTAATCCTCACAGCAACCGCAGAGCCGATGCTGTCATTAGCTGTACTCCACAGATTTGGCAACTGAGGTGGGAGGGAGTCATAAACACAGCCAGGCTCCTAGGTGTTCCCTCCACGTTTATCCTGTTCTCCCTTGCAGTCCACCTGTTTCTATTTCCGCCTCTCCTACTCACTGCAAACTCTCTAGGGCAAGGGCTGTCTGCAGCCCCCAAGCCCCCTGGAGTGACTGGCCCAAAGCCTGACCGTGGGTGCCCAGACATGATTGCTGTATCTGTGACAGGGGGACCGAGTGGTTTCCAGCATGGATTTTGGAGTCACTCGGATCCCCACTCCAGATTCTTACAGGCTCTGTCCCTTTCGGCACACTGCCTGACCTCTCTGAGACTCTGTTTCCCCCTCTGAGAGACTGAGGTGACAAAGGCACCAATCTCATGAGGCTGTTGTGCGAACTAAGTGACACACTGCCTGTGAAATTCAAACCTAGGCCACACCACCTCCAGACCCGGTTCTGAGCCTCCAGGAGTCAGTGTCCTTCCGCACGGTTAGCTCTATCACTGAGGAGTTCATCAACAGCTTCGTTTCCTGCCTGACATCTGCTGGGAGGAGATTTCCCAGTTGGATCTCTGTCAAGCTGTGTGGCCACAGGCCACTCAGTCCCTTTTTCTTGGACCTCAGTTGCCTGTTCTAGAAATCCAGATGGCTGGACTAGATGGTCCCTGGGGCCCCTTCCCATTCTGGCCATCTGAGGAGGAAAGGAGGGGCCTGACACAGCAAACCATAGGGACATGGAGAAGTGACCCAGGAACCTCACATGGGACATGGTGGCCCCCCTGTCTCCAAAGCACCCAGTGTATGCCAGGCTCTCCCCTGTAAGGCTAAACAACACTTCTTACCATTATCTCATTTCACCCTTCCAACCCTAGGAGATATTGTTATCCCCATTTCTCAGATGAGGGACTGGGGCCCAGAGAGGTTAGGGTACCTGCCCAAGATCACACAGCTAATGGATGACAAAGCCAGTCTCCTAACCCAGGGGGTCAGGTCTGATCCCAGGCCTGGAAGGAGGGAATGCAGGGTAACAAAGCCCAGGCTGCTTCCTAGTCCTGCTCCGTGGGTTCTACGTTTTGTTTTTCCTAACTTAGCTGTTCCCTCAGGATCTGTAGCCCACCTGAGGAGAGCTGCCTGCCTGGGGACTCTGCCCACCCTTTCAGAGGTGAGCCCTGACCCAGCCTAGCCTCTCCCCAGGGCAGATTCACAGTGTAAACTCTGTGCCTGGCGCTCTCCTAGGTACTGAGGATGTGAACATCTCTCAGACACAGTCCCTGGCCTTAGAGCCTATGCCTCAAGGGGAAGACTGACAGGTAACCTTGCCGTTAAGATGCAGCAGTGCCAGACAGTGTGAGGGAAGGCTTTGCACACAGGGGATTGTCTGACGACAGAATGGAGATGAGATATGGATTCTCAGTGGAGGTGATGTCTGATCTAGGTCTTCTGAGATAAGCACTCACCCCACTCCAGTACTCTTGCCTGGAAAATCCCACGGACAGAGGAGCCTGGTGGGCTGCAGTCCATGNCAGACAGTGTGAGGGAAGGCTTTGCACACAGGGGATTGTCTGACGACAGAATGGAGATGAGATATGGATTCTCAGTGGAGGTGATGTCTGATCTAGGTCTTCTGAGATAAGCACTCACCCCACTCCAGTACTCTTGCCTGGAAAATCCCACGGACAGAGGAGCCTGGTGGGCTGCAGTCCATGGGGTGGCTAAGAGTCGGACACGGACTGAAGCGACTTAGCAGCAGCAGCAGCAACAAGTAGAGAAAATCATGTAGCTGAGCCTTCCGGACAGAGGGAACAGCATGTGTAAAGGCCTGGTGGAGGGCACAGCAAGTTGCTTCATGCATCTAGAGCAGCACAGTCCAGTAGAACTTTCTGGAATAATGGAAGTGTCCTGCATCTGCACCATCTGATACCATAGCCACCAGTCACCTGTGGCTGTTGAGCACTTGAAATATTCACTCTAGTATAGCTGTTATTTTTCAGTTGCTCAGTTGTGTCCAACTCTTTGCAACCTCATGGATTGCAGCACACTAGGCTTCCCTGTCCACCACCAACTGCCAGAACCTGCTCAAACTCATGTCCATTGAGTTAGTGATGCCATCCAACCATCTCATCTTCTGCTGCCTTCTCCTCCTGCCTTCAATCTCGCCAAGCATCAGGGTCTTTTCCAATAAATTGGTGCTTCACATCAGGTGGCCAAAGGATTGGAGCGTCAGCATCTGTTNTCCACCACCAACTGCCAGAACCTGCTCAAACTCATGTCCATTGAGTTAGTGATGCCATCCAACCATCTCATCTTCTGCTGCCTTCTCCTCCTGCCTTCAATCTCGCCAAGCATCAGGGTCTTTTCCAATAAATTGGTGCTTCACATCAGGTGGCCAAAGGATTGGAGCGTCAGCATCTGTTCTTCCAATGAATATTCAAGGTTGATTTCCTTTAGGATTGACTGATTTGATCTCCTTGCTGTCCAAGGGACCCTCAAGAGTCTTCTCCAGCACCACAGTTCAAAAGCATCAATTCTTTGGCATTCAGCCTTATTTATGCTCCAACTCAGTACAGCTTAGGAACTGAATTTCAATTTTACTTTATTTCATTTGAATTTAAATAACCATGTGTGACTAGCAGTTACTGCACTGAATATTAGGTCTGGATGAAGAGAAAAGGCTGGAGAGGAAATCTGGGGTCAATACAGAAGGGCCTTGAATGCCTCACTCAGGCTTGGCGCCCTTTTCCCCAGTGTATGTGTGTGCTCAGTCACTCGGCCATGTCCAGCTCTTTACAACTCCATGGACTATAGCCAGGCTCCCCTGTCCATGGAATTTTGCAGGCAAGAATCCTGGAGTGGTTGCCATTTCCTACTCCAGGAGATCTTCCTGACCCAGGGATTGAACCAGTGTCTCCTATAGCTCCTGCAGCGGCGGATGGATTCTTTATCACTGAGCCAACTGGGATGCCCTCTTCTCCCCAGACAATGTGGAACTCCTGCAGAGGGACCTGGGGAGGAGATGCAGGAACACATCCATCCTGGAGACCCATCATCCCAGCTGCTCTGTGGGGCAGGGAGGAGCCTGGAGCCACGGTCCCGAAAAGAAGTGATAAAAACTGAACCAGGGCGGTGGGTATAGAGAGGATAGGACAGATTCCAGGGCAAGCCTGATGACTGATTGGATTGGTGACTGGACCATGTCAAGGGTGACTCCTAAATTTCTGGCCTGGGTAGCAGCAGGGGTAGAGGGTGTGCCCAGCACAGAGATGGGGAACATGAGAGGAAGGGCAGTTCTGGGGTGCCATATCGCTATTCCAGCTTTCACTGTGATGTAAATGTCTCTGTCCCTGTCTCCCCTGCTGCCACTCACCCAGCCCATCTACACACCTCCTGAGGCTTCATGGGTTGGGACTCGCCCCCATCCTCTCCCTGTCACTGGCACAGCAGCATGTGGGGCCCAAGGAGGCCTCATTCAGTGCATGTTTGTGGATGGACGAATGAGTGTTCCATTGCTCCTGGGATCATGTTGTTCCCTGACCCTGAAAGCAGGGAGGAATTTGGCCACCTCCCTGGGGTGCCCTGAGCAATGTGAAGAACGTGGCCTCCAGGGCAGTTTTCTCAGAGAATCTGAAGAACTGCCTGAGTGGTTGGGTCTATGAGGGCCACCAAGGGAGAGAGTTATACCATTTGGTTCATCTCCTCAAACTCTGCATCTCAGGCAGACTGTCCCAAGCTGGACAGACCCGAGGCCGTCAGGGAGGAACAGTCATTCTGTATTCATAGGTGAACGTGATCTGTCTATTCCAGTGGCTCAGATGCATGAGAATCTATTAGGAACGACTCCCAGCTGGTAGTAATAGAGAGCTGCCCAAAGTAACTGAAATTAGATGAGGGTGTATTTCTCTTCCACGTCTATAGGAAGGAGCCCAGGCAATGATCTACCAGGGCCAACTTGCCCCAGTTCCTGAGAACTAAATGTGCAAATCTTGTCTCAGCTCTGCGTCTGATGACCTCACTTGGAGAGCTTGAAATTGGCTTTGAGGGAGCCTTAACACCATGGAAATTGGCCAGCACTATAAACTGAGGCTATTTATCTTTTTTCCAGAGGGCAAGCTTCCTAGCACATCCCTGAGTGCAGTGATGGTGTGGCTACCCCATCAGGGATCCAGGCTGCTTCTTCCTTCTGTTTCACTGGTTTCGGCCTGGCATAGCCATCTTTCTGGTTGCCTTCCTTATGGCCTGAGATGGTACTAGAGTTCCAGTCATTATGTCTGTGCAAGCTCTCTACTCCCATAAAACTAGCTATTCCAAGTTTTCTATCTAACTTGTGTTTTCAAGGCTGGGTCCTCTTCATCCTTCCCCTGTCATCTGAGGTGTGCCCCCCATAGAGAAGCCTTCCCTGACACCCTACTAAATTCATCACCCCTCCTATGCGGCTCTATTTTCTCTAGAGGATGGACCATGTGTGCATGCTACGCTGCTTCAGTCGTGTCTGACTCTTTGTGACCCTATGGACCATAGCCTGCCAGGCTCCTCTGTCCATGGCATAGACCATAATGGATAACTATCTGAAGGCTTCCCTGGTGGCTCAGTGGTAAAGAATCTGCCTACCAATGCAGGAGATGCAGGTTCAATTCCTGGGTCAGGAAAATCCCCTGGAGAAGAAAATGGCAACCCACTCCAGTATTCCTGCCTGGGAAAACCCACGGACAGAGGAGCTTGGAGGGCTACAGTCCATGGGGGTCACAAAAGAGTCAGACATGACTTAGTAACTAAACAACAATATTATCTGTCTTCCCCACTAGACTGGAAGATCCCTATCAGTAGGGACTATGTCTGTCTGGTTCTCTGCTGTGTTCCCAATGCCTCACACTGCCTGGTACATCATAATTGCTCAATAAATATTTGTTGCATGAATAAAGGCTAGTAAGCACAGATCATTTTGTTTTCTACATGCTTCCCTTAGCATGTCATTATGACCATTTTCTCACGTTGCTATCTAGCCTGTAAAATTAGTTGGATTAGATGTTTTCAAGGGCTCTCCCTGCTCTGACGAGACAGGTGAACAGGAGATGGGGATGAACAGGTAAGTCAGCTCCCTGGCACCACTCACACCCCAGGCTGACTAGAGAGCCCAGGCCAGAGGCTGTTTCCATGGAGATTCACTCCCAAAGAAAACTTCTTGGAGCCCCATTTCAATCCCAGGCCATTGAAGGGTGCAGGGGAGAGAGAAAATGGTAGGGTCAGCCTGCCCTGCATGGGGATGGATGAAGGACAGCCAGAACAACCAGCTGTGATACCATGGACTAAATGTCCAGAAGCACTGGGAGCCAAGGCCTCCCAGGTGGCGCTAGTGGTAAAGAACCCACCTGCCAATGCAGGTAGACATAAGAGACACAAGTTCAATCCTTGGGTTGGGAAGATCCCCTGGAGAAGGGCATGGCAACCCACTTCAGTATTCTTCCCTGGAGAACCCCATGGACAGAGGAGCCTGACAGGCTGCGGTCCATAGGGTCGCACAGAGTAGGACAGGACTGAAGCGACTTAGCACGCACACACTCACTGGGAACCATCCATCTCCATGCCCCATTCATTCATTTGACAAGTAATTATTGAGGCCCTACTCTATGCTGGGCACTGTTCTAAGTGCTGGGGATAGAACAGCGAACATGTCAGTCAAGATTCTTGCCCTCCGAAAACTCACATTCCACTGGAGGAGAGGAACAGTAAACACACTATCAGATACATAAGCAAGATCATGGAGACCATGAAACAGGATGTGATGGAGGGTGGAAGGGATGCCACTGTGCCTGGGCTGGTGAGGCAAGACCTCTCAGAGAGGCAGCATCTGAGTTGTTATGTTAATGCTATAGAGGAATGGGTGGGGTGGC
>SJYA01000239.1:34417-68185 GCA_006410615.1 Neotragus moschatus | reverse complement strand
GTTGTGGATCTGAGAGTGAAGTGTACCAGGCAAAGGAAACAGCAAGTGCAGTCACAGGGCTGAAACAGCCCAGACTGAGGAACAGGAAGAAGACTGCTTTGACTGGCTGGGATGGATGGGGGAAGGATGGTGGAGACAGCGGTGGGACGAGCATGAGGTCACTGAGACACTTGCTTCAGGCACAAAGCTGAAGCAAATGACCCAAAAGTCAGAAATCAAAATGAATAATTCTTAATGAAATTTTTAAAAATCACAATTAATGCCCCTCAAAAAACTGCATGATGAACAAAATATCAGATTTGTAAATAGAGACAAGATGACTAGCCATGTTTTACTGAGCCATATTGGAACCAGAGGCAAAGGAAAAATTAGTCATAATGATCCTATCCTTTAAAATTTTGACATGTTGTCTATCATGGATTTTTGTTGTTGTTCATTACTGAAGAAAATTCGTCACCTGGTGTCATGATCACGGTCTCCAGAACTAGACTTCCTGAGTTACAATTCTGGCACTACCCTTCCATGCTTAGCTGTAAGTTTGGGGGCCAGTTTCTTGGCCTCTCTATACCAGTTTCTCCATTGGAAAATGGAGATAATAACAATGCCTACTTCAGGGTTATTGGGAGGATTAGATGACCCCATACAAGCTAAGGTCTGAGGACAGTGCCTAGTCCACGGAAAGTGCTCAGAGGATGTGGGGAGTTTGTCACAGCTCTGGACAGTGGTACGGCCTTGGTTCCTGCCAGAAGATTCTAAGCAAGGAGTCTTGACCAGCACATCAGGGGGTCGGAAAGTATGTGGAGGTGGATTGGAGACTGGAGGACCAGAAGCTCCTAGGATGGTCCGAGTGGAGGCTGTAGCAAAACTCCGGATGAAAGATGGGCAGACTCTGGAGATACTTGGGAGACAGACTCTACAGGACTTCGTGGTCGTTGAACTGTGACGGGAGGAGGGTGCTGGGGCAGGGGAGGCACGGGGCCAGGACAGCTTCCAGCGCCTGCAGCAGTTAGCCCTGGTCTCTGCATCACCGTCACCAGGAAATACTGGGCTGGCTCTGGCCTGCTCCGCCATTCCTGTCTTGTCTGTGTTCCAGAGGGAGCTGAAGGAGCAGCTTCAGGCCCTTCAGGACAGTGAGCGGGAGCACACGGAAGCGCTGCAGCTGCTCAAGCGACAGCTGGCAGAGACCAAGGTGAGCCTGGCCTGGAGGTGGGGGCGGGGCTGCTGGAGATGGGGGCGGAGCTTCGTGGAGGCGGGGAAAGTTGGGCACTCGAAGGGCGGGGAATTGAGCCTGCTGCGGGGGGCGGGGCTTTGAGTGCCCAAGCTCCAGGCGAGAGGGGTGGGGCATGCGAACTGGGCGGAGGCTGGGGCTTCTGCGAAGGTAAAGGGGCAGGGACCTTCTCCCAGATGACGCAAGGAAAAGATGTGGACTGGTGCCCGGGGTTTAGGATAGGATCCTTGCTCCCGGCTTTGGGTGAAATTTGAGGTGGGATCAGGGACCCTCTAGGAAAACCCTGACGTCCTACGGGGACTGGAAGAAGGTACCTAGTCTCTTTTTCCTCTCTTGTTATTAAACACACCCATTTTCAGAGTTAGCAATCCCTCCAAGTCCTCCTGATGATTTGTGGCTCAGCCCTGGTATAATCTCTCCGAAACTCAGACAGTGAAGATATAAAGAATAGGGCTAAACCCTGCAGGCTTTGGATAGGATGGTCTGAAAAGAAAAGTCTTTTTCTTTGACCCGAGAGGAAGGCTATGGGGTCTGATTCAGGCACTCCATGCTGTGTGACTTTGGGTAAACTGCATACGTTTCTGCACTCTTAATCTTCCCATCTATGCAGCAGGGACTCTGCTAGGCTCTGTCCAGCCATGCTGTTCTGGATCCTAGCACACTTCCAAGGGGCTCCTTCCAAGTCTTCCACAGATATCTCTCTAACTGAGCAAGGCTTGCTTTACTCTCTGCTGTCCTTCTGGGACCACACACCAGGGATCTAGACCTGGCTGCTAAGATCTTGGGTGGTTTCATTGTCCTGGTAGCTCAGTGGTAAAGAACCTGCCTGCCAGTGCAGGAGACAAAAGAGACGTGGGTTCAGTCCCTGGGTCGGGAAGATCCCCTGGAGGAGGGCGAGGCAACCCACTCCAGTGTCCTTGCCTGGAGAACCCCAGGGATGGAGGAGTCTGGCAGGCTACAGTCCATGGAGTCGCACAGAGTTGGACACGACTGAAGTGACTTAGCACACACAGCACAGCACTCCATTTGCAGGTGCCGCTGCCAGCAGCAGCTGGAGGCGAGCCTTCGGAATGTTCTGGGCCTCCAGAGGTCACTGGAGAGGCCGTTGGAGATTCAGACTTGTGCCCCAGCTTGGCTGCCAACCCACTGTGGGGTCTCAGGGAGGTCATGACAGACATTTCTTCAGAGAACATTCTGGAGTGCCTCCAAGCAGGCCCCTCAGTGGGCAACAGATGAGAAACAGACCCAGAACTCTGGCATCTTTGCTTCTCACAGCCTCAGTTTCCAACCTGCCTGGGGATCCGGTACCTCTCAGGTGAAGAGAAGCAAATGGAAGCCTCTGTGTGAGTGAGAGGCAATATTATGGTCTGTTTTTCACCCTAGTATTCTGTTCTTCTCTCCAGCCCCCCCCCCCCCCCCCCCCCATCGCATTGTTTTTCTCCACTGACCTCTTCTTCCCCTGCCTTCCTGTCCATCTGTCTACCTCTGGGGGGTCCTGTGGGGCCACCTTCCCCTCCAGTTCCCCCAGCCCTGCTTCCTGTCTGGACTGGGGTGTTTATACAAGAAATGCCTATGGATGCTTTGGAGGTCATATTTCACCTGGTGCCTGACTCGGCTCAGCTTTCTTGCGGCGCCTGCCCCTCCAGTGGCCCGGCTTGAGGGCCCGTCTGATCTCTCTCCCTGGGCCCAATGTTTTCCTTGGTCGGCCCTGACCGAGTGACGCATTCTTGGCAGGGTATTTTTCTGAAACAGCCCCAGCTCCTCCAAGCCCCAGTGTGTTCCCAGGGATGTGGTGGGCTGAGGTGGGGGCTGCTTTCCCAGTCGAGGCACTGAAGGGATTGGGGGTGGGGCAGGCCTGGCTCTGTCCTAGAAAAAACTAGAGTAAACGGGGCACACCCATTTAGCTGAATCTTTCTCTGTGCTGGGAATTGTGTTCCCTACCCATTGTCCTGCTGAACTGCACAGAACGTCACTTCCATGACCACAGGATTCCCCAGAACCTATACACTGTCTGACACACAATAAATCAGTTCAGTTCAATCACTCAGTCGTGTCCGACTCTGCAACTCCATAGACTGTGACATGCCAGGCTTCTCTGTCCATCACCAACTCCCAGAGCTTGCTCAAACTCATGTCCATTGAGTCAGTGATGCCATCCGATCATCTCATCCTCTGTCATCCCCTTCGCCTGCCTTCAATCTTCTCCTGCCACAATTGTGCCTTCAATTGTGCCTGCTGCCACAATGATAAATAGTTGTGGAACAAATGAGTGAGAAAAAAACACACCTTTTGAAGTAGGAATTGTTGTCTCCATTTTATTAGCAAGGAGACTGAGGCATAGAGAGATTGTGGGATATGCCTGAGGCCCCATGGCTAGTAAGTAGCTAACAGAGCTTACTGTCTAATTCTGTCAGATCATAGGGCATATTCTAGCCTCACGCTGGGTTGTCCTCAGCAAGATCTCTGGCTCTGTGGTCTGCAAGCCCGGGAGGCCTAGAGAACCCATCAGGGACATACTTAGGGCTCCTGGGGTGGCTATCACTCTGATGTTTCACTTCTGAGCTGCCCTCACCCAGCTTCTTTCTCTCCTCTTGTGTTGGAGACACTGGGCCCCCACCAAGAAAGATGATGGAGTCTGCACCCACCTCTGCAGATCAGTCTTGGGCCTGACCCTTCCCTCCTTCACCATTCAAGCAGGTTCTGACCATCAGCCTTGTGCCAGGCTGTGGGATGGGCACAAGGAGGGCAGGGTTAAGAAAGACATCATTCCCACCCAGGAAGGGTTTGTTCACTAGCTGGGGAGCCACATAAAATGTGGGGCAGCATATTAAAAATGTTTACAAAATGCTGTGGGAACATTTAGCCTGTTTAACTGGCTACAAAAGTTAGGGAAGGTATCACAGAGAAGGGAGCTTTTGGTCTGGGTCTCACAGGATGAGTAGGAGTTTGCCAGCTGAAGAAAGCATTTGCTGGGGGAGGGGTCCACTCTAGGTGAGTAGACTTACAGTGCAATGGCATTAGAGTGGTAAGCTGGGATTAGAGGGAGGACTTTGAATTCCAGACTAAGGAATTTAGTGCTGTACTAGTCATCAAGGTGCCAGGAGATGTTCCTGAACACAAGACTGACTATGACCCAGTTTGCACTTTAGAAGGATCACTCTGGCAGCAAGTTTTTTGGCAAAGATTAGATGTAGTTGACATGTTAAACCAGTGAGTTGGTGGAACTCAGGGCCGTATGTGGAGGAGGCAGGTGGAAAGATGAATGTGGAGCTCAGGAGACATGTAAGGCCTTCAAGATGGATGGATCTGGAAAGTAGCCTCAAAGCAGCAGGAGCTGAAGACGAGGGAGGGCATGTCATGTATGAACAAAAGGAGCCAGGACTGGATGAGTCCTCAGGAACAGGGATGGCAAGGAGGGAGCAGCCACAGAGGTGGGAGGCAAATCAGAATTCGCAATTGGTAGAGGCTGGCCCTTGGGCCAGATGCTGCTGCAGACCGGCTGAGGAGGAGCCAGAAGGGCTGGCCATGAGATTGAGTGTTCTTTGGAGGCAGCAGCAGATGGTCCAGGGCGGGCAGGCCCCATCTTCCCCACCATGACCTGCCGCTGCAGGAACCTCGCCTTCCCTGGGTGAGGGGGCTCCAAGAGGCCACAGGCAGCCTGGCCCTTCATCCCTAGCCTCTCCCTTCACCACCCCCTTTGTCTGCCTGGCGAGCTGGGTGGGCATGCGCAGGGAGGCTGGCCCACTGCCAGCAGCTCTTCCTGCCGGCCCACAGCCACGACCAGGAGGGAACAGGCCCTAATTGAGCCTTTGTGGAGCTTCCCACAGAGCCCTGGGCACTGAACACAGCGGGGTCTCTGACTCTGTGAACTCCCAGTCAGAATCCCACAAAGTCAAATTGCAGAGGCAGGCCCCACACGCTGCTGCCGCTGAGCAGCACTTCTGTACCCTGCGTCATCCTGCCCCTTGCTGTGCCCTCAGCCCATCCCCTCCTCCACCCCCAGCTGACATCCTGCTCACCCTTCAGGCCCCAGCTCAGCAGCCATCTCTCCACGAAATCTTCACTCTCCACGAACAGGGATGTGCCTGTTCCAGTGTTTAAATAACCAGGCTCTGGGGCTGCACCTCAAACAACGTCATGTACTTTGTGAACCTCCCCTCACTTATCATAGCCCTGCAATGTCATTGTGTTACCCCCTTCCCAGATAAGAAAACCAAGGTTCAGAGATATGAGGTTACTAAAGTTGCCACCGCGGGAGACCCAGTGCCCTTGGGCACCGAAGCTATGCCTTTTACCCCCTCTTGGGCCTGGCAGTGCCCTTGGGGACAGAGAGAATCAATCAAGTCCATGCTTGTCTTTCTGTGACAATGGCTTTACCTCCAACTTTTGTTCCCTGGCAAGAGGGTCTGGGGGTAGTGGGACAGGTTGCGTGACCCCCAGACGTGCCCAGTATTTGCCATTTCTAAAGCTCTCTGACATCTGTGATCTCCTTGGCATCTTTGCTTAGGCTGCATGAGTGATATTTTTAAAAAAATAAAAATTTCCCTGTCTCGTAGACTGAACTCAGCACCTGCTCCCTGCCCATCCCCCCATATCCCCGGCCCACTTCCTCATCCCTCCCGTTCCCAAGCCAGAAATCCGGACATCATCCTCACACCTGTCTCTCCTTTACCCCTACAGCCAGTCAGTTGGCTACCAGAGCCACCGAGGCTCCCCCTATAGTTGTCTTTCAAGCCATGTCCGTCTGCTGCTCCTCTAGCTCAAGCCTCATTATCTCGCCTGGACCACTTCATTTGTTTCCTAACGAGACTATTTGTTGTCCCTGATCAGACCAGTTCTCTTCTGCCGGCAGGCTTTTTGCCATTTCCTCACTGAACGTACCTTTCCCACCCTTTCCTCTCTGCGTGCCAAGACCCTCAGTTTTCTCCTCTTACCCAGGGATCACCCCATCCATTCTCTCTGACTAACTAACCCCTGATGACCGTGTTCACAGTCTTCCACCAAAAGCCTGCGGACCACCATCGGGGAGGCGTTCGAGCGGCTGCACCGGCTGCTGCGGGAGCGGCAGAAGGCCATGCTGGAGGAGCTGGAGGCAGACACGGCTCGCACGCTAACCGACATCGAGCAGAAAGTCCAGCGCTACAGCCAGCAGCTGCGCAAGGTGCAGGAGGGGGCGCAGATCCTGCAAGAGCGGCTGGCCGAGACCGATCGGCACACCTTCCTGGCCGGCATGGCCTCGCTCTCTGAGCGGTGAGTGCCTGCCTGCCCCAGTGTCTTCTCCACATGGGTCACCCCTCCCCGGCCATGTAGGATGGAGGGAATGGAGGCAGATGGGGGTGGTTAGCAGAGAAATCATTCATTTAAGTCTCCATCAAACACACAGGACATCTGCTCTGTGCCATAGCCTGGGGTGAATGCTTTGCGTACGCACGCTATTTTATATATCGTATTTATAATCCTATAGGATATTACTTGTTTTGCATGATTTACATTATAAATATACATTTTATACTATTTATTATAATATGTTGTTTTTTATAACCCTACTAACCCCTTGGAGGTCGTTACCACTGTCATCCCTATTTCACACATGTAGAAACTGAGGCACAGAGAAACTGGAGCAACTGAAAAGCCCTTCATAAGTACATGGGGGAGCCAGGATTCAAGCCCAGGTTTCTTTGGTTCCATAGCTACCTTTAATACTAATACTTGGGACTTCCTGGGTGGTCCAGTGGTGAAAGCTCCTTGCTCCCACTGCAGGGGGCATAGGTTCAATCCCTGACTGGGGAACTAAGATGCTGCATGCTGCGTGGTGTGGCCCTCCCAAAATAAGTAAATAAAACTTTAAAATAATAATAATAATAACAACACTTAATTATTGGTTTTCCCTTGTGGCTCAGCTGGTAAAGAATCCGCCTGCAATGCAGGAGACCTGGGTTCGATCCCTGGGTTGGGAAGATCCCCTATAGAAGGAAAAGGCTACCCACCGGAGAATTCCATGGACTGTATAGTTTACGGGGTCACAAAGAGTCGGACATGACTGAATGACCTTGACTTTTGCTTTCAATGACCAGTACTGATAGCTGAAGTCATGTATTGTATTGACCATGAGGCACACACTGTGCTAAGCATTTTACATGCATTAAGCCACACAGTGTTCACAAGCCTAGGAGGTAGGTGTTATCATAGTACCCATTTTAAAGATGAAGAAACTGAGGGTGAGAGCTAGAGAATCAGGAAGTGGGAGAAGCAACACTTGAATCTGGATGTGGCAGACTTCCCATGCATGGCCTCTCCCTATGCCAGTGACCCTGAAGGTGCTGGGATGGGAATCCAGCCCCTAATGTGGTCTTTTCTCTTGCTCTCTTTCCAGGCTCAAAGGGAAAATCCACGAGACCAACCTAACCTATGAAGACTTCCCAACCTCCAAGTACACAGGCCCCCTGCAGTACACCATCTGGAAGTCCCTGTTCCAAGACATCCACCCAGGTAAGGCCCTTCCTGCCACTCACCAGAGGGCCCAGGAGGAGGCAAGGATCATCACAGGTCGGAGCTAGATGGGCCACTGCCCAGTCCAGCCCCCTGCTCTACACACAGCATGGGGGCAGGGAAGAGGGATGGGAAGGGTGCCTTAATAAGCACCTACTATGTTCCAGGGCCTCTGCTGGCACCTGCAGTAGCTCAACCCAGGAAATCTTTATAATGAAACAACCCCAGGAGGTTGGTTCTACTAGTGTGCCCATTCTCTAGATGAAGAGACTGAGGCTCTGGGCTGTTCACTCATTCACTCTATAAGTACAGAAGAGATCACCAGGCACTATTCTAGGTACTGAAGATAAAGCAGTGAACGAAACAGGCCAAACTTCCTACCCTCGTGCGTCTCAATCCTAGGGTGTGAGAGAGAAAGAAAACAAAATTAAATAAATAAAATACACAGTTTATTAGATAGCGATAAAAGATAAGGAAGGAGGATAACAGATGTTGAGGTAGGATAAAACGTTTAGTAGTGGATTCAGTCAGAAGACCTCCCGGAGAAGGAGGGAGTAAAGACCTGATGGAAGAAGGAGAAGAGTGAGCCATGTAGCTACCCTGGGAAGAGTGCTCCTGGCAGTGGGGATAGCCAGTGCAAAGGCTCTGAGGCAGGAGCAGCTGGGCATGTTCCAGGAAGAGTAAGGAGGCCAGTGTGGCTGGAGTGGGATGAGTGAGAAGGAGAGTAGAGGCAGCGGCAGCCAGGCCATGAGGGCCTGTGGGCCCAGGTGAAAACTTTCGATTTTGTGCTGAGTGAGATGGGAGCCATTGGAGGGTTTGGGACAGTAACATGAAGTAATGCGAG
Organism: Neotragus moschatus; assembly: GCA_006410615.1. Taxonomy (NCBI): domain Eukaryota; kingdom Metazoa; phylum Chordata; class Mammalia; order Artiodactyla; family Bovidae; genus Neotragus; species Neotragus moschatus. Next base: position 59,624 of record SJYA01000239.1, on the reverse strand, counting down.
TTTTTAAGTGTTTAAAGTATTCCCCTGGCTGCTGAGTTGAGAACAGACTGCAAGGAATAAAGGGTAGAGGTCAGGAGCCTGCTGAAGTAATCCAGGTGAGAGGTGATGCTGGCCTGAAGCAGGGTGATAACAGTGCACATGGTGAGACGTGACTGGATTTAGGATCCATACTGAACAGAAAACCAACAGGATTTTCTAATGTATTGGATCTCAGATGTGAGAAAGAGAAAAAAAAAATAAATAAATAAAGAAGACTACAATGTTTTTGGCTGAGGTGACTGAGTTGTAAGCATGTGAGATTCGTGATGCCAATTAGATGTCTCAGTGCAGATGTGGAGAAGGCAGTGGAAATGACCTGTATGCAGTTCAGGAGGAGGGTCTGGGCCCGTGGTGTCTGCATGTGGACGGTACTGAATGAGCAAGAAGGAGATCACCTAGGAGGTGAGTTGAGGGTAGACAGAAAAGAGAGAGGACCATGCGAACAGTTGGAGCCCTGGGGCCCTCCTAGAAGTCAAGGACAGGAAGGGGACCCAGTCAAGGAAACCGAGAAGGAACAGCCAGAGAATAGGAGGGAGACCAGGTCCATCCTGGAAGCCAAGTGGAGAAAGTGTTTCGAGGAGGGCGAGTGGCTGGTGGTGGCCAGGCTGCAACCAGCACTGACTGTTCTCTTGGTCTTGATGGCCTGGACACGAGCCACTCTGGTGGAGTGATGGAGGCAAATCCTGATTGTAGGCCATTCAAAAGAGAATGGGAGAGGAAGTGGAGACAGTGCTTTCAAAGAGTTTTACTTTGGGGAAGGAGAGAGAATGTGGCGGGAGCTGTTTGTTTAAGATAGAAGAAATGATAGCATGTTTGTGGGGAAGGGGGGCTTCCCTGGTGGCTCAGCTGGTAAATAATCCACTTGCAAAGCAGCATACCCTGGTTTGATTCCTAGGTTGGGAAGATCTCCTGGAGGAGGGCATGGCAACCCATTTCAGTATTCTTACCTGGAGAATCCCCATAGACAGAGGAGCCTGGCAGGCTACAGTCCATGGGGTCAAAAAGAGTCAGACGTGACTGAGCAACTCAGCACAGCACATGGGGGAAGTGGGGCACAGAAAAGATGCGATAGAAAAGGGTGGAATTGAGGATGAATGAGAGAGAGTTGCTGGAGTGCTGTCAGGTGTGAGGTCCACCCAGCCTCTGCTGGGAGCCAGAGGATGTAAAATACATGGGCACCGAAGCAGAGGGCAGGTGGTGGGAGCTCATGGGAATTCTGTTCTGATAGCTTTGCCTTTCCCAGTAAGGTAGGAAGCAAGGTCATCCGCTGGGAGAAAAATGGACTAGAGAAGGTCATGGGAGGTTGGCTGAGAGGGGAGAAAGTCTGAAATGAATTTCTAGTAGAGTCAGTAGTTCCTGGGACTCTGAGATCAACACCTTCCCAACATTGCACAACCCACCCGAGCATCAGAGTCTAACCTACTGCCAGCAGGGGACCTTCTGTGTTGAGTCAGGCGCAATGTCCAATAGAGAGATGAGGATGTAGTGGGGACTAGTCCCTTAGAGATAGACCCTATTATTATTTCTTAGATGAGGAAACTGAGGCACAGAATTGTTAGGAACTGCTCATGGTAATAACCTGGTCAATGGTAAAACCAGGATTTGAACCAGACCCATCAGACCCAAAGGGTGTGCCCTTCCCTACTAAGCCTGCCAGGCATTCTCTGGCCTCATATCACCAACCCAGGAAGGCTGCTGGGGAGGCTGAGGCTCAGAGAGGCTCACCGATTTTGCCAGGTCACACAGCAATCAGAGCTCTTTGGACCTGTCTGGATTCATTCTTTCAGTCTACAAACATTGAAAGTCCTTTGAGGCACGTTCAGGAGACAGATGGGACAACAGACCCTGCTAGTCCATGGGAAAAGGGCCATGGTGAGGGACTTACACAGAGCCATGGGAACCCAAGAGGCAACAGGAAGCTCTGGTGGGTCAGGGAAGGAGCCAGGGGAACACTGAGTAGATGGTGTTTGCACTGAGCACTGAAAATTGAAGGCTTTCCCACTCGGGGAGGATGCGGCCTAGAGGTGTCCTCAGACAGTCCCTGGGATTGAGAACGATATACGCAAAGAAGCATCCCAGGATGCTCACGATTGGCCTCCAGGTACAGATGGAGAAGGACTGAGGATGATCACTGAGGGTACGAGTGCTGGACAGGGATGGGGCTCCCCTCTAGGTGACTGAAGGCCACCTCTGATGCGTCATGACCAATTTCACAAAGATGAAGGATTACCTCCTAGTACCCTTTAGTCTGGATCTGTGCCCTTGTTGACAAAGGGGGCAGTAGTTGGGGGAAGGGCCCATTTTCCAGCAGACTGGGTAGGGCTCTGGAATATCCTCCTGGGGTGGGGTCTCTGTGTGCTCCCAGCCTTGGAGGGACCTTCACAGTGGGACCCAGCAGGGTGAGGGCCACACATGGGTGAAGCGGCATAATTCAAAGGAGCAAGAAGCCCCGGCCAAGGGTCCTGACCCCTCCCCTGACCAGAGAAGCCCCTCAGGCAGATGGTCTCAGGAGCTGATTTATCTCAGCTGCCACCTGCCCCACCCCCATCACAGCTCAGCGAGGCAATCCAGACAGTTAAACCTTATATATCAAGGCACTGTGAGATTTGGGCCCTGCAAATGGCAACCCACTCCAGTGTTCTTCCCTGGAGAATCCCAGGGACAGAGAAGCCTGGTGGGCTCCGTGGTCACACGGAGTCGGACACGACTGAAGCGACTTAGCAGCAGCAGCAGCAGCAGCCTCTCCTTCTCCCTCTACGTCACACCCAGACACACTGAGCCATCTTCAGGTCTCACGTGAGCCATATTCCCTCTCCTGCACACTTTCCTCACTTTTGCACGAGCAGTTCCCTTAACCTAAAACGCTTGACACAAACCTCAGTCTTTGAGAACTAACTCCTACTCTCTTTCACATCGTAGTTTATAAACACCTCCTCTGAAATGCCTTCCTGATTTCTCCAAGTAGCCCTGGGCTTTCCTGGTCTTGCTGTCTTATTAATGTCTGCATGGCTGTCTCTCTCACTAAACTGTGAGCTCTGAGAGGTCAGAGGCTGAGTCTGATTCATCACTTTACATCCCCAGCAGCCAGTGCAGTAAATGTTTGTGGATGACTGAATAAAGAAATGAATGAGTCCTGGTCTCAGTTCTGTTACTGGAATAGCCTGGTATTAAGTAGGTGCTCAGTGATTATTTGTTAACTGAAGGAACTTGCTGCACATCCTTGGACAAGTTCCTTCCTCCCTCCAAGCCTCTGTTTCCTCCTCTATTATAGGGATACTAGTGTTCCCTTCTTGACTCCCCCACAACAGAGCAAACAGATGTGGGAATTTGCTGATGGCCCCAGGGCAGGCTTTCTCAGCCTCAGAACTATTGACTTTTGGGGCTGGATAATTCCTTGTCTTGGGAGCTGTCCTGTCCATGGTAGGACATTTAACAGCATCCCTGGTCTCTACCCAGCTAGATGCTATACACACATACACACCCAGATGCGACAACCAAATATATCTCATTCATTGTCCAATGTCCCCTATGAGGCGGATCCACCCCAGTTAAGAATGACTTCCCCAGAGAAAGCCTGTAGGAGAGGGGCTGAGGGAGCCCCTGTGTGCGCTCTGAACATCCTGCCAAGGATAGCAGCCCTGGGGGTTCAGAGAACAGTGGCCTGATTAGCTGGGCCTCTTCCTTTGTCTGTAGGGCCTGTGAAGTCACTCTGACTCTTCTGCCAAAACCAAGGCCCTTTATGTCTAGATGGGAGGGGCAGGCGCCCCCAGGGACCTAGCCCTGGATTCTAGCAGCTTCCTGCCTACCCGCCTTCCAGTTCAGGCTTCCTACTGGGTCACCAGAGAATTTTATCTATCACCTGTTACTCCCCTGCTCTGGAACCTCGACTCTCCACCTCCCACCCACAACCCTGCCCCACCCCTCAGCTGACACTGGAAACCCTCCTGCAACTGCCTGGCCTGACTGCCCCATCTCCCGGGCACCAACTTCCTCCCCACCCAGGACAAGTGGCCATTGTCCAGAGGACACCAGACACTGCTTCCTTTGCTCCTGCCACCTCCCTCTCTGGGCTGCTTTCGCCTCCCCCTGCTTATCTGAATCCAGTCATTTTGGGTTCCAGCATATTCACTGTCAAGCTGTGTGACCCAGGGCAGATCTCCACCCTGTCTGAGCTTCTTTCCTCATCTGTGAAACAGATGGCGGAAGGTGTGATTTATGCCCAGGGTAGGTAGGAGAATTAAGTGAGATTATTTATTTGTGATAATAATCCTGGAATTTAGTAAATGCATGATGCCTGTTTCTTATGGTTATCATGAATCATCAGATGTTTCCTCAGTCTTGCTGAACAGGCTTTCTGAGGCGTAAAGGAAAGAACGTGAGTGAAGAGACCTTAGCTCGAGTCCGGTTCCACATCCACCCCAAGTGGCAAATTAAGCAAGCCACTTAATTCAGAGAAATCTCCTTGGAACCTCAGTTTCCTCTTCTGAAAAATGGGTACAGTAATTTGTGCTGCTGGGGCTGCTGTGTTGGTCTCATGAACTAGAGGATGTGAAAGTGTTTCTTTTAATGCCCCACTGGGTACAGCTGAGGGCCTGAGTAGGCAGGAAGAATCAGACTTTTTAAAGGCCTGACCAGAGGAAAGAACTGATGGTATTTCTTGCTCTGTCAGGCCTCAAAGTTGTCCTTGAGGACAAGGAGGCACAAATGACTTGCTGCCCAGTCTTTGGAGCTGCTGGACTTTGGAGTTTCTCTGTTGCTTGGGTTGCTGCAGTATGTGGTTGATGGTGGCCAGGAGACAGATCCTGGGGCCCCTGCAGTCCACGCTCCTTCCTGAATGCCTTTTGACCTTGAGGTCTCAGTTCAGTTCAATCCCTCAGTCTTTGCAACCCCATGGACTGCAGCATACCAGGCTTCCCTATCCATCACCAACTCCCAGAGCTTGCTCAAACTCTATCCATCGAGTCAGTGATGCCATCCAACCATCTCATCCTCTGTCATCCCCTTCTGCTCCTGCCTTCAAACTTTCCCAGCCTCAGGGTCTTTTCAAATGAGTCAGTTCTTCGGATCAGGTAGCCAAAGTATTGGAGTTTCAGCTTCAGCATCAGTCCTTCCAATGAATATTCAGGACTGATCTCCTTTAGGATGGACTGGTTGGATCTCCTAGCAGTCCAAGGGACTCTCAAGAGTCTTCTCCAACACCACAGTTCAAAAGCATCAATTCTTCTGCACTCAGTTTTCTTTATAGTCCAACTCTCAACATCCATACAGACTACTGGAAAAACCGTAGCTTTGACTAGATGGATCTTTGTCGGCAAAGTAATGTCTCTGCTTTATAATATGCTGTCTAGGCTAGTCATAGCTTTTCTTCCAAGGAGCAAGCATCTTTTAATTTCATGACTGCAGTCACCATCTACAGTGATCTTGGAGCCCAAGAAAATAAAGTCTGTCACTGTTTCCATTGTTTCCCCGTCTATTTGCCATGAAGTGATGGGGCCGGATGCCATGATCTTAGTTTTCTGAATGTTGAGTTTTAAGCCAACTTTTTCACTTTTCTCTTTCACCTTTATCAGGAGGCTCTTTAGTTCTTCTTCGCTTTCTGCCATAAGGATGGTGTCATCTGCATATCTGAGGTTATTGATACTTCTCCTGGCAATCTTGATTCCAGCCTGTGCTTCATCCAGCCCAGCATTTCTCGTGATGTACTCTGCATATAAGTTAAATAAGCAGGGTGACAATATACAGTCTTGACGAACTCCTTACCCAATTAGGAACCCGTCTGTTGTTTCTTGTCCAGCTCTAACTGTTGCTTCTTGACCTGGATACAGATTTCTCAGGAGGCAGATAAAGTCTGGTATTCCCGTCTCTTGAAGAATTTTCCACAGTTTGTTGAGATCCACACAGTCAAAGGCTTTGACATAGTCAATAAGGCAGAAGTAGATGTTCTTCTGGCACTCTCTTGCTTTTTTGATGATCCAGCGGATGTTGGCAATTTGATCTCTGGTTCCTCTGCCTTTTCTAAATGAACCTTAAACATCTGGAAGTTCTTGGTTCACGTACTATTGAAGTCTGGGTCGGAGATTTTGAGCATTACTTTGTTAGTGTGTGAGATGAGTGCAATTGTGTGGTAGTTTGAACATTCTTTAGCATTGCCTTTCTTTGGGATTAGAATGAAACCTGACCTTTTCCAGTCTTGTAGCCACTGCTGAGTTTTCCAAATTTGCTGGCACATTGAATGCAGCACTTTAATAGCATCATCTTTTAGAATTTAAAACAGCTCAACTGGAATTCCATCACCGCCATTAGCTTTGTTCATAGTGATACTTCCTAAGGCCCACTTGACTTTGCACTCCAGGATGTCTGGCTCTAGGGCAGTGATTACTGTGGTTATCTAGGTCAAAGAAGATCTTTTTTTGTACAGTTCTGTGTATTCTTGCTACCTCTTCTTAATACCTTCTGCTTCTGCTAGGTCCATACAGTTCCTGCCTTTTAGTATGCCCATCTTTGCATGAAATATTCCCTTGGTATCTCTAATTTCCTTGAAGAGATCTCTAGTCTTTCCCATCCTATTGTTTTCCTCTATTTCTTTGCATTGATCACTTAGAAAGGCTTTCCTATCTCCCCTTGCTATTCTTTAGAACTCTGCATTGAGATGAGTATATCTTTCCTTTTCTCTTTTGCTTTTCATGTCTCTTCTTTTCTCAGCTATTTGTAAGGCCCTGTCAGACAACCACTTTGCCTTTTTGCATTTCTTTTTCTTGGGGATGGTCTTGATCACTGTCTTCTGTACAATGTCATGAACCTCCATCCATAGTTCTTCAGGCACTCTGTCTATCAGATCTAATCCCTTGAATCTATTTCTCACTTCTACTGTATAATCATAAGGGATCTGATTTAGGTCATACCTGAATGGTGTAGTGGTTTTCCCTACTTTCTTCAGTTTAAGTCTGAATTTTGCAGTAAGAAGGTCAAGATCTGAGCCACAGTCAGTTCCCGGTCTTGTTTTTGCTGCCTGTATAGAGCTCCTCCATCTTCGGCTGCAAATATAATCAGTCTGATTTCAGTATTGATCATCTGTGATATCCATGTGTAGAGTCTTCTCTTGTGTTGTTGGAAGAGTGTGTTTGCTATGACTATTGCATTCTCTTGGCAAAACTCTGTTAGCCTTTGCCCTGCTTCATTTTGTACTCCATGGCCAAACTTGCCTGTTACTCCAGGTATCTCTTGACTTCCTACTTTTGCATTCCAGTCCCCTATGATGAAAAGGACATTTTTGGGGGTGTTAGTTCTAGAAGGTCTTGTAGGTCCTCATAGAACCATTCAATTTCAGCTTCTTCAACATTAGTGGTTGGGGCATAGACTGGGATTACCGTGATACTGAATGGTTTGCCTTGGAAATGAACAGAGATCATTCTTTCATTTTTGAGATTGCATCCAAGTACTGCATTTCTGACTCTTTTGTTGACTATGAGGACTACTCCTTTCTTCTAAAGGATTCTTGCCCACAGTATTAGGTATAATGGTCATCTGAATCAAATTTGCCTGTTCCATTCCATTTTAGGTCACTGATTTCTAGGAAGTCAATATTCACTCTTGCTGGCTCCTGTTTGCCCACTTCCAATTTGCCTTGATTCATGGACCTAACATTCCGGGTTCCTATGCAATGTCACTCTTTACAGCATCGGACCTTGCTTCCGTCACCAGTCACATCCACGGCTTGGCGCTGTTTTCACTTTGGCTCCGTCCCTTTATTCTCTCTGGGGTTAGACCCTCTCTCTCCTCCAGTAGCATATTGGGCACCTGCTGACCTGGGGAGTTCCTCTTTCAGTATCCTGTCTTTTTGCCTTTTCATACTGTTCATGCGGTTCTCAAGGCAAGAATACTGAAGAGGTTTGCCACGCCTTTCCCCAGTGGACCACGTTTTGTCAGAACTCTCCACCATGACCCGTCTGTCTTGGGTGGCCCTACACATCACAGCTCATAGTTTCATTGAGTTAGATAAGGCTGTGGTCCGTGTGATCAGTTAGGTTACTTTTCAGAGATGCTTAAATGGATGGAGAACACACCTGGAGACCAGATGGGCTGCCTCGGCTCCTTCTTTCTGTTTGTGTAAAACAGTGTTCCAGGACCTAGAAAAGAGCTCTGACCTTTAAAATGTTGAACCCCAGGGGTCAGGATTTGTTCATTCTCAGGAGAGTCTGGCACCTCTCCTGAAAATAAACAGATGGGTGGAAGGTTTGCCAGTCCCCATATGGGGACTGACTTCTCAGAGTTCAGTTTGGTTTAGTCCCTCAGTTGTGCCTGACTCTGCAACCCCGTGGACCGCAGCACGCCAGGCCTCCCTGTCCATCACCAACTCCCAGAGTTCACCCAAACTCATGTCCATTGAGTTGGTGATGCCATCCAACCATCTCATCCTCTGCCATCCTCTTCTCCTCCTGCCCTCACTCTTTCCCAGCATCAGGGTGTTTTCAGATGAGTCAGATCTTTGCATCAGGTGGCCAAAGTTTTGGAGTTTCAGCTTCAACATCAGTCCTTCCAATGAACACTCAGGACTGATCTCCTTTAGGATGGACTGGTTGGATCTCATTGCAGTCCAAGGGACTCTCAAGAGCCTTCTCCCACACCACAGTTCAAAAGCACAGTTCTGTCCAGAAGTACAGAAGGGAGGATGGAAGACAGGACCTCTTTATGAGGAGGTGGACCTCAGCCCAGGTTTTAGGGTGCAAGAGCTTCTTAAGAATCAGGTCACACCCTCTGCCTAATAAGGATGCCAGGCCCTGACCCTAGCCTCGCCCTTTGGGCTGTTGGACCCTGCCCACTGTGGATCAGGTCCCGCCCCCAGACCCGCCTCTACTGCTGGAAATGACCAATGAACAGCAGACCCCGCCCCTAGGCCCACCCAATGAGTGGCGGGTCCTGTACGGATTTCCTGCATCCTACAGCTCATCCCTGTCGGTCCAATCTCAAAACCACTGAAAACCCACTTGGCTGCCTCCTAGAGTGCCCTCCGTACTCATCAGTGGCACTGGAAGCACCCGCGTTGCCCTACTTAGACGTAAGAGTATGGAGCTGAGCCCTCCAGCGTGCTACTCTCTCGCCCCCTCCCCACCCCCATCCTTCTTCTCCGAGCCTGGGTTCTGCCTGTCGCTGGTCTCAGATCATCCTGGCACCTCCGATATAAGGCCCAGTTTCCCTTGAGGCACTCACGGTAGCTGCCCATACCTTGGCATTGTGCCCATCTCCTGTCTCTCTTGCCCCTCTGCCATGAACACCTGATTATGACCCACATTCCACAGCCAGAGGAGTGGCCCCATGTGTATCTGATTAGATTTTTCTTCTCTCCCGAACTCCCCCACACACACATACCTCCAACACCCCCTCCACCTCCTACCTCTTGACCCCACGGTGGGAACGCCCACATTCCATGTGGCGGGAGCCTTCTGGTCTGACAGGCTGCGCTGTGACCAGAGGACAGGGTGAAACGTTCCTCTGCTGACTCGGTGTCCTGCTTCTCATGGCTCCCCTTGTCTGTGTCTCTGGATAGAGAATTATGTTTCCTTTGACCTCTCTATTCACAGGGCTAATTGTTTCCATACAGCCCTCTGGCTTCTAAGAATAGGAAAGGAGGGTGTAAAACTCAAGACTAAATTTATTCCTGACAGAGCTCAGGAAAGGAGCTTGCTCTAAGTCAATGGTCAGCTTTGTTAGTCGACTGAGAACAGGAGCACCGTTCAGGGACTGGCTGTCACTCCCTGTTAGAGATGATGGCCATCACTGAGGCATTTTATTTCTCTACATACAGACAGCCAGGAGAGGTGGCTGAATTTAGAAGTGATGCTCAAGCCAAGCATCATCATGGCCCCTCTCCACCAGATAACGAAAGCACCAGAGAGTCAGATGGAGGAGTCCCTCCTTTGCTCCAAGGAACTAGTGACAGAATTCCTTCTTTTTTTCTCCCTTCTGTCTTGCTCTGCCATGGAAATGCTCATCCAGGCTAACAGGAGCCAATTCTCAATTCCTTCTTCTGGCTAGGCATCAGCTCCTTCAGGGAGGCTAGAGTAAACAGAGTCTTTGACAAGAGTTCATGAGACTTTGAGAGCCAAGCCTGCAAAATCAGTGTGGCCACCTCAGAGCTGAGTGTCTCAGCCGGCCCAAAGACCAACACAAGCAGGGTCCGTTTAATTTGGTGAGCCTTTCTGGAAACCTTCCCCATGCCAGGCTATGGGGAAGACTGTATATGTCAATATGTAAATGCTGGGCACGGGCCACGCCAGGGAGAACCTAGCTGGGAGAGTATGTGGTCCTTGCCCTCCTGGTGTACATGATAAGTTATGGGCACAGAAGACTATCCCAGATGTCAGGAGAGAGGCACAAACAAAGTTGAGAAATTTCAGAGAAAGCAACCAGGAAGGCTTCCCTGAGGATGAGCACTGGAATTGAGCCTCACAGGGATGATTACAACAAGCAGAGGTGAGGTAGAGGAGGGAAAAGTCTGGGTGAAGGCTTGGGCCTGACTGGAATAGGAGGTGGCAAGTGAGAGGTAGGCAGGAAGAGAAGGCTGGGCTGGATTGCACCTGGTCTTGATTAGTCCTGGCTCTGCCAGTGTTTGTCTGTGACCTGAGACTAGTCAAGTCTCCTCTCCGGGTCTCAGTTTCCCCATCTGTCAAATGGAAGAACTGGCCTAGAATCAGTGGTTTTCAACTTTTTCAGACCCATCATATACTTTTCTTAACAAGTAATTTGTAATGACTCAAAATTAGTATTACCTTCTCACAATGTCAAGTATATATGCACACATATATAGGTATATATTCTATGATATATATAAAGGAAAAAATAGAAGGAAAGTATTTCTAATAAAATACTGTATATGTCAATATGTAGATGCTCACTGACAACCACCCCAGAAAACATACTGAATGCACCGGGTGCTCACACCATAGGTAAAACACCATTCTGCCTCAGATGCAGTCTGAAATAGGTAGGTTATCTTGGTCAATGGTGTTCTTCTTAGAGATGTACTTTCCAAAAAAAAAGTGAACAATTCTTAGTGAAGTTCCAGACAAAACAAATTCAGTGTTCCCCCAGTTTATGGGGTAGTTGTATTTCAAAATATTCAGTATATATTAAAACTGTACAAAAATTATTTTACATTTATGTGTAAAATTGAGTTAAACTGTAGTTCTGGGTCATTGTAAAGATTTTTTTCATCCACATGAATATCTGGGGGAGCATCTGAAACTTATTGGTGGGGGTTATTGCACCACCCTGCATATTTCATTCAGGGAATTTAGCATCCCTGGATCTTACCTATGGAGACAACTCAAACACCCCCACAAGTTTCCAGATTACCCCATAGAGAGATTATCCAGCACCTGAAGAATCTTTACGCTTCCTCTCAGCCCTGAAATCATCCAATTCTGGACCTCATTCAGGTTTATTCAGCAAATTTTTGCAGAGTACCCACTGTGAGCCTTGCCCCCCCCTCCCACCTCCCGGAAATCATCAGTGAACAAGCCGCCACAGCTCTTGTCCCCTACAACCGAGTTTCAATCCAAAAGGCTCTTAACTGTCACCGTCCCGTTTACAAAGGAAGAAGCTGAGGCCCAGAGAGGGCAGGCTTGTATTCAGCATCACACAGCCTCCTGGGAGCCAGCCAGAACCTGGCCTCAGGGAGGCACCACAGAGTGGGTCCACAGCCTTCTCTCCACTCATCTCTTCCTCCCCCATCCCCGCAGTGCCAGCCGCCCTGACCCTGGACCCAGGCACCGCTCACCAGCGCCTGATTCTGTCCGACGACTGCACCATCGTGGCCTATGGCAACCTGCACCCACAGCCGCTGCAGGACTCGCCCAAGCGCTTCGACGTGGAGGTGTCAGTGCTGGGTTCGGAGGCCTTCAGTAGCGGCGTCCACTACTGGGAGGTGGTGGTGGCAGAGAAGACCCAGTGGGTGATCGGGCTGGCGCACGAGGCCGCGAGCCGCAAGGGCAGCATCCAGATCCAGCCCAGCCGCGGCTTCTACTGCATCGTGATGCACGACGGCAACCAGTACAGCGCCTGCACGGAGCCCTGGACGCGGCTCAACGTCCGCGACAAGCTCGACAAGGTGGGCGTCTTCCTGGACTATGACCAAGGCCTACTCATCTTCTATAACGCCGACGACATGTCTTGGCTCTACACCTTCCGCGAGAAGTTTCCGGGCAAGCTCTGCTCCTACTTCAGCCCCGGGCAGAGCCACGCCAATGGCAAGAACGTGCAGCCGCTGCGGATCAACACTGTTCGCATCTAGTGCAGTGGAGGGCGACCGTGGGCGCCTGGGCTTGGCCACCGGCAAGAGCCTTGTTCCCACAGACGGGAGGCCTGGACTCCAACCCCGCGGGGCCATCCCTGAGATCTCAGGCCTGTTGTTTACCCTTCGGCCTCATTTCCCCATCTGTGAAATGGAGGTTGTGCCCCGTGACTTGGGAAATCTCTTCCAGCACTGATGTTCTGTAGCTCTGACCTTGACGGGGATGCAGTTGTGGTCCAAGAATCAGACCTGGCTTCTCCTCATGGCAGCCCCTGCCTAACCCCTCATCCTCCTCTCCGGCAGGTGACTGCATCCCTGTCTCCTTCCCGCCCACATGCCCTGACCTCAGGATGTGTCAGAGTGGTGCCAGCAGTTGGCAACCGCAGAGAGAACCCCCTTATGCTCTCAGGCCTAAGACTTGTCCCTGACCAAGTGAGTGATGGGCTGTTTTGTCCTTGATCATAGCCCACGGTGGACACAGGTGGTAGCTAGCCCCAAAGTCGCCTGAGAACCACCCCTGTACCAAGAGTTTTATAGTTCCTGATTTTCCCATATATCTGTGGGTAAAAGTGATATTGGGCTTCCCTGGTGGCTCAGTGGTAGAGAATCCACCTGCAATGCAGGAGATGTGGGTTTGATCCCAGGGTCAGGAAGATTCCCCTGGAGAAGGAATTGGCAGCCCACTCCAGGATTCTTGCCTGGAGAATCCTATGGACAGAGGAGCCTGGTGGGCTCCAGTGGCAAAAGAGTCAGACATGACTTCGTGACTAAACAGCAACAGCAACAATAAAAATGATGCTGTGGCCTGTGGAAGGCACCCAACAGTTGAGCCCATGTGTTACAGCCAGTAAGCCCACAGATCTTAAGGCAATAGGATGGCACACCCCAAGGCTCATATAGGACAAGCATCACTGGATGGTGGAGGTCCCCAGCAGCTCTGAACAAAGGTCCAACCAGGCCTCTTGACTTGGTAAGGGTGTAGCAAGGCTGGGGAGAGCAGTTGTTTAGGCCCTGAGCACTGGGGTGGGCTGTCGGTTAGGCCCCCCTATCAATCTTGGCATCTGTCTCAGTTGGGATACTATTGCAGAAAACATGAGCTTTTTTTAATTAGACAAGGATTTATTACCAGGTCCCTAGTGGCTTTGCAAAATCACTGCAAGGGCTAGAGGAGCCGACTCTGCTGAATTTCCAGGAACAGCTCCCAGCCGCCAAATTCATCACATCTGCTATGACCAGGAACGCTGCTCCCATCGGCAGGCAGCCACTGCATCAGAAGCCGCTGGCTGCAGAACTGTGCAGTCTCTGCCACTGTCCATGCCAGTAAATGATGTCCTGAGGCCTGCCTCCCTCCAGGCTATTCAGTTTCCAGATCCAAATCTCTACAAGGGATTCTGTTTGGGGAAACAAATCAGATCCAGAACCTTGGCTGCAAGGGAGTCTGGGAAATGTACTTTTCTTCTTTCCAGCTTCATCCATACAAAAAGGCACAATAGAAGAAAGTGAGAATGGGTGTTGAACAGGCTCACTTTCAGTTTTTGCCATTGGAACCCACCTCTAGGCCTTGGCTTTGAGGCAGCAGAGCCTCTAGGTGTCCTGCTCCAAGGCTGTGTCCCTGTCCAGGACAGGCGCCCCTAGAGTGAGCCTGCAGAACCAAGCTGAAAGCCTCCCACCCTAGGCTTTCCTTTCTAGTTCTGGGGCCTAGATTCTGAACTTGGGGTCTTTGGTCATACCCATCTAAAGGAGCCAGACTAGCTGAACCTGGGGGGCTCCCACCTCACAACTGCTGCCCATGGGGTCCTCCCTTGGGCAGGAGGAATCCTCAGTCTCACCCCACCCATTCAGCTACCAGAATCTGGGCCACCCCCAGCAGTATTTTTATCTTAAATGTTACCCATTTTGTGAGTTATGATGAATTTGTATTAAATTAAAGTTACAGGCTATGAGTGGTCAGTGCCATTCATTTTGACACGCACAGAGGCCCACACATCCTGGCCCAGGCAGCATACATAAATCAACATGGCTAATCCACAAAGCAACCTGGCTAAGTAGCACCATACCCATTTTACAGAGGGGGAAAATGAGGTTCATAGAGAGGACATGACTTGCCTACAGCCCCATCTCCCACACTAAGCGAGTTTAGAATTGAGCCCAAGGCACTCTCATCACAACTTACCGGTCAGGGGAGACTGTCAGTCTTGGCCTGGAGGAGGGCATGGTGGTAGCCTTGGAAGCAGAGAGGAGCTCATGAGACAGTGGCAAGAGACTGGGCCCTAGAACCCCACAGACCTAGGCTTAAATCCAGGCTCTGCCCCTGTGTGCCTCTAGAAAAATGAATTAACTTCTCTGGACCTCAGTTTTCTCACATGGAAAATGGGGATACTCACACCAATCTCACATGATGTGTTATAAGCTGCAAAGTGCAGTGCATTTAGGGAGGACCTGCCTGCCACTCAGCTGCCTCCCAGAGTCAGTGCCTTAAACTGGGTGAGTTTTCTCAACCTCTGGGCTGGCTCTGCTCCTAAGGAGTCTTTCTTCTTTCTTGTGCCTTGTGAGGGGGTATGGGACCACCCAGGCCAGGCAGTTCCCCAGGTTCTCCATGTCAAAGGAGGTCCATCCCACCTCCGCCAGGAGACACGGCCCTGCATGTGGACACACAGGTGTGTACACTAAGGAGAAAGGCCACTGGGACTCCCTGGAGTTGTGCAATGCAGAGCAGCAGCCTTGGAAGCAGGACTCCTGGGCCTAGTCTTGCTTCTGTGCTGACTTGTTTTGTACCCTGAGGGTCCCTTCCTCCATCGCCTCACCTACAGAATGAGGGAGGTTAGACCAGGTGCTCTTTAAGGCGCCAGGTGGATCTTCACCTATACCTGGAGGCAGGGAGGAAAGAGAGAGGGAACTACCCAAGTCACTACTTGTTTGCGGTTCTTGGAAGATGGACATGAATGAGGAGGAGGAGGGGCTGTTGGCAAGGGCAGAGGGAAAGGTGTCTGAATGGCTGATAGCACCCCAGTTTACAGAGAAGCTGTAGGGAGTGAGCCTGGGACCAGAGAACCCCATCACCCCCTCGCCCCATGCTCTCAGATCCCTGTGACTCCTCCCAAGCCCACTCCTCTATTTTGCTCAGGGCATCTGTCCCCTGGAGGAGGAGTAACCTGTCCACAGGCCTTCCTTCCCCTCCCCCCACTCAGGCTCAGCACCTGGTCCCAGAAAGGCTGCTTGCTGCCCCATCTTCATCCCTGGTTTCCAAGTGTCTTGGAGTGTAGGGATCTAATCTTAACATCCAACTGGGGACTCTGGGAAATCAGGGGACCTCCAGGTATGAAGTGTCCAGAGACTTCCTGAATGAAAGAATCTGTGGTTGCCAGTATAACACCAGGAACCCCACACTTAATACAGGTAAGTGAAGAAGGGAGACAAAGGCAGTCCTGCCTTGGTTTCGAAGCACAGATCAGCAAGGATCTTCCCCAGGGCAGGAAAGAATTGATAGAATGACAAAAACCCCATTCACAACCATGTTCATGGTCAGCAAGCAAAGCAGTGGGACATTTTGCACCTGATCTAACATCGAAATAAGTCCGTGAAGTCAGTATCATTATCTCAGTATCTGAGCAGGGAAACACTACTTCCCAGGGGACCCACAGCCAGTACTCAGTAAAGCTGAAAATCAGACTCAGGCCTGTCCAAGGCTAAAGCCCAACTCTTCACTGGCCTCCCTGGAAATGCTTCTCAACTTTGAGAACAGCTTCAGTGACAGGCAGCAGCCACCAGAAGTGTGATGCCCCTGGGCTTCAAGATGGGAACTTAACCCAGACTCCACACCATTGAAATATGCAACTGTGAGTTAAGTTTCACCTATAGCTTCCATCTCATGTACCTCCCAGATCAGAGGTGGACTCGTGCAGGCACTATGTGACCCGGAGCGGGTCTCTCTTCCTTTCTGGACCTCTATTTCCCCATTTCTATCAAGGAGGTTCAGATTCTAGCTAACTGATTGCCAAGGCAGTGGTTCTGATGGCCCAGGATCCTGTAAGTCTTATGTTGGTCCCAGAGCTTGGCCTGCTCAGCGCCTAACAAGAACATTAACTCTGGGTCTTTCTCTCTGGGGTGGCAGCAGGAATAGAAAACAACAGAGATAAGGTCTCCTAGCAGCACAGTCTCAACTCGGGGGCTCAGGGGATGGGCCTCCCCTCCTGCCAGAGAGGCCATCCCAGGAGGCTGACTGCTCACACCTGGGCAGCATTCCTGGCTTCATTCCCTCGTCTCCGAGTCTTGGCTCTATTCAGTCTCCCCAGATGCTCCACCAGAATATAAGTTGCAAAGGACCCTGTCACAGGCTTAAATGCAGACGGAAAGGAGTGGGATGAGGTTGGGGGAGGGGCAGTGTGCTGACCAAGGTGCTGAATCTTCATTCCCACCAGGGAACGGTAACTTCTCCTTCCTCTGGGACATCTGCAATTCTAGCCAGTGTCTCTGGGGAAGAAGGAGCGCTGGGAAGCATAGGAGAAATGAGAAGGGAAGGGAATGAGAGGAGGAGGGAGGGAGAAGGAGAGAAAGAGGGCGAAAAGGAGAGCCGCATTTAGGAGGCGTGGCCTCTAAAAAATAGCGAGAGGTGGAGACCTTTATTTTGAAATATGCTCATTTTCCTTTGTTTCTCTTTTCTATCTGGTTTAAATTATGTGGGTTTTTGTTTACCCTAGATAGAGTATAGAACAGTTTTCCATCTTCTTTCAAAATGTTGACAGTTCTATCATATTTCCGACTGTTACAAAATGCTCCCCATTCACCCTAGGAATTCAGTGAAGTAGGGGAAGAGTGGCCACTTTGGACCCGAGGACCAGGGGGCTTCCTACTCTGATGACGTGTCAAGAGAGGGCCTTTCAGGAAGCTGGAGCCAGAGGCACAAAGCCCAGGCCCTGGTGAGCTCCCCAAAACTGTGGGCTGCAATACGATCAAGTCCGAATGCTCAAGGCACCTACGGGCTCCTCCAGTGCAATCTGGAGGCCCAGAGAGGGTTGGTTTCTAGTTCCAGGTCATATAGCACATGGCAGAGCCAAACCGGGGAACCCAGGCGAGGAAGAGGAACAAGCAGAGCCAGGAAGTCCTCTCTGAGTGGAGACAGCCCAGTTGAGCATGCTAGTCAGCATCATAGACTTCAGAATGGCTGCTAAGAGACCACTGGCCTCAACACCATCATTTCACAGGAAAGAATACTGAGACCTGGATGGGAAGTCACCAGTCCATGAGGCAGAGCAGACCCAGACCCAGGTCTCCAGACTCCCAGCCATCAGTTTCTCATGCAACTTTTAATCTCCCCCCTGTGGATTCTGATGCCTCCTCCTACCCCCTGGGAACTTGGAGTCAGAGCCAAAGGAGAAGGGGAGTGGCCTGGGTCCCTGCAGCTCCAGGCACTAAGAGCTGGTTACCTTTCTCCATCCTCTTCCGGGAAGAGAACAGAGAGTTGGCCGGGACCCCAATGGGCCCTCCTCCAGGGCAGAATCAGTCGGTGCCTACCCACACCTGGTACCTCCATCACTGGCAACAGAGTCCAGCTCTAGTAACAGCCACAACAGGGACAAAGCCGCCTGGGCAGCTGCTGGAGCCACTGGGAGTCACAGGTAAGAGAGGGCACTGGGGTGATGGCCCAAGGAGGTCCCCTGATTCCATGGGGATTTCGGGTTTTTTTCTCTAAAGAAGGGGCTTTTGCCCCCTCTCTCCCTGTAGGCTGAGCCCCTGGGCCAGCTTCCTGTGCTCACTGCAAACCCCAGGTGAAGCCCCTCGATGACTAAGCTGCCAGATCTAGAAATCAGGAATGGGGTCCCAGGCTCAGCAGCTCTTCTCCTGCCCCCGGGAGGAAGGAGAAGCAGATAAGGGCCCCAGGAAGTCCCAAGACAAAACAGAGACCAGCTGGAGGCGTGTGCTTCTCACAGGTGTGGGCTGTGGGCCGAGATCTAGACACACCTGCTAAATCTGGAGTGGACCCCCACTCAGTCTCACTGACTCACCAGTGACCCTGGACAACTCCCGGAATAGCCACCTTACTGATGTCCACTTCTCATTGGTTCAGTGGAAGAGATGGGTGGCCCTGGGCTATGGGACAAGTTTAGAAACTCCAGTTCTAAGGTTCTAGCTTGAGGCAGCCTCATGGAATTTGTCCAACAGTCTCCACCACTTCACCTCCCCTCTTCTTCGGGGGCCTCCCTCTGTCACACTTCTGGAATGCCCTCCTCCACCCCCTTCATCCCTCCATCAACACTTACCCTCCTGTGTTCCTTAGGATAACTGACTTGTGGTTTTCGATGCCTCCTTCCCCAGCCCATGCACATGTATAAAGAAACCTCTTTTAAAGAACAGCGAGTGGTCGGATTGCAGACACCACACCAAGCAGGTGGGAGAAAGATAATAGTGGGAATAGGAAGGCAGAAGAGATCTCCATATAGGCAGCAATACAGCAGCAGTTACTGTGGGGGCACAGATCTGGCCAGAAATGACCATGGCTCTCATGTACTGAACCGATCCAAGTCCTACTCTTGACCCAGCCTTCAGCCCTCTCTCCCCCTCACCAGCAACCAACAGGCTAATGGTGGCACAATACTGCCTTTCTGTTTTGAGGATCTCCTGGTGGAGGAAAAGAATGATGATGTGTATAATATTAGCATCAGAGCACTCAGAATATTAAAATCAGGACTTCCCTTGTGATTCAGTGGCTAAGACTCTGTGTTCAAATGTAGGAGGCCTGGGTTCAATCCCTGATCAGGGAACTAGATCCCACATGTTGCAATTAAAGATCCCAAATGCTGCAATGAAGATCGAAGATTCCATGAGCCACAACTAAAACCCAGGGCATCCAAATAAATAAATAAATATTTTTTAAAAAAAGAACATTGGGATCTCAACTGGAAAATGTGGAGCAGATTTTGGTCCTTAACACTTCCGCTTTTGTAATACCCGTCTAACTCCTAGAATATCCTTGCCCTCCTTTTTCTTCCTGTTGAACTCTTACTCATCCTTCACGTCCCATTCAAGGTGAAGCTGTCCTGGTCATTCAGGTCCAGTGGAACTCAGTGTTCTGCACCCTTGAAGCACTTTGGGTCTCCCACTACCACTAGACCATGAGCATCGTGAAGCAGGGATCATGTTCGCTGGGGTCATGGGTACAGAGAGGGTCACAGAAAACGTTTGCTAGGGAACTCCCTGGTGGTCCAGGGGTTACGACTTTGCCTTCCAATGCAGTGGGTGTAGGTTCAATTCCTGGTCTGGGAGCTACGGTCCCATATGCCTCGAGGCCAAAACAATGAAACAGCATAAAACAGAAGCAACATTGTGACAAATTCCGTAAAAAGGCTTTAACAGTGATTCACATCCAAAAAAAGAACTTATGAAAAAAAGAAAGAAAATCTTCGCTGGCTGGAGCTGGTTAGTGTCCAAGCTGGAACCGTGGTTAGTGTGTCCAAGTTGGGAGGGGCTGTAGAGACCAGCAATGGCTCCTCCCTAAAGATGCCCAGGACGAGCACACTGACACATCCCCGGCCAGGCTCTGCCCAGAGAGAGCCAGGAAGAACCAGCAAAGACGAGGAACATTGCTTGATTGTCTTATTTGTTTTTTCATTATAAAATAACTTCTGCTTTTTGCAAAAAGATTACAAAAGATATAAGCCTATAAAACAGAAAGTCCCCTCATTCTGCTCCCAGGAGTCAACACCTGTTTACAGTTTGTTGCAGGTCCTTCCAAGCATTCTTGTTTATACATAAACAAAGATAGCTTTTTCTTTTATAAAAATATGTTCATTTTTAATTTCCTATGAGTTCTGTGCGTGCATGCATCATGGCTGACTCTTTGCGACCCCGAGTTCTGTAAATTCCTACAATTTCTTGGTCAAAAGTCTTCCTCATTCTCTTCTATTTTTAAATTTTATTTGTTTATTTATCTCTGGCTGTGCCGGGTCTTCATTGCTGTACTCAGGCTTTCTCTAGTTGTGGTGACCAGGGCTACTCCCTAGTTGCCATGCACCAACTTCTCAGCATGGTGAATTTTCTTGTTGTGGCGCACAGACTTAGTTGCCCTGCAGACATGTGGGATCTTCCCAGCCCAGGGATCAAACCCATGGCCCCCTGCACTGGCAGGCAGATTGTTCACCGCTGGACCATGAGGGAAGTTCCTTGCTCCTTTTAAATGTCTTGCTTTCCTAAGTAAACTTTTTTTCTTAAAACATGTTCATTGTAGAAAAATTGTACATACAGTCAAGACACACAGAGTACATATTTCCCATCAGCCACTGTTCAGAGATAACCACGGCTAGTGTCTAGGTGATTAGGTCTACAGGTTTTTCTCCATGTGAGTACATGTGTTTGTTTACAAAGATTGGAGCACACCCTCCTGTTGTTCGCTAGTTTATTTTTTGTCTCCACTTAATAATGGATTGTGCGCATTTCCCCGTATTGTTGAGTAGTCTTCTACAGCATCATCTTAATACTAGGTCCCCCTAGTAGCCTGCTTTTCCTGACTCCCCTTCTGAGTAGGGAGCCTGCTGCAACAGTAAGCCAGAGCCTGTTGCACCAGGGTTTAACCTTGGCCTGCCCCCTACTTTCAGGAAGGGAAGGCCCCGGAAGGCCTTGAACACCTGCTGCCTCACCCCTCCTGGGATAAGTTCCCAACACCCCACGGATGGGCCCAGGGCCCCCCTGCAACTTCTCCACCGCCGCCCACCGGTGCAGTAAGTAGACACCTGCCGCTTTCCCCTGCTGCTCTCTTAGACCCTGAGCTCCTGGAGTCCTGCAGGGTGGGGGACTCGGGTGATCTCGACCTTGAAGTGGAGCAGGGAGGCTGGAATCAAGTGGAAGGGGAGGAGGGGAGTGCCACTTGCCCTTGTACTTCAGCCAACTCTTCAGCCAGCTTCTCCTCATGCTGCTGGGACTGGAGGAGTTACAGGGGCAGATGGGGATGTGGGGAGGATAGGGGAAGGAGCTGAGCCACTTGAAAGTTTTCTGGTTCCCAAAGCAAATACCCAACTTCCCAGGCCAAGCCCATGCTCTGCCCCAGGAATTTACCAGCCAAATAGTAAGGAATTAAATGTGATCCTGGACCAGACTCTTATTCACTCTTTGGGCGGGGGTGGGGGGGGCGGTGGTCGTGGGGCCTCAGTCTCCCCTCCAATGTACCACGTGGTTCTTAAGGCAAATTCCCTGTTCTGGAATTCTGTAACCCAATTCAAACCCATGTTTTCCCAAATGCTCTCTTTTCTCTCCAAGCCCCCGAGGACCTTATGATTGGTTAAATCTAATTGTGCACCAGGGCTTGTTTGAGGGATTATTAACATAATGTGTATTATTAGCTGTCAACTTGTTTAATCCTCACAACAAGCCTAAGAGGAGGTACCCACTTTTATTCCCATTTCACAGATGAGAACACTAAGTCCAAAGAGTTAAAATGATTTTCCACATTAAATGGTAAAGCCCAGATATGAACCCAGGGTTGTGGGACCCCCAAGCCCACGTTCCTTATTATCATCCCATCCACATACCACTGTGCTGTGTGTGCAGACATCATTCTTCCCTTGCTACAATTGAGGAAACTGGGACCAGAGAGGGGAGGTGGATTCCTCAAGGTCATACAGCGTGTTCATGGCAGAGCTGGGTGAAGCCAGGCTTTCTGCCTCCCAGCCCACCCTCACCTCCTGTGCTGCCCTGGCTAGCTTTCAAAGAGGGAAGCTGCTGAGCTAGAAACAGTCCTTGAACTGGAGTCAGATGCCCAGAACTGATTGGGGCAGTCAGGTAGAAAAGGCTATGTTTGTTCAGCCCAGCTTGGTTCTACCCTCCCCTGGCTCAGTTCCGGGAAGTGTTGACTTTGGGCAGGTCCCAGAGGAGCAAAGGTGACATTACTTGTGGGTGGGGGAGGGCTGGGCCAGAGGAGCCCCTTCCCCACTCTCCTTTTAGCCCCACTGTGCTCTCCACTCCCTCACTCTGCCATTCAGTCTCTTACCTGCTGCTGCTGCTAAGTCGCATCAGTCATGTCTGACTCTGTGCGACCCCACAGACGGCAGCCCACCAGGCTCCCCCGTCCCCGGGATTCTCCAGGCAAGAACACTGGAGTGGGTTGCCATTGCCTTCTCCAATGCATGAAAATGGAAAGTGAAAGTGAAATCGCTCAGTCGTGTCTGACTCTTAGCGACCCCATGGACTGCAGCCTACCAGGCTCCTCCGTCCATGGGATTTTCCAGGCAAGAGTACTGGAGTGGGGCGCCATCGCCTTCTCCAATCTCTTACCTGACAAACCCTTATTGAGCGGCTACTATGTGCTTGCACTGAGATGAGCAAGGACAGGTTTATCTCAGGTCTCCATCAAAGAGGTGATAGTGACCAGACAGTCACAGCACAGGCGCAGAGGGCTGGGCTTGGACAAGAGCAGAGAAAATCAGAGGGGCCGCTGGAGGAGGTGCCATGGCAGTGGAGACCTGCAGCGCGAGTGAGAGCTGGGGACAGCGTTCTGGGCAACGGGAGCAGCATGTGCTAGGGAGAGGAGGCCAGAAGTGAGATCATGTGGTTAAAGCATTGAATGTGAGCCCAAGAGGCAGCCTCTGCATCTCAGCTTCTTCATCTGGTAAGTGGAGATGGCAGCTTGCTATGGGCTAAGACACGGTATGTACAGCACCTGTGTTGTGGCATCATTCCTCTCCCTTTCCGTCCACAGATGTGCCTAGCACCAAGTGCCAACATTGGGGGGAATGAACTACGGCCTGCTTGTCCAGGGCCACTCAGTCTTTGCCTCCAAGCCTGTGACTGCTTTGTACCAGTCCGCCTTCAGACCTGGGGCCCCAACATTACGTGGGGCCCCAGCTACTGAGGGCCAGGGAACAGCCCGCCCTTTGGAAGCACTCCACTACCCCTGCCCTGATGCTTCTGTCCCTTCGTCCCCAGATGTGGGGGGCCTGCCGGCGGCAGTGATCATCATCCCAACCCTGCTCTCCTCGTCCACTCTCCTGATCATCAGCTTCATCTTATGGAAAACTTGCCGCCGGTTGTCTCGCGTCACCCACCCCCGCCTGCCACCCACATGAGGGCCCAGGTAAGCCACTTAGGCACCTTCAGCACGGGGGGCGATTCTAGATCAGCTTTATTCTTTTTCTCCTCATTGTCTTGAGGCAACAAGGGATGATGTACTGAGTTGGGTAAAGCCTTGCAGAGGCCACAGCCACATGTGCGGCCTCATAGTCCAGGTCCTGCTGGATGTAATCATCACCCCTGCAGGTCAAGGAAGCCCATTCTGCAGCCCCTGTAACTGTGGCTCTGGGTGACTGTGAGACCAAGGCTGCCCTTACCACTCTGCCCCCTTACCTTCCAGGGATGCTCCCTGCCTGGTGGGGCCTCCACAGGGAACCTGACCAAGGAGTAGAAAGTCCTCCTCCCGGGACTGAATGAGAACACTCCTGGTTTCACCCCAGTTGTGACATGGCTTATCACAGTATCCAAGGCTTGCAGTCCTTCAGTCTTTCCACTTCTCATATCTCTAAACACTCACACTGCCAGTGCTTTGCTGAGGTCATGCTGTTTCAGCTTTTTCTATGGTTCTTAGAGGGGAACATAGCCCTATGGCCCCTGGCAGGCAAGGCTTGGATGGCACAGAAATCGCCAGGAGACTCCTCATCTACCACCTGAGACCTGGGATTCAGAGGAGCAACAAAGTGAGGAAATTGGGTCTCATGCAGCTTAATACAAAAGCCCAGAATTCTCAGCACTGCCCTAAGATGTCAGGATGTCTGTTCTGATTGTCTGCCAGCCACAGGTTCACAGCATCTTACATTCATCCAGTGGTACCCAGGTGCGTAACATGTGCCGGGCATGCCAGGTGCTGGATTATAACAACAAATGAGACCCAGACTAGAANGCTTAATACAAAAGCCCAGAATTCTCAGCACTGCCCTAAGATGTCAGGATGTCTGTTCTGATTGTCTGCCAGCCACAGGTTCACAGCATCTTACATTCATCCAGTGGTACCCAGGTGCGTAACATGTGCCGGGCATGCCAGGTGCTGGATTATAACAACAAATGAGACCCAGACTAGAATCTAGTGGCTGTTACAGAACAATGATAACAGAGTGTGAGAAGTGCTTGGATCGAGTACAGGAGTCTTGCAGAGCGTAAAGAAGAGACCAACAACAAGCTACAGGAGGAGGGTTAGCGAAAGTTTCCAAGAAGTGGCATCTAAACTGGGGCCTGAGGATGATGGGAAGTTGCTGGAAGGAAGGTAGGAAAGGATAGTAGAGGCAGAGAGAAAAGAAAGTGCAGGGTAAGGTGATGGTAAACTATGGCCCACTGTTTAGTGTTATAAATACAATTTCACTGAGACATAGTCACGTCCATTCATTTATATATTGTCTCTGACTGCTCTTGCTTTACACAGCAGAGTGGCTTAGTTGTCACAGACTCTTTGGCTCACAAAGCTTAAAACATTTACTATCTTGTCCTTGAAAGAAAAACATTGCTGACTCCTAGAAGTTAGAGAGCTTATACTGCCCCTTAGGAACATAACGGCTGTAGGGTTGAGGGTGAGAACTCTACAATAAGCATCTCACAGCGAGTGCTTCTTCTCTTAGTCATTGTGGATTGATCCAGAAGTAGACACACCTGATCTAAACCGACCTAATCAATTGCCAATCCCAAAGAAAGGCGATGCCAAAGAATGCTCAAACTACCGCACAACTGCACTCATCTCACATGCTAGTAAAGTAATGCTCAAAATTCTCCAAGCCAGGCTTCAGCAATACGTGAACCGTGAACTTCCAGAAGTTCAAGCTGGTTTTAGAAAAGGCAGAGGAAGCAGAGATCAAATTGCCAACATCCATTGGATCATGGAAAAAGCAAGAGAGTTCCAGAAAACCATCTATT
>SJYA01000239.1:0-32158 GCA_006410615.1 Neotragus moschatus | reverse complement strand
TTCAAAAGCAGAGATATTACTTTGCCGACTAAGGTCCATCTAGTCAAAGCTATGGTTTTTCCAGTAGTCATGTATGGATGTGAGAGAGTTGGACTGTGAAGAAGGCTGAGCACCGAAGAATTGATGCTTTTGAACTGTGGTGTTGGAGAAGACTCTTGAGAGTCCCTTGGACTGCAAGGAGATCCAACCAGTCCATTCTGAAGGAGATTGGTCCTGGGATTTCTTTGGAAGGAATGATGCTGAAGCTGAAGCTCCAGTACTTTGGCCACCTCATGCGAAGACTTGACTCACTGGAAAAGACTCTGATGCTGGGAGGAATTAGGGGCAGGAGGAGAAGGGGACAACAGAGGATGAGATGGCTGGATGGCATCACTGACTCGATGGGCGTGAGTCTGAGTGAACTCTGGGAGTTGGTGATGGACAGGGAGGCCTGGCATGCTGCGATTCATGGGGTCGCAAAGAGTCAGACACGACTGAGCGGCTGAACTCAACTGAACTGAATCAAATTCTCTCTTCCCAGGAATTTGAACTGTGGAATGTGACACCCAGAAATGGAGCTGAGTTATATTAATGCCTGAGAACCTCTGCTGCTGAGGCCCCTGGAGCTACCCTGCTCCTTTCAAAGACCCATTCATCAATACTCCTTTTGAATCTGAAAGTCCTTGCAATCAATTCCCCAAACTTTTAATTTTCATTTCTTTCAGAATCATTTTGTTACTTTTAAAGAAAAAGCTTTAGCTAAAATTAACAGTGAAGAGAGATGAAGCTGGTGGGGTGTACAGTCAGCACAGTCCAGTGTATGTATAATAGGACCCACATATGTAATTTTGCATTTTCTAGTAGCCACATTTTAAAAATTGAAAAGAAGTTAGTGAAATTAATATTAACAATGTTTCATTTCACCCAATATAGATAAATATTATCATTTCAGTATCTAGTCAAGATTTTTAAATTGCTAATGAGGTGTTTTACATTCTTCTCTTTGAACCATGTCTTTGAAATGTGGGGTATATTTTACACACATAGCATATCTCAAATAAGACTGGGCACACTTTGAGTGCTCCATAGCCACATGAAGCTGGTCGCTTGCATAATGGATAGCACAGATTAAGATATTCAAGGTGATGAAGGATCTGCTAAGAAGTCCTGGCCTCATTCTGAAGAGATTCATCCCCAGAAGAGATTCAAATCTAGAAGTAACATGACAAAATATATATATAACTTTAGGAAGATCACTCTGACTTCCACTTATAGAATGGACAGAAAAGGAATTGAAGCTTGAGTTAGGGAGATCAGGTAGGAGGAGCTGAAGAGAGAATGAAAGGTAAAGATGTTGATGATAGATTTTGGTGGCAGCAGCTGAAATATTAAGAAGCAGTCCTTCCCATCACCCCATCTCACATAGCTTCCCCTGGCAACCAAATAGGCAAATCTATGATCTTTAAGGCATAGTCCCTGGTAGTTATGCCTGCAAAGTGGTCCATAATAGATCAATCAACAGATGTGTCTTTCCTCCCTCAATGAAATGTCGTCTGAATGCTCCTGCCCGCACCTAACTGCTGATCCTGAAATTTGAAAGACAGGAAAATTGGCCCAATCTATGGTAAACTGGAGGTCCTGTCCTAGGAATTTTCCAGCAACTCTAAGAAGAGCTTTCCGTTGCATGGGTGAAGGTGGAAAGTTATATTTAACCAGAGTTGTGGTTTTGCTTAGAGAGTATACATACAACAAATAAAAAAGAGGGAAGTAAGTAGTGGGTGAATGCAAGGGAATGATGATAAAAATAACTATGGAATTTAAACCGGCATGGGAATATTTAAGAGATATTCATAAAAATTCCAGCTCTCCAACCCCACCCCTTGCTTCTGTACTCTGGGAAGAAATGCACTTTTCTGTCCATTTGAGGCTAGGTGTGGCCATGTGACTAGTTCTGGCCAATTAGATTACAGACTCTAGATGGAGCATTTAATTGCCAAGACCCATCAGAGTTCTCTTTTCCCTCTCACATACTGACCAATGTTATTTGAAATGGTGGCTTTTCCATCAGCCTGGGTTTCTCACTATGAAAAGCAGAGTCCTCTGTCGACCAACAATGTTCAAGTTGTGTGAGCAGAAAATAAACCTTTCTTCATTGCATTAAAGCTTAAAATGCAAGCCTTAAATATAAACCTGAAATATGGGGATTGTTTGTTACTACAACAGCACCACATAGCCTAGCCTGACTGATATAACCAGAAGAGAGGACATTGACAGGGAGGGAGAAAATGCAAAATGAGAGATTAGTAGATTTCAGTTCCTGGCACTGAAGATTGATGGAGCACAATAGGAGAGAGGAGAATAACTGGAAAGATGTGAGGTGTTGTTAGAGCATTAACTTCATGTCAAGGTCTAGGACAAGATCTCCGAAGCAAGAAACTGAGAGAACAATGTCAGGAGAATCATCTCTGTTATTCAATCTTTGAAATTGTCAAAGATTGAGACAGAAATAACGTCAAAGAGGGTTAACAGGCAGAAGTCAAAATTCTTATTGCTTCTCTTCCTGCAAGGAAGATATGAATACCCTGAAGGCAAAGACTTCTGTGCTCACATTTATGTCCCCAGTGCCTGGGAAAGCACCTGCCACAGGGAAGACACTTAATATATATTTGCTGAATGAATGAGCAGAAGAAGGGGAGAATAGTACACCATACATTTTGACAAACAAATTTAATTCAGGAAAGAGAGCACTTTCCAGTTCTTACTCCTTTGATTCTATTTTTTTTTTCTGCAATATTTTTCCCCCAGGCCACAGTGGCTGTTCTCTTTGTCCACGAGTCTGCTTGTTGATCTATCTTATTGTTGCCAGAAATCTCAAGGAGCTACTTTTTAAACTTATCCCCAGAGGCTTGCATGCTGGCAACTCTAGCTAATACCATCCCCCATGTTACGAAACACCAGTGTTATTTTCTCCTCCACCTTCTCCCTCATTCCCCATCCAACTTCATTGCCAAATATCTTTTGTTTACTTCCAGACCTATCTCGGATCCATCCACCCCTACAGCCAATGCCCCAATCCAGATTCTCATTATCTCTTCCCTGGCCTAGAAAAGTATCCCCTCCTAATCAGCCTGCTTTCTCTTTGCCTCTAATCCCTATTATCTAGTTATCTACTGCTGCATTAAAATTACCTTAAATTTTTTGTTAAAACTTAAAGCTACAAATATTTATTATCTCTAAGTTTCTGTGGGTCAGGAATCTGGGCATGGCTTAGGGGGTGCCTCTGGCTCAGGGTCTCTCACATGACTGCCAGCAAGTGTTGACCAGGGCTACAGTCATGCTAATGTTCACCTGGAGGAGGATCCAACTTCAAGCCCAGTAATGGCTATTAGAAGCCCTCAAGTCTTTGTTATTGGACAGAGACATCCATTTCTGGACACCTAAACCTCTCCATAGGACAGCTTGTAACGTGGAAGATGTCTTCCCCAAGAGCAAGTGAGCAAGAGAGGGTGTCAAAGACAGAAGCTACAGGTTTTTTTGTAATTTAATCTCAGAAGTGGTAACCCATCACTTCTAACATAGTCTATTCATTAGAATGGAATCAACAAGCCCAGTCCATACTCAAGGAGAAAGAATCATAGCAGGGTGTGAATACTGAAGTTTGAGGTCATTGGGGACATCTTAGAGACTGCATACCACAACCTCTTCACTGCCTCTAGTGAGCCACCTAAAGTGCAAAGCTGATTTCTTCTCTCCCTTTCTCCGAAACTTCTGTTAACTTGCCAACACTACCACATTGCCCTTCATAATATGGCTCAATCGCTGTTGCATTCTCATCTTCCATCCTGCGCTCCAGTTCCTAATAAAGTGCACAGAATTATTGCACCACTATCCCTTTACACAAGAGAAGGCAATGGCACCCCACTCCAGTACTCTTGCCTGGAAAAGCCCATGGATGGAGAAGCCTGGTAGGCTGCAGTCCATGGGGTTGCAAAGAGTCAGACGCGACTGAGCGACTTCACTTTCACTTTTCACTTTCATGCATTGGAGAAGGAAATGGCAACCCATTCCAGTGTTCTTGCCTGGAGACTCCCAGGGACGGGGGAGCCTGGTGGGCTGCCGTCTATGGGGTCACACAGAGTCGGACATGACTGAAGCGACTTAGCGGATCCCTTTACACACCATTTCCCTGGTTTGGAAAACTTCCCTCAGCCTTCCCAGGCTTTTCTACCTGGCCAGCTCCTACTTTTCCACCAAGGTTTCTGTTTCCATCCACTGCTTCTGCTAGGCCTACCCTAACTCTAGCAGGCAGTTTCAGCTATCACTAACCAGACCTCGCTTGCAACCCTCTGTTTCCCACTAACACACAACTTACCATACCAAGTTATAATTGTTTCCATTTGGATCTCTCACAGGATCTCAGATTCAACACATTCAGAAATTCATTTCTGCTGACTTTTATATCAGTGAGATTTAGCAGGAGTCGATCTTGCAGGCTCACCATCTTCAATGGAGATGTATGACAGTGAAAAGTGTTAGTTGCTCAGTCGCGTCCAACTCTTTGCAACCCCATGGTCTGTCCATGGAATTCTCCAGACAAGAATACTGGAGCGGGTTGCCATTCCCTCCTCCAAGGAATCTTCCCAACTTGGGGATCAAACCCAGGTCTCCTGCATTGTGCGTAGATTCTTTGCCATCTGAACTACCAGGGAAGCCCATCGTCAATGGAGATGTATAGAACAAGCTATAGAACCTCACCATCTTGACTGGTGTTTATTTAAATGCCCAGAGAGCAGTCATTTGGTCATAGGGTCTTACTAAATAAATACGTGTGGGTCCTAAGACAATCATGGTCCCCACAGGATTCCACAGGAAGAGGACTGGGTGGGTATGATTGAAAAGTTCCTCCAGAGTGGGCAGAGCTACTTCCCTACCTACCTCCACTAGTAATTAACACTATCTATTCTGGACAAGTTACTTCATTTCAAAGTCTCCGTTTCCTATTTTTTAAATGGAGGTCACCTAAGTGGTTCCTATGGTGACCACGGATCAGCTGCTATTCTGAGTATTTTAAATATGCTAACTTATTTAATCCTCAGAATTAGGGTATGAGATAGGTGTATTATTTCATTTTACAGAGGCACAGGAAACACGGGTAATAACTGCTTAGGATTCCAGGATTCCAACACAGGCACTGAGGAATCGGCGTTCCTGTTATAATATCCACTTCACAGGCTTGCGAGGGTTAAATGAAAAGATGAGAGTGAAGGGGTAGGGCAGAGCATGGCACACAGAGAGTATTGTTTTGAAAGGTAAAACACATTGGCCTGCACGTCGGGAATTCATTCAAAGCCCGTTATTTTCTGCGTGAATTCATCAGGCGTCTCCTCTAGGGAGTGAAATGGATGAGTGGGGAGGATACTGAGGACAAGCCTCCCAAGNTCATGTATGGATGTGAGAGTTGGACTGTGAAGAAGGCTGAGCGCTGAAGAATTGATGCTTTTGAACTGTGGTGTTGGAGAAGACTCTTGAGAGTCCCTTGGACTGCAAGGAGATGCAACCAGTCCATTCTGAAGGAGATCAGCCCTGGGGTTTCTTTGGAAGGAATGATGCTGAAGCTGAAGCTCTGGTACTTTGGCCACCTGATGCGAAGAGTTGACTCACTGGAAAAGACTCTGATGCTGGAGGGATTGGGGGCAGGAGGAGAAGGGGACGACCAAGGATGACGACCAAGGATGAGATGGCTGGATGGCATCACTGACTCGATGAGTGTGAGTCTGAGTGAACTCCAGGAATTGGTGATGGACAGGGAGGCCTGGCGTGCTGCAATTCATGGGGTTGCAAAGAGTCGGACATGACTGAGCGACTGAACTGAACTGACATGCAAAAAAATGAAATTAAATCATTCCTTAATACCATACACAAAAATAAGCTCAAAATGGATTAAATGCCTAAATGTTAGACTGGACACTATAAAACTCTTACAAAAGAATATAGGAAGAACACTCTGACATAAATCACAGCAATTATCTTTTTCAATCTGTCTCCTAGAATCATGGAAATAAAAACAAAAATAAATAAATAGGACCTAATTAAACTCAAAAGTTTTTGCATATCAAAGGAAACAATAAAGAAACGAAAAGACAACCCACAGATTCAGAGAAATTATTTGCAAATGATGTGACCGACAAGGGCTTAGTCTCCAGAATTTATAAATGGCTCATGAGGATTAACTTCATCAAAACAAACAACCCATCCAAAAAGTGGGCAGAACCTAAACAGACATTTCTCCAAAGAAATATGCAGATGGCCAAGAGGCACATGAAAACATGTTCAACATCGCTAGTTATTAGAGAAATGCAAATCAAAATTAAAATGAGATATCCCTCAGTTCAGTCACTCAGTTATGTCTGACTCTTTGTGACCCCATGGACTGCAACACCCCAGGCTTCCCTGTCCATCACCAACTACTGGAGCTTCCTCAAACTCATGGCCATTGAGTCGGTGATGCCACCCAACCATCTCATCCTCTGTTGTCCCCATTCTCCTCGTGCCTTCAATCTTTCCAAGCATCAGGGTCTTTTCCAATGAGTCAGTTCTTCCCATCAGGTGGTCAAAGGATTGGAGTTTCAGCTTCAGCATCAGTCCTGCCAATGAATATTCAGGACTGATTTCCTTTAGGATTGACTGGTTGGATCTCCTTGCAGTCCAAGGGACTCTCAAGAGTGTGCTCCATTACCATAGTTCAAAAGCATCAGTTCTTCGGTGCTCAGCTTTCTTTATAGTCCAACTCTCACATTCATACATGACTACTAGAAAAACCATAGCTTTGACTAGATGGACCTTAGTTGGCAAAGTAATGCTTCTATTTTTTAATATGCTATCTAGGTTGGTCATAGCTTTTCTTCCAAGGAGCAAGCGTCTTTTAATTTCATGGCTGCAGTCACCATCTGCAGTGATTTTGGAGCCCCCAAAATAAAGTCTGTCGCTGTTTCCAATGTTTCCCCATCTATTTGCCATGAAGTGATGGGACCAGATGCCATGATCTTCGTTTTCTGAATGTTGAGTTTTAAGCCAACTTTTTCACTCTCCTCTTTCAGTTTCATCAAGAGGCTCTTTAGTTCTTCTTTGCTTTCTGCCATAAGGGTGGTGTCATCTGCATATCTGAGGTTATTGATATTTCTCCCAGCAATCTTGATTACTTAGAGAACGAACTTATGGTTGCTGGAAGGAAAGATGGTGAGAAGGGATAGCGAGGCAGTTTGGGATCGACCCATACACACTGCTCTATTTAGAATGGATAATGAGCAAAGACCTACAGCAGAGCGCAGGGAACCCTGGTCAATGTTATGTGTCAGCCTGGACGGGAGGGGATTTCAGAGGATAATGGATATATACGGTTGAATTCCTTTGCTGTTCACCTGAAACTATCACAATATTGTTCATTGGCTATACCTCAGTACAAAATAAAGAGCATTAAAAAAATACTATGTGTTGAAAAATAATGCTGTTTTGGGTACAGAACTAACTTAAAGCAAATTAAACCATGTATACCGCTTGTTCAACGGAAAAATTAAAAAACTGTCCTTGTGTTAAATGAATATTCATGTATGGATGTGAGCATTGGACTATAAAGAAAGTTGAGTGCCGAAGAATTGATGCTTTTGAACTGTGGTGTCACAGAAAATTCTTCAGAGTCCCTTGGACTGCAAGGAGATCCAACCAGTCAATTCTAAAGGAAGTCAGTCCTGAATATTGATTGGAAGGTGTGATGCTGAAGCTGAAACTCCAATCCTTTGACCACCTGATGGGAAGAACTGACTCATTGGAATAGACCCTGATGCTTGGAAAGATTGAAGGCAGGAGGAGAAGGGGACGACAGAGGATGAGATGGTTGGGTGGCATCACCGACTCAATGGCCATGAGTTTGAGGAAGCACCAGGAGTTGGTGATGGGCAGGGAAGCCTGGGGTGCTGCAGTTCATGGGGTCACAAACAGTCAGACACAACTGAGTGACTGAACTGAACTAAATGGATATTATTGATTTGGTAAATGTATTATAATACAACCCAGGTAATAAATAATCTTACTTAACTACTTTATCACATCCCATATAACAATGTATTTGGAAATGTGTAGTTCTAGACCCTAGTACATTCAAATACTGCTTCCACAACTTTAACAGTGTCTTTCACATTTCAAGCCGTGGTCACATAGTGCACCCTAGACATATAGAGGGCCTCGCCAGTGGCGCTAGTGGCAAAGAGCCCGCCTGCCAGTGCAGGAGTCCTAAGAGATGCAGGTTTGATCCCTGGGTTGAGAAGATCCCCTGAAGAGGGCATGGCAACCCACTCCAGTATTCTTGCCTGGAGAATCTCATGGACAGAAGAGCCCAGTAGGCTATAGTCTATGGGTCACAAAGAGTTAAAACACAACTGAAGTGACTGAAGTGCACACAGACATACAGAATACTCAGCATTGACTTGCCAAGGCTAAAACCAACAGCAAGATCAGTATCATAGGTGAAGGAACAGCAACCATAAATTTGGGCTTTCTGTTTTACATTTTCCCCAAGGTCAAACAACCCGATGTTAGCAAATGAGGATTCAAAGAATGAAGCCCCTTTAGATATCATGTTTGCTTTCTAAAATCCACCCACATTTTTATTTTTCTAAGGGCTTTACTCACAACAGAACTTATTATATCCAACAGCTGTCCTTGATAATAGAAAGCCAAACAGAAATGATATTCACAAATTTGCCCATTGTTCTTTCCCTGGGGATATTACCTGGCATTTCACCTTCTTATAAGTCATCTGATGAAAAAACCACTTACTGTAGATGTCTGTCAAGTATGTATAAAAGTATAAAGTCCTGGAACATGATTTCCATTGTTTAATTTTCCTCCCACATCCTGAGGCTCAGAACTACTATGATATTTTTAAATAATTTATTACAGGATATGGTAGGTTTCCATAGCTCTGACATAAGAGTCTTTTCTGTTAAAAATTTCGAGTCACGCTCCTATCCAAAAAGTTTATGACCACAGTGAATTCAGCTTTTTTCCACAGAGCACACTTCACGATTCTTTTGTTTGACCTGAATTGCAAGAAATGTTCTCTTACATGATCATTTAGTTTCATTATTCTCTATGTAAACAGAGCAAAAATCTACCCGTGGGCAGCTGAGTATTCCTCGCTGTAATTTTTCTGAAAGTGTGTTAGTCACTCAGTCGTATCCAACTCTTTGCGACTCTATGGACTGGAGCCCACCAAGCTCCTTTGTCCATGGAATTCTCCAGGCAAGAATACGGGAGTGGGTTGCCATTTCCTTCTTCAGGGGAGCTTCTGGACCCAGGGATTGAACCCAGGTCTTCTGTATCCTAGGCAGATTCTTTACCATCTGAGTCACCAGGGAAGCCAGTTTTTCTGAGCTCCAGTGCTCCACTTCTAAAATGAAGTATGCTAGGTAATGTGTGTCACCCGACTGAGCCTGAACTGGACAGAGCAGAGTATGCCTCAAATCACCTGTGTTTTTCCATCAAGTTAATGGAGAAAAAGAAAACTACAGAAAAATACCCCATGTGAAAGACAATACTGAGCACTAACCAACTGCTTAATGTAATCCCCAAATGAAAGATAAATTCACATGTGAGCTAAGGTTATGCTCACTATGTAGAAATTAAGGTGAGTTTTCTTTCCAGGAGAAATGCTGGCAGGTGAGGGTTTATCATCCTGATCATACCTGACATCTCAGGGAGTGAAACCCCAGAAGCATATATTTCACCTCAGACCAGGTGTGCAGGGCTGATCTACAGGCTGCATGAACCTGTACCAGGGTGCTTTGGGGACTAGGGTTTGGAGCTGTTTCTGGCAGGCAATGGCCACGGTTGAGGAAGCACTTCAGTGGGTCAACCCCTGTGTGGTTTTCCACGCCTACCCAATCCCTGGACACTGTCTGTTGACCCATCTGAGTGGGAGCCAGGGAAGAAAGGACACCAGACTAAAGAGAGTCACAACTCTACTCCTGTAGTCCAGCGTATGGAATGAGGCCCTGGGATGACAGTCCCTCTTGTGATCTTTCAGGCTGCGCCCCTTTATCTTCAGAAACACAGAGTCAAGTAAAAGAGAAGGTAGACCATGGCTTCATCCCTGCCCAACCCCCTTCTCTAAGAGGCAATCAGCCTTTCCCCTGCTTCCTCCAGCCACTCTTACAAACAGATACACAGAACAGACGGGTGGGATTTCAAAGTGATTATTTGTCCTTTCTTCTGGTGCCATTTTAAATCAAACAGCATAATGAATACATAAATGGTACTATTCCCAGACTCTCTTCTGACCAAGAGCCTGAGTTGGTGACTGGATAAAATACCAACACACGCCCTGCACCACTTCAGTGGTAAGCTACAGAGATTCCTAAGGAAGGACCCCTCTCCCCATTCAGAGTTCATCAGAAAGTGAAGAGGAGGGTTATCTGGAAAAGCAGATTAAATACATCTTTTCTTCTGTAACATGCNAATACATAAATGGTACTATTCCCAGACTCTCTTCTGACCAAGAGCCTGAGTTGGTGACTGGATAAAATACCAACACACGCCCTGCACCACTTCAGTGGTAAGCTACAGAGATTCCTAAGGAAGGACCCCTCTCCCCATTCAGAGTTCATCAGAAAGTGAAGAGGAGGGTTATCTGGAAAAGCAGATTAAATACATCTTTTCTTCTGTAACATGCATTGCTGAAAATAAAGTTTGCTAGTCTTGGCTAGGGTGTGGGACTCTGTAGTAACAAAGCAATATATTGTTGTTCAGTTACTAAGTCATGTCTGACTCTTTGCGAACCCACAGACTGAAACACGCCAGGCTTCCTTGTATTTTCAGTATCTCCTGGAGTTTTCTTAAACTCATGTTCATTGAGTCAGTGATGCCATCCAACCATCTCATCTTCTGTGACTCCCTTCTCCTCCTGCACTGACTCTTTCCCAGCATCAGGGTCTTTTCCAATAAGTTGGCTCCTCGAATCAGGTGGCCAAAGTATTGGAGCTTCAGCTTCAGTCCTTCCAGTGAATATTCAGGGCTGGTTTCCTTTAGAATTGACGGGTTTGATCTCCGTATTGTCCAAGGGACTCTTAAGAGTCTTCTCCAGCACTAGAGTTTGAAAGCATCAATTTTTAGGCACTCAGCCTTCTTTATGGTCCAGCTATCACATCTGTATATGACTACTGAAAAAATCATAGCTTGGACTATATAGACATTTGTTGGCAAGTGATGTCTCTGCTTTTTAATAAGCTGTCTAGGTTTGAAGCATGAGCTTTAAAAAGATCTTCCCTGTTGTTGTTTGAGGTTTTGACCTTTCTTGGGTAAAGAGGTCATTTATCTTTGTAAACACATAAAACATTTTTGCTTTCTCCAGTTTTCTGTTAATGGCAAAAGAATGGAAGTGAATAAAGTTCTACTGATTCTTGAGACACTAAAAAAATTTAAAAGAAAAAAAAAGACAAGCCCTGGGCTAGGGAGAGAGGCTAACTGCTGGACTTGAATCTGGTCCTGACCAAATTTTCCAGTCTCTCCCAGCACTAGCTTCTCACGCTGCCTTTGAATTTTCCACTCTTAATACCTTGATGTCTCTGTGGGGCGGGCCAGTCTTTCTGTCTAGAACGGTCCTCTCTCCTTTTTCCACCTATTGAATGCACTCCCACTGATCCTTTGAGGTCCACCTGAAAACTCTTCCCTCCTGGGAGGCCTCTGGCCTCGCCCAGCTGGGAAGTGAGGCCCCTTGGCCAGCACTCCTGCGGTGCTGTCCACATATCCACTGCCACAATCGATGCAGGACATTATGATGAGTTCTGTACACCTGACGTCCAGGAGGGCAAATCTTCCACTTTATCCTCTTTCTCCTCCTGGCTCAGACAGGTCTGATACATTGAGTATGTTCCAAAAATGTTTGCTGAATGAATGATTATGGACTGAGTACATTAGTGACTCTGTTAGCTTTTGTGACTTCTATATAGAAATGTTCATAAACCAAGGCACTCATCACCGTACAATCAAAAAAAAAAGTTCTCTTAACATGCTCCACTCTTGCACACTTTTCTCTCTCTCCCCATCTCCATTCCTTCCTTCAGCAAATCACATAGACAGGTTCTGGAACTGTAAGAAGATATGCAGTCAGACCCTGCGCTCAAGGACTCTGAGCCCAGCAGTCAAGACAGCTGTATGAACTACATCACATGCAAGCTGAACTAATGCCCAGAGGAGGGGTTACTAGCTGGGCTAGGTCAGGTCAGGGAAGGCTCAATGAAGACTGGATGCCAAAAGAGGGACCCGGAACCTGGAATCAAAAGTGTAACTCACACTTCTTATTCCTTCTGAGACAACGTGGGAAAATATCGATTTAATCATAAATTCTAAAAATCTGTTTCCTAAGACTGAAGAAAACTGGCATAAACCTAATACCTATACAGACCTTTGGCTTTAAAAAGTTATAGGTGGTGACATCTGACAACAGCAGATATTACAAAGGAAACACCAACAAGTAAAAGGAATAGGGGCCTAGGATTTTGCCAGATGGTAGGAAATACCCACCACATTTCTTTCTTGATTTACAAAGGTCCACAAGCCTCTGATATGTACCTTGTTTTCACCCCATATTGAGGAGAGGAGAAAAAAGGATTTAACTGTTTTCTCTGAAGAACCAGAAAAGGGAATACTTCAATTTAAAGAAAAAAGAAAAGAAAAGAACCAGGAAGGAGATGCAGGAAGAGCGGAATGCAAGGCGTGGATTCACACCACTGAACCCACAATTTTCCAGCACAGCAAAGCCACGACTAAACCTAAGTGCCCTGCCAGAGAGCCAGCTGACACAGCTGCGGTGCCCTTGGAAGCGCTTCTCACTGGATCTCCTCTACTCTTCCAGTCCACCAATGAGCTAAGAGTACTGTGGCTTCATTTTAAGGATGAGAAAAAGCAGGTTCAGAGGGATCAGTGCATGTTCTCTGGAACAGATTCACTTGCTCTCACAGAGCAGGAAAATGTAGTTCATCTTAACGGAAAACTTGGTCCTGCAGGAATTATACACAGGACAGACTTGGGAGAGGGAGTTCACTGAAAGGTGAGATCTGGAAGGATGGTGTACCAGGGCCTTCAGATTTTAGGATTCATTCATTCATTTATTAAGGGCCTTATATGGATGCAATCTCAAAAATGACAGAATGATCTCTGTTCGTTTCCAAGGCAAACCATTCAATATCACAGNACACCTCCTCAGCCATGAGCTTCAGCTCCATTGCTACAGGGAGGCAGCCCTGACCCCCACCCCAACCCCTGACGGCTCTGCCTTCCTCATGATGCCAGCGTGGAAGCTCGGGAAAACAAGAGAGGTGAATCAGAAGCTGGGCGCCAGTAGGGGAGGCCCACACTGCAGCATGAGGTTATCATTGTAGGATGAGGAAGTCTGGCCTAACCCAGGCTGCTTTGTGAACTGAACTGCCAATTGACTGGAGTATTAAAAAACCTAAATATTTTATTTGCTTCATATTTACAAAGGTGAGAAGGAGACCACAGGAGACCCCCAAGAACACCCCCACACCTGGCTGACCAGGCCCCTTGTACTGCAGAGGAGGCAGACACAGCTGGAAGGGACAGGATTTATGTTGCATACTTGAACTACAGCGAGTGTAAGACTGGTCCTATTTACAGGGCAGAAACACTACAGGTGGAGCATGGGGGGTGGCAGAGCGAGCACCAGAGTCCTGGCCAGAGGGTGCCTCTGCTTGCCACTTTCCCCACCTCTCCCAGAGGCATCTCTGGGGCCCCGCTGGGGTTCTCCGGGGGGGAACGGGGCCCGCTCACATGATGCTCGCCGGGGTGAAGACGGGGCCCATGCACAAGGTGTCCGTGATCTCCCAGCCACAGGACAGAGGCTTGCACATGTCCTCGGCGTCCTCGTCCTGTTCTGCAGGCAGCAGCTGCCCTTGCAGGGCTTCCCTGAAAGGAAGAGGGGGTCTCTGGAGGCAGCTGGCACAGGGCCCATGGGCCAAGAACTCCCCATGGCTCCTGCACTGGAAGACATGGTGCCACTGGGGTCCCAGCACCCAGGGGCAAGGGCAGGGGGAGGCCTGCTGCCCCCTCTTCCCCCACTGCTGTCTTTTCCCATAGCCTAACCCACAAGGGAAAGGAACCCACATTCACTGATGTGCCCATTATTGTGCCAGGCACTTCACTTACAGTCTAATTGTATCCTCCCAAAACTGTAAGGGTGACTTTATCATCCCCATTTTACTCTGAGCAAACTGACTTAGAAGTTACCTGCCCAAGGTCACAATCCTAGAAGGAGGTAGAACTAGGACTCAACCCAACACTGACTTCAAAGCCCACATTCTTCATACCCCAGGCTTGGTACCTAAAAAATAAAAATCTGCCCTTCCCTCAAAAATCCTACAAACTGTTTCTCTTACATCCTCACGTTAATAACGGCTCCTGTTCTTGCCATGAGTTGGAGATCTTGTTCCCACACCCAGTGGATCCTTGCCAAGCCCCATTCCTGAGCATCCCCAAAGGCACCCACTTCTCTCCATTCGCACTGATGCCACCATCTCTAGCCATGAAAGCACAGTCTCCCAGAAAAGTCCAACCTGGGTTCATCTTTCCAAAAAGCAAATCCCTTCTCAGTTGCCGGCAGTTTCCCTCCACGCTCAGGCCACACAAGATCTGGCCCCTGCCCGCCTCTCCCACCATGCACAATGGTGCAGCCATCTTCAGGCTCGCATCCCATCCCAGGCACATCTTGTGCACATTCAGTCTCTGCCTGCATCATCAACCCTTAGCTGAGTCCCACAGCACAGTGTACTCCTAGATAACAATGAGCATTCAATACCTGCTTCCCTGACAATCCTCCAACTACAGGGGGGCAGGGGATGTACCTGAGTTACTCATTGCCTAGTGCCCCTGACAGCAAATAAATACACACTTGGTGCAGAGAGGTGGATGCTGGGTGGAGGACGGGGAAAGAGCACTGCGTTCAGCATCAAGAGGCCGGGTTGGGGCAGCATGACAGCCTGTTCCTTACTTCTGCCAGGATCTGCTTCCCAGGACCCTCCCTCTTCCATCTACATCTTCCCTCACCTCCTTTCATACTTCCAGCCTATTCCAGTCCCCCACCTGCAAGAAGGCCTGCCCCTTTGCCGATGTGTACAATTCAGCAGCAAATCAGTAGTCAGTCCAGTCAGGCCATTCCCTTCCAGGTGGGAGGTACTCTGGGCCAAGCACCCTCTGTCTGAACCTCTGTTTCCTTATCTAAATGGGTTTTGAAAGATAAGTTTCTTAGAATCCCTCACTGGCTCCCCGCTGCCTTCAAGATCAAGGCCAACCTGGGCCTCCAAGGTCCTCCTTGACCAAGTCTTCCTTTCATGCCACTCCAGCTAGACAGAACCACTTAAAACTCTGGATGAGCTGGACTCTGAAGCTCCCCACCAGCCCAGGCCACCCTCCTGTCAGCTTGCCTGGCCCTCCGGTGCCCGGCTAACTCCTCCCTCAACCTTCGGGCTGTGCCTCCTCCCCAGCTCAATGGCCCACCCTCCCTCCTTAGTGACCTCTGCACTCTGCTGGTGTGTCTATGTGTGTGTGTGTGTCTGTGTGTGTGTGTGTGTATCTGTGTGTGTGTGTGTATCTGTGTGTGTGTGTGTGTGCGTGCAGGTCTGACCCTTGGCTCTCCATATCCTCAGATGTTCTTTTACCCTCCAGGATCCAGCACAGAGCCAGATTCTAAAGTAGGACATGCCCATGAGGCCCCTTTGACATGGACAATTTTTGGACGTGGCCATTTCAATACATCAGAATTTTATGTTCCTAGTAATGTGTGCATCTGACTCCATGCAGCTTCATCCACCTCTGTTTGCTGACAGTGGAGCCGGGATAGATAAGGAAGCTTGCGTGATTATTGGTTTTTTACGTTTGGTGTTTTGTGGGGTCTTCTTGGCCTTGTCAAAACACCTGTGATTTCCAAATGGCAGCCTCAGCCTATCCCGTGCAGGGAGTAGAAGCGGCAGGTTTGTTGACTGGATGAACTACAGGTGACTCTGATCCCGAGCCCATCAGGCCTGCCGTTTGGGACCGTTGTTCCTGGGGTAGGGGGAGCTCAAGCCCCCAGCGTGTCCCTGGGGGCACAGGCTTCACTCATTTCACAGGACCCAGCAAAAAAGCCCCTTCCGATGGCTCCTGCCCTCTGCAGCTGCCTCCCCAGCCCCATAAGTGGGGGGACTCTTCACTGCGGAGCAGCCGTGTGACCTCAAGCAAGTGACCTCTGTTTGTGTCAACACTGATTCCATAGTGTTCTGTGTTTGAGTAAAAGAAAATCATCATACGATGCCTAGTGTAGAGCCTTGCAGAAAGACCCAGGACTTTCAGGCTTGTCTTGCTGGATCCCAGTGCTGGCCTGGCGAGGGCATGCTCAGTGAGTAGCCACCCGACTGGTCAGCTCTATCTACACCTGCCCTTGTCTTCCCTTCATCCACCCAGTAGCGAGAGTGGTCTTTCTAAAATCCGAATCGGACCATGTCACCCCCAGACTTCCAATCAGTCCCCGCCAGCTGCTGCTGGAAGCTCTAAGTGACCCTTCATGGCCCTTCCCATGTCCAGCCCTGCTCCCTCTCCAGCCCCAACCAACCTCATGTTTTTTGAAGGCATGTTTGCCCCCAATTCCTTCTAAAATCCAAATCAGACCATGTCCGCCCCATGGAAGGACCCTCTTCTGGGGGACCTTGGAACAAAACCCCCTTCCTGCCCTTCCAGCCATTTGACTCCCTCCAGGCTTTGACTTCAGCCTTCTTTCCTCAGGGAGGTAGATCTGGGCCTCAGGGAGGTGGGGGTGGAGATCTAAGCCTCCAAAACCCAGCCCTTCCCCGCAGTACTGTATTCTCAGGTGAGTCTGTCTGCTTCCATGTCCCTCCAGGGCTCTGAGCTCCCCAAGGGAAACTCGGTCTCATTAAAGACCACGGCCAGGTGCCCACCACTGGCCTCACTTGAAATCAGTAGCCAAGGATTACTTGTCCCATTGGATTACACAGAGGCAGGGCCCCAAACCTGAGGCTCCCCATGTGGCTTCAGTCCAGCCTGCCCCCTCTCCAATCCCCATTCCATTTCCCAGCAGGGCCCCCTTACCAGGCCACCCGGGACATGGCGTAGGTGATGCGGCAGGTCTGGGCATCCCTGAGGAGGGAACCCATGCCCACAGTGTAGGCGCCCATGTTCTCAAAGACCAGCCAGTCCCCTACGTGTAGTTGCGGCAGCCACAAGCCCTCAGCTACGCAGTCACAGCCATTGGCCACCGGGCCCCACAGGCTGCTGCTGTACAGGGGCTGTTCCGTGGATAGTTTCTGCAGGAGAGAGGGACAGTCAGCTTTCCCAGGCATACGTACGCAGTCTGAGCACTCCCTCCCTCCAAAGCCTGCACGGCTCCCAGAGCAAACAGGATCAAGACCAGCTGGGCCTCCTAGCCTGCATTTAAGGCCCTCCCACTTCTCTGCATTCATTGCATCCTACACTCAGAAGCCACAGTGCCTGGTCTTAAATGCAGGCTCCAACACTTGCTAGCTGTGTGACCTTGGGCAAGATACTTAATCCGTCAGTTTGCTCATTTGTAAAATGGGAATAGTAGCAGTTACCTCCCTGCCGGGGTTACTGAAAGTTTACATGAGTAGAGGATGAGTGTGTGAACCAGCGTCTGACACACGGCAAGGGCCCAGTAAGTTAGCACCATCTTTATTAATCGCTGCTGTTGCCATCAGCCTCTGGCTTCAGTCTTCACTGGACCATCTGCCGCTTTGCAGACCCTGGGTGTTTCCCCACCTCTGCAGCCCTCCCCCCTCCCTCAAATGGAGATCGTCCTCTGGTCCCAGTCCTGCGGCTCCTTCTACGCACACAGGCCATCACGACCCCCTCCTTCCAGGCCTGGCCCAGTAACAGGAGCCAGAAGGACACCAGTGAGTTAGACCCTCCCTCAGGCTCCCACAGCACTCAGTCTGGTGAGGAGGACTGGCCTCCTACAGACGGTCACAGGGTGGTCTGGCAGAGGTCACAGAAGACCTCACAGAGTCAACAGAATTACTTACATTTCAGAGAAACTGAGGAATCCTGAGAGGTTAAGTGACTTACCCAAAGACAAAACTGACTTACCCAAAGACACAACTAACAATGACATAAAATTTTTACTTTTTCCTTAAGTGACTTCCAAATCCAGAAAACAATCTGTAGCACAGACCATCTGAAGACAACCAAGATATCAGTGCCGTTTGTCATGGTGTAGGCATGCTGCTAGGCAGGCTGTGACTGGAGCTGTGGAGGTGTGACTCCCCGGGTAAACCCTGCTTCTGTCCCGTCCCAACTCTCACCCCTGGCTCCCCAGGCCATCCCCATGCTATTCCCTGAGGTCCCAAGCCTACCAACTCCTAATTTTCCTTTAGATCTCAGTGTCCTCCTGGAAGCCTTTACTAAGGCTCTGCAAGCTTTGCCTTCATAGCATTTCCTATCATTTATAATTCGATATTTAAGAAGTGTATCTCCTCAGGCCCGTCTTCCCATCAGACCATAAATTCGGTTGAGTCCAGAGATCACGACAGTCTTGTTTACCCCCATCTCCTCCAAGCCTAGTGGTCTGGCATACAGTCAGTGCTTTTGTGAAGACTACTTAAGTGAATGAATGAATAAATAAATGAATAGGGAATACATGAGTGATGGGAAAGAGCAAAAAAGAGAAAGAAGGTACAAATAGAAGC
Organism: Neotragus moschatus; assembly: GCA_006410615.1. Taxonomy (NCBI): domain Eukaryota; kingdom Metazoa; phylum Chordata; class Mammalia; order Artiodactyla; family Bovidae; genus Neotragus; species Neotragus moschatus. Next base: position 13,418 of record SJYA01000239.1, on the reverse strand, counting down.
TATCCAAGAGGCTAGGAGGAGGCAGCAGAGACCAGTGGAAGGAGGAAAGGTGTTTAGGTACCTCAGCCAGGAGCAGGAAGAGCCATAGGTACCATGAGCAGAAATAATACTCGTCTGTTACTGCATAAGTCATTAGTCTCATTAATAAAGACACACACACATTAAATTAAAATCAATCGTGAGAACTATCCTATACTCATTCGTTCATTCAACAGATACTTATTAAGCACCTACTATGTGCCTGGCTCTGATCTAAGAGCCTGGGATGCAACAGTGAACACACATAAAAACAAAGTTCCTGTGCTCACGAACCTCACATGCTAGAAAAACACAAATCAATACATCCTTGTTCATACAACTTAACACTCTTGTTCATAAGCTTCTTATTAATGAGTAAAATTCATCTCAGTTGCTCTGAATTATTTACCTTAGCTCCAATTGTTTAAAAACAATTGGACTTTTAAAGATGTGTGAGGGGAAATGCTATATAAATGTATCCGTGAGGATCCTTAAGAAATCCTTAAGAAAATAGGTTTCAAAGCTTCTTCCACAATAAAATGAAAAGAAAAGGCACCCTTGAGTTATAATCAGATTTCTCTCACTTATTAGTGGCATAAATTTAAAATGGGTAGAAAGGAAAGATTTTAAAATTTCACAGGAAATAAGACAATTACCATTTAAAACCTTTTTTTAAAAAAGGAAATAGCAAAATAAATGTTCCAAAAGCATGTGGTGTGGGGGGGGCAGGCTTTTAAGTCTCAGTTCTGTTTTTTGAGTCGGAAAACTGAGCAGAAATGGACAAGCACCTGTAAAAATACAAGAAGCCCAATCAGCTACTAGGGCCCCCCTCTGAGAGAGCAGGCAGAGGGTCCTACTTTACAAAGCACACCCACTACTGCTTCACACTTCATGTGGGAGGCAGGTGCATTCCCATTTTACAGATGAGAAAACTCAGAAGTGACCTGCTCCGGGTTCTGGAAGGAGTGAGTGGCACAGCTCCTGGGGGTCCCAGACAAGGGCCCTCCTGGCTGCACCTGGATGACAGCTTCCTCAAAGAGGCCCAATACGACAGCAGATCCACAGAAGAAACACAATTAAACATTTAAAATGGCACATGGCTCTGAGGGAATCCCTAAATAACTCCCCAACTTTTAAAGCATACATTTTAAAGCATAAATAAGCTAGCTCTTATACTACAGATGGTGACTGCAGCCATGAAATTAAAAGACGCTTACTCCTTGGAAGAAAAATTATGACCATCCTAGATAGCATATTCAAAAGCAGAGATATTACTTTGCCGACTAAGGTCCATCTAGTCAAGGCTATGGTTTTTCCTGTGGTCATGTATGGATGTGAGAGTTGGACTGTGAAGAAGGCTGAGCACCGAAGAACTGATGCTTTTGAACTGTGGTGTTGGAGAAGACTCTTGAGAGTCCCTTGGAGTGCAAGGAGATCCAACCAGTCCATTCTGAAGGAGATCGGCCCTGGGATTTCTTTGGAAGGAATGATGCTAAAGTTGAAACTCCAGTACTTTGGCCACCTCGTGAAAAGAGTTGACTCATTGGAAAAGACTCTGATGCTGGGAGGGATTGGGGGCAGGAGGAGAAGGGGATGACGGAGGATGAGATGGCTGGATGGCATCACTGACTCAATGGACGTGAGTCTGGGTGAACTCCGGGAGTTGGTGATGGACAGGGAGGCCTGGTGTGCTGCAATTCATGGAGTCGCAAAGAGTTGGACACGACTGGGTGACTGAACTGAACTGATACTGCATAAAGTGTACAAAAATATTTTAAAAGGGAAAAAATGGGGATGAACAAGGGCAACACACGAAAAGGAAAAAGAAGAAACATAACAAAAGCCTATGGTCAAAATCTCACTTGTGAACATACAGGCAAAAACCCAGAATGAAACCCTAGCTAATCAAATCCATACTCTTATTCAAAAAAATCACTTTCAATGGTCAGATGATTTAAATGAAAGGCAGGGACAATGAGCAAGCTGATCACTGATTTCCTCGTAACATGGAAAATATGGATCTACAATTCAAATTTAATTTTCCCAATCATGGCATTCAATAGCCTATAGCACCTCTTCTTGATTAAAACTATAGACAAAATTAAACCCCACAATAAAGAGAAACTATTTAAAATAAGGAGCCAACGCTAACTTAATGGAGATATACTAGAATGGCTTCATTTCAGAACTAGAAGCAACCTTAATCGCTACAGTTGAGCCCTCTCATTTTCCAGATGAAGAGACTATAGAAACAGGGCCCAGAGAGGGTAAGTAACTTGCCTAACGTTACTCAGCTACTAGACGGCAGAGCCAAGAACCAGACCCAAGTCTTCTGACTCCAAGACTGAACCTTTCTGTCATTTCTATTTTACATAGCATGAGAAATGCTGACAATAGCTATTATCTAGAAAAAAAGAAGCAAAAAGGTATAACATAGAAAAATAAAGAAATAAAATATTATACTGCAGACAAAGCTTGCCCACCTAGAAAATTCAGAGGGGAGAGGAGTAGTTACTAGAGATTAGTGAGTTTTTACACGTAAGTCGATGTCTCAGCTTAAACATACAGGGGACCATCTCCACTCACACAGTAATGAAAGCATTAAGTTACTAAACTCAGGGATGTACTTGGGCCACAATAATACTTAACCCATGAAAATAACAAAACCTTGAAAGGAGAGATGAAATACAAGGACTCTACCTTCTCCTAGCTGGAAAAACTTAGTAAAGCCAAAAAGAGAATTTCCTCCAATTTCAGAAATAAATAGGCTACTACTAATTAAAAGCCCCAGAGATAGGGATCCAATTTCATTTTTTACATACGGACAATCAGGTGACCTAGCATCATATATTAAGCAATTCCCAGTGATGTGCTTTGCAAGCCTTGTCCAAATCAAGTTTCCAGATATATGTGGATTTTTTTTGTGTGTGCTCTAATCTATGTTTTGCTGGTCTATGTTTTTATGCCACTCTCCAAACCAAACTGTTTTAATAAACTCCTACTATTTTAGGGGTTACTCCAGATATTTACTTTGTAATATGTATTCCTATCAGTCAACATCTTTACCTTCTGCTCAAGCAATTGAAGGGCTTCTCAGGTGGTGCTAGTGGTAAAGAACCCGCCTTCCAAGGCAGGAGACTTAAGAGATATGGGTTCGATCCCTGGGCTGGGAAGATCTTTTGGAGGATGGCACGGCAGCCCACTCCAGTATTCTTGCCTGAAGAACCCCACGGACAGAGGAGCCTGGTGGGCTACAGTCCATAGCGCTGCACAGAGTTGGACATGACTAAGGCGACTTAGCACACACACACACAAGAAATTCAGAACCTTAGAATACCAACTTGGTCACTCTACCTCCCAACTTACATTCTATTGCTATCCAGTGTAGGCTGATAGATCGGAGCTGCTCTTTCACTGTCTTCTGCCTTCCATTGCTATGGGGGGAAATAAGCTCTAAGTCTAACAAACATTCTTCTACCGGTATTCTTTCATCTGTCTCATTTTTCTCACTGGTTTTATGATCTTCCATCTCTGGTGTTCAGTTTCACTAATATGTTGTCTACGTATGGATTCATTTTTAGGTAACACACTTGGAATTTGTTGGATTTCCTGAATCTGAGAATAAATGTTCCTCTCGTTTACTCTCTGCCAGCAATTCATTTTTAATTTTATTTATTTTGCCTCGGCTCCAAATCTGCCCTTCTCCGCCCTGCTTTGTGATACTAGAGTGAGACATTTCTTCCTTCCTAGCCAGCTCTATGTTCTTGATGTTGTTTAGTTGCTATGTCTGACTCTTTTGCCACCCCATGGACTATAGCTTACCCCTCTCTCCATGGAATTTCTCAGGCAAGAATACTGGAATGGGTTGCCATTTTCTTCTCCAGGGGTTCTTCCTGACCCAGGGATCAAACCCACATCTCTTGCATTGGCAGGTGGATTCTTTACCGCTGAGCCACCTGGGAAGCCCCCAGTATCTTGCTTACTTTGTACATAATTTCAGTGTTCATATATTTCATTTCTACAAATTCTATTTAGTCCTTTTAAAAATCTGTTAAGTCAAGTTTTTATATTTGCTTACTTTTTGGTAAGCAAAAGTAATTTTCAATTTAATATTTCTTTAAACACAGTAAATATTTTTGTTTTATTTTTCAGTTCAGTTCCAACTCTTTGTGACCCCATGGACTACAGCATGCCAAGTTTACCTGTCCATCACCAACTTCCAGAGTTTACTCAAACTCATATCCATTAAGTCAGTGATGCCAACCAACCATCTCATCCTCTGTCGTCGCCCTCACTTCCTGCCATTAATCTTTTCCAGCATCAGGGTCTTTTCAAATGAGTCAGTTCTTTGCATCAGGTGGCCAAAGTATTGGAGTTTCAGCTTCATCATCAGTCCTTCAAATGAATATTCAGGAATGATTTCCTTTAGGATGGACTGGTTGGATCTCCTTGCAGCCCAAGGGACTCTCAAGAGTCTTCTCCAACACCACAGTTCAAAAGCATCAATTCTTTGGCACTCAGTTTTCTTTATGGTTCAACTCTCACATCCATATATGACCACTGGAAAAAATATAGCCTTGACTAGACGGACCTTTGCTGGCAAAGTAATGTCTCTGCTTTTTAATATGCTGTCTAGGTTGGTCATAACTTTAGGAGCAGGCATCTTTTAATTTCATGGCTGCAGTCACCATCTGCAGTGATTTGGGAGCCCCCCAAAATAAAGTCTCTTACTGTTTCCATTGTTTCCCCATCTATTTGCCATTAAGTGATGTGACCAGATGCCGTGATCTTAGTTTCCTGAATGTTGAGCTTTAAGCCAACTTTTTCACTCTCCTCTTTCACTTTCATCAAGCTCTTTAGTTCTTCTTTGCTTTCTGCCATAAGGGTGGTGTCATCTGCATATCTGAGGTTATTGAGATTTCTCCCAACAATCTTGATTCCAGCTTGTGCATCATCCAGCCCAGCGTTTCTCATGATGTACTCTGTATGTAAGTTAAATAAGCAGGGTGACAGTATACAGCCTTGGTGTACTCCTTTCCCGATTTGGAACCAGTCTTTTGTTCCATGTTCAGTTTTAACTGTTGCTNAGATGCCGTGATCTTAGTTTCCTGAATGTTGAGCTTTAAGCCAACTTTTTCACTCTCCTCTTTCACTTTCATCAAGCTCTTTAGTTCTTCTTTGCTTTCTGCCATAAGGGTGGTGTCATCTGCATATCTGAGGTTATTGAGATTTCTCCCAACAATCTTGATTCCAGCTTGTGCATCATCCAGCCCAGCGTTTCTCATGATGTACTCTGCATAGAAGTTAAATAAACAGGGTGACAATATACAGCCTTGACGTACTCCTTTCCTGATTTCGAATCAGTCTGTTGTTCCACGTCCAGTTCTAACTGTTGTTTCCTGACCTGCATATAGGTTTCTCAAGAGGCAGGTCAGGTGATCTCGTATTCCCATCTGTTTCAAAATTTTCCACAGTTTGTTGTGATCCACACAGTCAAAGGCTTTGCTGTAGTCAGTAAAACAGAAGTAGATGTTATTCTGGAACTCTCTTGCTTTTTCCATGATCCAGAGGATGTTGGCAATTTGATCTCTGGTTCCTCTGCTTTTTCTAAAACCAGCTCAAACACCTGGAAGTTCATGGTTCACATATTGCTGAAGCCTGGCTTGGAGAATTTTGAGCATTACTTTGCTAGCATGTGAAATGAGTGCAATTGCAGAGTAGTCTGAGCATTGTTTGGCATTGCCTTTCTTTGGGATTGGAAAGAAAACTGACTTTTCCAGTCCTGTGGCCACTGCTGAGTTTTCCAAATTTGCTGGCATATTGAGTGCAGTACTTTCACAGCATCATCTTTCAGGATTTGAAATAGCTCCACTGGAATTCCATCACCTCCACTAGCTTTGTTTGTAGTAATTCTTCCTAAGGCCCACTTGACTTTGCACTCCACGATGTCCGGCTCTAGGTCAGTGATCACACCATCGTGATTACTGGGTCATGAAGATCTTTTTTGTGTAGCTCTTCTGTGTATTCTTCCCACCTCTTCTTAACATCTTCTGCTTCTGTTAGGTCTATACTGTTTCTGTCCTTTATTGTGCCCATCTTTGCATGAAAAGTTCCCTTGATGTCTCTAATTTCCTTAAAGAGATCTCTAGTGTTTCCCATTCTATCAGTGCTAAAAGGATTCAGCATACATCCCCAGAGAGAAGGTCAATTTCAGAGTTAGGCTTTCTCTCTGGATTAATTCACTTAACATATTTGAAGAGTCACTATTGTACATGCTTGGGACACACTAGTGAACAAAATAGACAAAGATCCTTGTCCTCACAGGGTTTATAGTCTAGCAGGAGGGAGGCAAACAAAGAAGTATATATACTATGTTATAAAGTAATTTAAAAAACAGATTCGGTGAGGGGTACAGGTGTAACATTAAATAAGGTATAAGGTGTCAGGATGTAAGGAGATGACTTTTCAGCAAAGACCTAAGGAAGGTGAGAAGTGAACCAGGGTGATACCTAGAAGAGCAGTGATCCAGTCAGAGGGGAAAGCTGGTGCAAAAGTGCTGAGGCAGGAATATGCCTGGTGAGTCCAGGGAGCAGCAAGGAGGCTGGAGTGATTAGAGCAGGATGAGCAAGGGGATGTGGGTGCGGGAGGTGGTGTGAGAGGTAACAGAGTCAGCTCTCAAAGGGCCTTGGGAGCTACTGGAAGGGCTCTGGCTTTAATTCAGAGTGAGACAGGAGCCCAAGCAGAGTTTCAGTTAGAAAAGAGACATGATTTAACTTACCCTTAAAAAGGATCCCTCAGACTGGTGGGTTGATTGACTTTTACACTAAGCGAAATGGAGACGCCTGCTTTCACTTGTGTATTGACCTCTGAAGATTCCCTGCTATCTCGTAAGTCAGGACACAGTCTTCTTTGCCAGTGGGGAGGCTGTTCAGAGTATTTCCTCTACCACATTGCTGGAAATAGAAGGCACCCCCTACCAGGTTTCTAAATATAGCACAAAGCTGTTGTCCAAAGAACAGGATAAAAACTAGAGATCATTGAAAAATAAAAGTAATGGATAGTATGGCAAAGCAGAAATGAAATAGGATTAGAAATCATTACTTAAGAATTTTTAAGACAAGACCTAACCAGACCCAGACCTGAAAAAGTACTACGGCAATGTACTCCAGACGGAATCCTACTTTTTAAACCATAAAATAATTAGAATAAAATATAATGACAAATGAGAAAACTCGATTTTGGTAACAAAGGTGTCTCTGTACAGAGTGGGGTGATCAGAGCTTGTATCCTGAATTTTGCTTCTGAAGAGTCTCGTAAAACTCCCATGGTACTTGCCCCCTCTGGGACCCTCCCCACACCTAACTATACTTTGCATTTATGAAGTACTGATACATATTTATTGAACTGCATTTTAGACCACTCAGTGAATATTTAAAATTTTTATAAATAAAAAGTCTACCCGACATATCAGTAAAGAAAATCATGTCTTGGAGAAGATAATGGCAAACCACTACAGTATTCTTGCCTGGAGAAGCCCATGGACAGAGGAGCCTGGTGGGCTATGTCTGTGGGGTCGAAAAAGAGTCAGACGCAACTTAGTGACTAAACAAGACCATGCCAAAAATATTTTCAAGAGTAAAGGATATTTTCTTACCTCCACTGTTGCTTTAAAAGTAGCATTTTAAAAAGATAAAATTAATATGCCCAAACATTGTTAATAAAAGACAAAGTTACTAAGTTGTTAATAAAAGACAAAGTTACTAAGTTGTTAATAAAAGACAAAGTTAGGAAGTTATTACATATCCAGGGCCTCTCTGGGAGGCAGAGATTATATATTGGTTTCTAATTTAAAAGTGTTCACTTTATCAAACATAATTCGGCTTTGGTTGGCCTTTTATAATTTACATAAAACAAACTTGATTTCCCTCAATTCTATGATTTAGATATTTCCCACACTGAGCAAATAATGAAATTTGAATTAATATAAAAAAGAAAACCATGTCTCATAATATATATATATTTAAGTTAAAACAATGTGCACTATGACACTTAAAGAAATGAAAGTAAAATTTAACAATAGTCATCTCTGAATGGTGGGATTAGTAGATTATTACTTTTGTGCTAAATTTTCTCCAGTAATTAAACATATGGCAAACCTATAACCCACAGAGCAGGTAGAAAGAGATAAATGTCCTTACTATTAATTGCAGAACACTTAGTTAAGACATATGAGAGTGTGTTGAAATATCTATTAAAGAAGGCTTTATACTTGTCAAAGAAGCAAAAATGAAAGCCTGAGGTATACCATGTCAGATAATTTAGCCAACAAGAAAAAGGTCACCGTGTGTAATGCTGGTGAGCTTATTGTGAAATAACACTGCTGATAAGAATACATATTAGTCCAAGCATGGAGGAAAACAGTCTAACAATACATACCAAGAGGAATAAAAACACTCCGATCCTCTTGCTCAGTAACCCCATTCCAGAGACTCATCATAAGAAAATGGTTTTTAAAAGGGAATATACTGTAAGCATGTACATTGAGCCAGCTATACAAAGAGACTAACAAAGAACAATTTTTTTACAGAGGATTCTCAAAGAAACATGAATAACAAAAAATTAGCAATGCTAATGAAAAATGCTAATGAAGACATTTTACAAGGAGGCAGCGATTTTACAGGGAGACAATCATTTTATAGGAAAGTAGTTCACAGTTTGGACTTTAGCAACAGAGAGATAATCAAAGATGAATAAGACATGAGCCCTACCCCAAGGGTCTACAGTTTAAAACGCTGCCATTTATTAACTGCGTGACTTTGAGCAAGTTCCCTCACCTCTCTATGCCTCAGTCTTCTCACCTGTAAAATCAACTATAAAAACCATTTACAAGGGAATATGTGAACACTCACTAGGTGACAAGGGATTCTACGGAACTGCTTCGTTTTTAGTCTGATGATGCTACTGTGCTTCTTAAGTCCTTATTGTTTAGTTGTTCAGTACTAAAATATTTTTGAAGAAAATGCAGTAACATTTGTTCTGTACTTTTTGTACTTTTCTCATGATACTGTTGTAGTCTGTGTACTTCTGTGTGTGTGTGTGTCACACACATACGTTTCTACTCAGCAAGATTGTATTTCCAAGGCACAAGCAATCCTTCCTTACCTACTACCTTCTGCAGACCTCAATGCATGTGCAAGGTGCTCAAATACTTGTTAAATTAAACAACAAACAAAAAAAGGCCACACATATTCCAACGATGAGAAAAATACCCTGAAGAAAGGATTATGTTTAATACAATTTTTTCTACCTGAGCTCCCAAATCAAAGTCCATGGGCATGAAGAGCAGGGTAGAAAACTGCCGGCCGGGCTGGTGAGGGGCACCTTCCTTGCAGAGGAGAGCGCAGAAGCCCTGGCCAGGCTGGGCCCTCCCGACACACTCCTAGCACAGCCGTAGCTCATTTACTAGGTGTGCTGCCATTTACTCGGTCGCCATGGCCACGCTGCAGCCCCACCCTGGGTATGGTCCTAAGCGGTGGGCAGCCCGAAGAAGAAACCCGGGCACCCCCAGAGGAGCAGCAGCACAGACCGCTGAAAGAGTTAGGAACATCCTGGTGCCCAAGCCAGGAATACCAGCTGGAGACTGATCCACCAAGCTCCTGGGGCAGGTGTGGTGCTGGGCTGGGACCACAGCCCCGCTCCTCAGAGGAGCTGATGAAGGGAATGGGGAGTGGGTCAGGGATGGCCTGCTACAGGAAGAAGGGACTGGGATCGGCAAGGGGACTGGGAAGCGACTGGTGCCTGCTGTGTAACCTGGGGCTTGGCTGGCCTAGGCCGGTCCTTCCCCTGTGCGGTAGGATGTGGGAGACCACAGGAATGCAAGCAACGCTAGTGCATCACCGTAGAAATCTGAATTCCTGAGCACTTCATCATCGGGGAGGCTTACTAGGCAATGACGCAGCTAAGGAATGAGGACTCATCCAGTTGTGGGGGGTGGTGGGGGTGCCTGGAGGAGGGAAGCTCCCTCTGCCTGCATAAGGGACGGGCAGGAAGAGCTACAAAGAGGAGCCTACATCTGGCTGACTCTAGGGGGAAAAAAGATGGAAAGAAAAACAACAGCACATACTGAAAGCTCACGGTGGTCTAGGTGCTGGTTAGGCACTTAAGCTTCCTTCCTGAAGCAGGACCACACAAAGGCCTGTGAAAATACAAGTGTGTCTGATTTCTTTCCCCTCGTAACGAAGCCCACTAAAGCTGCCAGAGGCCCTGGGCTGGATTCGGCAGGCTAGGAGGAATATTCTATCTATTCCTGTCCCCTTATTAACATGGAAAAACTCAATAAAATGAATTTTTAGAGACTTCCCTGGTGATCCAGTGGCTAAGAATCTGCCTTGCAATGCAGGGGATGCAGGTTCGATCCCTGGTCAGGGAACTAAGATCCCACATGCTCTGGGGACACGAAGCCCATGTAGCACAATGAAGACCCAGCCCACGAGCAATGATCAGAGATGGATGTCAAGATAGACTCAGGAAGCTCAAAACCAGGAAACCAAATGGGCAATTGCTAGAGTTAGATTGCCTGAAATATTACATGGTCATCAAGAAGCGTGTTGTTAAAGATTCGTGAATGGCATGGAAAGAGTCACACCCCATATGAAGTGGAAAACAATCAGGTTACAAATGAATATGATCCTGACTTTACGAGGGAAAAGTGTAACACATTTTTTAAAAGACTGAAATCTAAATATTCAAGGGGTCTATCTCTATGTGGTGGGATTAGGGGTGATAAGCTTCTTCATGCTTAGCGTCTGTTTTCTCCAACGAATATGTTTTACTTTTTAAAAATTAGATAACCACACACACTAAAAAACAAAAATGTATGAATGCACCCAGGCAATTGAAAACAGCCCCAGCAGGGCAGGCTCACCTTCTGCAGGATGGGGGCGGGGCAGGTGCTGTCAAACAGGACTGAGCTGAAGACTCCATACACGCCCTCGCCAAGGTGGTACACGATGCTCTTGGGGGAGGAACCGGTTTCCTCTGCAGGGAGGGGAGGGGTCAGGGGGGCACAAGCAGCATGTGAGGGGTGGGACAACAGCAGGCTCAGCAAGCAGACAGGAGGGCTGCCCCCTCCTCAGCTACGGGGCGGCTCCTGCCTCCTCCTGTGATCATAGCTGAGTTGGAAACAACCTGCAGCTGAGCAGCCCTGCCTAGGACGCACTCCAGGCTTGCATCTGAGCCCCTCAATGCCCCAGCAAAGGCTGAAAAGCAGCCCACCAGAGAGACTGGCCCCAAGAGACTGAGTCAGCGGCTCAGAAGTACACACAGTGGGGCAACGCATGAGCTGGAATGAGAAGTCGGGTCTCCAGGCTGGACTAGAAAGTATAATCCCAGATCTGGAAAGGAGGCCAGAAGAATTCCATCCCTAAGCACACATACACACACAGAAGACCTTCCACCTGGAGCCCACCACCCGTCTCTGGGAAAAACACCCAGACTTTCAGGCTGGGGGGTCCCAGAGCAGAGAAAAAAGCTCCAAGATCAGAGTCAGACCTCTCACTCAAGAGGCTGCTGGGAGGACTGATCTATCTGGAAGGTCAGTGAGGAGCACTGATGTTGGCAGTGTGGACAGAAAAGCCTTGAGGCAGCCTGAAAGTGTTAGTCGCTTCAGTCGTGTTCAACTCTTTGCAACCCCATGGACTGTAGCCCGCCAAGCTCCCCTGTCCATGAGTCAGCCTAGCCCGGACTTGAACCCTGGTGCTGCCCCCTTCTCAGCTGTGTGACTTCGCATGAGGGACTCATCCTCTTCCTGACTATGTTCCGTAGTCTGCACAGTGGGCTTAGATCAGTATAAGTTGCTGTCAATTATTTTCATTATGTTATGAGAAGTAGTAGGATGAGTAAGAGCCTGGACTCAGGAAAGAAGACAAACATGGGGTCAAATGCAGGGTTTACCAGTTACTAGCTCTTAAGCAATTCACTTGTATTCTCTCTGGCTCTCAATTTCCTCATCTGTACTATAAAATGTGTGCTCAGTCATGTCCAACTCTTTGCAACCCCATGCACTGTAGCCTGCCAGGCTCCTCTGTCCATGGAATTTTCCAGGCAAGAATACTACAGTGGGTTGCCATTTCCTTCTCCAGGGAATCTTCCTGATCCAGGGATCAAACCTGTGTCTCTTGCATCTCCTACACTGGCAGGCAGATTCTTTACCACTGCGCCACAAAGGAAACCCATATACAATAGGTTTAATAAAGTATCTGTTCTCCCCAAGGTTGCTTTGATCTCAATCTTCATAAAATATAAACATGCATAGTGGGGGGAAAAGATGCTAAAAGAGTGTCTTGGGGGTGAGAAGACATGACTGTAAATTTCCCTAAAGAAGGAGCCAGTCTTCAGATTTCCCCACCCCCTAAAATCAGACCCAGCTCAGCCAACAACCATCCTTGGCTTTAGGGAAGAATGGGCCTCCACTGCCCACCTGGCACCTACCCTCCCTGCCTGGCTGATCCAGAAGAACCTCCTTCTTGGCGATGATGCTGATAGCCAAGGTGAAGGCTGAGGTCACGTAGTAGCGCCCCAGATTGGCAAGGATGTCCACACCACAGCCCTCCGGGAAGTACAGGTCCAAGGCTGAGTTGATCACAGAAGCAATCTGAGGGTAGCGAGACAATCACATGTTTGAAATGTGGGGTTTATGCTGGAGACTAGCTACAGCTCCAAGTCTTACTTCTTGAAAGCAGCTTTGATTTCAGGAAGCAGAACTTGGCAACTGCTAAGACCCCAGTTGGTAAACACAGACAGCTGGCCAAGGCAGGCAGGCAGAGATGGAGCAGGGTCAAGACCCTTACCCTTGAAAATCACCCTTCAGTGCCCCCCACAATGGAAAAAGGAAATTTTAATCTAACAGTTGGTACTCAGATGACAGAATCTGTGACGCCGATCTTTCTTTCCTGAGTAGCCAGTATGCTAAACAACACATTTTTATAGACAAGACAGAGAAGGAAAAAGAAGATCAAAGTCACCCCTAATTCTAACCCCAGATTAACCTATTCAATGTTAACTTAATGGAATCACTCCTTTAATTCCTTTTTACACAAACCTGAAAACCTGATTTTTTATTATAAACATAATAGGGCTGTAAGTATACAGGTTTTTATAACCTGCTTTACTCAGTAAATTGAAGGATCTCTCCATGTATGTCAGTTCAGTTGCTCAGTTGTGTCTGACTCTTTGCAACCCCATGAATTGCAGTATGCCAGGCCTCCCTGTCCATCACCATCTCCCGGAATTCACTCAAACTCACGTCCATCGAGTTGGTGATGCCATCCAGGCATCTCATCCTATGTCGTCCCCTTCTCCTCCTGCCCCTAATCCCTCCCAGCATCAGAGTCTTTTCCAAT
>SJYA01000238.1:1374216-1466371 GCA_006410615.1 Neotragus moschatus | reverse complement strand
TTTTAGCAAGTTCCTTAGGGTTTTCTTTATACATGATTGTGTCATCTGTGAACAGACGTGCTTCACTCCTGACTTCTTCCCTCCCTCTCCCTCTCCTCCCTTTCTCGTCTTCCTTCCTTCCTTTCTTTCTTCCTGGACGAATTACTCTGGTTAGATTCTCTAGTACAATGCTGAATAGAAGTGGTGAGAGTGGATAGTCCTATCTTGTTCCTGACATTAAGGAAAAAACATCCAGTATTTCACCACTAAGTATTATGTTAACTGTGGATTTCTCACAGATATCCTTCAGTAGGTTGGAGAAGTTCCCTTCTATTCCCAGTTTTTTGAAAAAAATTTTTTTTGTTGTAAAAGGATGTTGGATTTTGTTAAGTGCCTTTTCTGTGTTTATTGAAATGATCATGTATTTTTTTTTTGCATCTTCAACATCATTGCTTTTTAAATTTGAAGTATAATTGATGTAAATATTATATAATCTATGGGTGTACAATGCAGTGATTCATAGTTTTTAAAGGTTATACACCCTTTATTGTTATTATGATGTATTGACTATATTCCCCGTGTTGTACAATGTGTCCTTGTAGCTTATTTTATCCATAATAGTTTGTACCTTTTAACCCCTGTGCCTTTATCACTGCTCTGCCCTTCCCTTTCCCCTCTGGTAAGGATTCACTTGTATCTGTGAGTCTGTTTCTTTTTTTGGTATGTTCACTACTTTTTTTTTTTTTTCAGATTATACATATCAGTGATATCATACAGTATTTGTCTTTGTCTGACTTATTTCACATAGCAGAATACCCTCCAAGTCCAGATAATCATGTGATTGTAAAATATTTTATTGATATGATATATTACATTAATTGATTTTTCAGATGTTATACCAACCTTGCATTCCTCAAGTAAATTTTACTTGGTCATGGTGTATACTACTTTTTATACACTCTTGGATTTAGTTCGTTAGCATTTTATTGGGGATTTTGAATCTATGCATAAGAGATATTGGTCTGTAGTTTTCCTTTTTGTGATGTCTTTGGTTTTGGTATCAGAGTAACATTGGGGATATCTTTCTTTTTCCTCCCTTTTTAAAAGGTAGCTTTTCTGGGCATGGGGTATGAAATTCTTGGTTGGCAGTTTTTTTTTTTTTTAAAGCTCATGAATACATTGTCCCAGTGTCTTCTGATCCTCATTGTGTCTGATGAGAATTCACCTGTTAATCTTATTGGATTCCACTGTAGTAATGGTTAGTTTTTCTCTTGCTGTTTTGCAGATTTTCTCAATATATTTGGCTTTCAGTAATTTTGCTACTTTGCATTTGTCCAACTTAGAGTTTTTTGAGCTTCTTAAATCTGTAGATAAGGTTTTTCATCAAATTTTGGAAGTTTTCAGCCATTATTTCTCTCTGCTTATTTATTCCCTTTCCTTCTGATACTCCCACTATGGATATGTTGGTGCACTTAGTGGTGTTCCCAACATCTCTGAAATGCTTCGTTTTCTTTCATTCTTTTTTCTGTTTGTTCTTCAGATGGCTTAATCTATATCAAGCTGTCATCAAGTTTGCTAATTATGTCTTCTGCCAGTTCATATCTCGATGGCGCCCACTCCAGTGCTCTTGCCTGGAAAATCCCATGGATGGATGAGCCTGGTAGGCTGCAGTCCATGGGGTCGCAAAGAGTCGGACGAGACTGAGCGACTCCACTTTCACTTCTCACTTTCACGCATTGGGAAAGGAAATGGCAACCCACTCCACTGTTCTTGCCTGGAGAATCCCAAGGACGGGGGAGCCTGATGGGCTGCCGTCTATGGGGTTGCACAGAGTCGGACACAACTGAAGCGACTTAGCAGTAGCAGCACTGAGCTCGTCTCAATGAATTTTCATTTCAGTTATACTTTTCACTTCCAAAACTTTCATTAAAGACGTTTCTGTTTATCCTCTCTATTCAATAAGGCATTGCTATAAACCTCTCTTTACTTCTTTAAGAATGGTTTTTAGCTCTTTGATAACATTTATAATAGCTACTTTGAGTTCTTTGTTAAATCTGACATCTGGTCGTTTAGAAGCAAGTTTCTGTTGCTGGCTTTTTTTCCATGTGTGGATCAAACTTTCTAGTTTCTGTGCACGTCTTGGTTTTTTGTTTTTGGAAATTGCACTTTTAAAATAGTGAAGTGATTTTGGCCCTCTTTTGGGTATAGTTTTTTAGGTCATCACTTGATATTTGTTCTGACCAGGAGGACTTTTCTCATCCATCTCCCTCCTAATTCTTCCTGGTAAACTAGTGAGTTTCTAGTTTAGTTTGTGTTTGAAATGAACATACTGCTGCCCTCTTAGATGTGTAAGGCCTCCAAGCCAGGGCTATGGAGCTGGGGATGGGGACAATGGCACCTCTCCTTCATCCCTGCTTCAGCAGCTGAGCATCTGGTGGAGGGGGTGTGGCTGTAGCCTTTGGTCTTCTCCTTTCCCTGCATGGGACATCTGCTTTATGAATAAGCCAGAATGAAGGTGATTGTGGTCCCAGTATTTCTCAGCATCTCACTACCAAGGTAGCTCCTCCATCCTACTGGTGAGTCTGGGGGAAAGAAGGGAGCTCTCATCTCTCAGCTGTGCTCACCCAGAACATAGCCTTTGCAACAGTAATCTGGGAAAGAAGAGAAATATTGACATCCTGCCCTTTCTGGGAAGATATTGCAAGCCTCATTGACTCGACGGACATGAGTCTGAGTGAACTCCGGGAGTTGGTGATGGACAGGGAGGCCTGGCGTGCTGTGATTCGTGGGGTCGCAAAGAGTCGGACACGACTGAGCGACTGAACTGAACTGAACTGATTGGGAGCAAAGAGGAGAGAGTCCTGTGCTAATTGCTGTACTCATCTAGAGTGGAGTTTCCATAATGCTGAGCTGGGAGGGGAGAGGGAGGGAGAAGATCACAGTTCAAATACCATAGGCTCTTACTGTTCTTATGAGGTTTCATCAGGTTTTCTTGAATAAATGTTTCTTCATTTGCTGTAAGCCCTTAGGACCATTTCCAGGGACTTTAAATGGTTCCAGAGACTTTAAATAATCTTCAGCACTTTCACTGGGGAACACGTCTGCAGAACTCCTCACACTGCTATGCCAGGAGTACACCTCAAGCTATTTGACTTTATGCTAAAGAAGATGAGGGTTTGGCTTTCTTTGCTCTCTTCCCCATCCTTACCTTACTCTTCCCACTCCCCTCTTCTCCCAAGAATTCTATGAATCTTTCCTTTTCTGAGCAAGTTTTTGTTTTCCTTAACTGAGTTTTTAAAAAGTGTCTTTGCTTGTCTGTAGTTATACAAAGGGAAACCCTCCAACTCTTGTTAATAGTGTGACTCTCCTCTTAAGATGTTTGGATGCATCAGGTTTCCTATCTGTTTCATCTTCTTGGAGGAGTCTTCCAGGGCCTTCCACTCTGCTTCCAGTTGGATGAGTTGCTTTTTACCCCTGGCACAGATGTCACCCTGGACCCATCGCTGTCAGCCTGGAGGAGATCTCTGTCTCTCTCAGCTTCCTGGATCTCACGTCTTCCTCTTTCTTGGCTTATTCCTTTGTTTCAGTGGAGCACGTCCTCCAGTCATCACTGAGAAAAGATATGTGGGATGAATTTCTTGAGACTTTGCACGTCTGAAATGTCTCATCCTCAATTGGCTTATTAGTCTAGGTATAGAATTCCGGGTTGGAAATTATTTTCCTCCGGAAACTTTGAGTGCTTTTTCTATTGCCTTCTGGCTTCCAGAATTGCTGTGAAGAGAAGGAAGCTGTTNTGAGAAAAGATATGTGGGATGAATTTCTTGAGACTTTGCACGTCTGAAAATGTCTCATCCTCGATTGGCTTATTAGTCTAGGTATAGAATTCTGGGTTGGAAATTATTTTCCTCCAGAAACTTTGAGTGCTTTTTCTATTGCCTTCTGGCTTCCAGAATTGCTGTGAAGAGAAGGAAGCTGTTCTCATTTCTTATCCTTTCAAACTGGAAGCTGACAGAATCTTCTTTTAGTTCTCGGAGTAGTGACATTTCTTGACAGTGTGCCTTGGCAGGAGTCTATTTTTATTTATCATGCTGGACCCTCTGTGAGTCCTGGAAATCTAGAAAGCTTTTCTTCATGTCTGTGATATTTCCTAAAATTATCCTATTGATGATCTCTTATACCCTCACATTTTTCTTTTCTTTCTGAGACTATAATTACTTGAAAATGGAACTCTTAGACAAGTCCTCTGGTTTTTCTTTCTTTTTCTCTCCTATTGTCCTTATCTGTCACTTTGGAAGAATAAACCTTATCTTCCAAGTTTTGCTTTTTAATTTCTGCTATTATATTTTTAGTTTTTAAGAGCTTTTTTACTTTGTGCTGAGTCTTTTTTTTAATGAGAATCCTATTTTAATTTCACCTGTGCGTGCCTTGTGTTATCTCCTTGATGATATTAAGACAGGTTTTTGTTTTTTTTTCCCCTCGCTATTCTCTGTTATCTTCAAGTTGGTCCTTTTTGTTTGATTTATTTTTATCTTTCAGGTTTGAAGCATTCTTCTGATGTGTGGTAAACCTCAGCTATCTGTGCATATTTAGAAATAGCCAAGTAGGAGCAGAGTGGATGCTCTGACTACATGGATGTAGGCTGTGGGCTTCTTTGCATGGGGATCTAGCCAGGCTGTTTAGTTGGAAAATCTCCAGTGTTGATGTCTCTAGGATTTTTCATTTGTTCCATCATGTTCCTCAGAGAAAACTCTTCCAGTGGTCTGCCCAGAGGGTATAAGCCTGGCTGCTGGTGTCCTCAGAGCAGAGTGGTGGGAGATGACTGGGGTCTTGACATCCAGCTTACTCATACTCCCTGAATCTCCCTGTCATCGGTAGAGCACCATCCCAAGTGTAACACTATGCCTGGAGCCCCCCATCTGTAGATGTCTAATCTGTGATAACCAGTCCTAAAAACTGCCTCTCAAATAATCCTCTTTGTTTGAGTTGCCCTTTACCTCAACTTCCAGAGGTACCTGATGCTGCCAATTCCCGAATCTTTGAGGATTTTTTTCTTGATTCATTTTTCTCAATTGTCCATTTATTTTCCAACTCCCGAATTTTTCTTCCTGTGGTTTCATCTCCCATTCTCCCCATCCTTTTAGGCTCCTACCTTCAAACAGTTAAGAAAACCTTTTACTGTTGTTTTGACATTCAGGAGGTGGGGGAAGCAAAGTGATCTTCCATGTCCAAGCTGTCACCTTTACATAGATGTCTTCTCTTTGTGCTTCCTTTCCCATCTAAGTAAAATGGAGACTCCATGCTTTCAGTTGCTGATGCCCAAACTTCGGAGCCATTCTTGACTCTTTCTCCTATGCGCCATATCCAGTCTCTCAGCAACTGTCTGAACTTTACCTTTGAAATATATCCAGGGACTTCCCTGGTGGCCCAAGTGTTTAGGAGTCCATCTGCCAAAGTCGGGGACACGGGTTTGATCCCTGGTTCGGGAAGCTTCCACGTGCCGTGGAACTAAGCCCGTGTGCCACAACTGTGGAGCCCGTGCTCTGCAACAAGAGAAGCCCCCGCAGTGGGAAGCCTGGACATGACCGCTAGAGAGCAGCCCCCACCACTGCAACTAGAGAAAGCCTGCACACAGCAACGAAGACCCAGCACAACCAATCATATGCCATATAAACCGGAATTCAGCACCTGAACTGCTGCTCCAGGGCCGAGTCACATTTTCCCTCACCTGGACATGGCAGGAGTCTCCACAGGGCCCCTCCTTTCGTCTGTCTGAATCCCCTGCAGTCTGCTGTCTGTATAGCAGCTCTTTTATCTGTCGTTTCCATCACTCCTCCTTCTAAGGCTCTCCTGTGTCTCCCATTTCACTCTGAAATAAGAGCCCAGATCCCACAAGGCCCGAGCCTACACGATCAAGCCCCACACACCTTCCCAATCATACTGGCCACCTGGCCATTTCACAACACGCAAGAAGGCTCCTTCCCTGCCTCTTGCTTCTGCCTGGCTCTTTCTCTAGGTGTGTTCCTCCAGATTCCTGCAGGGCTCACTCTCCCACTTTCTTCAGGCCACCTGTGACTTTCCCTGACCTTTCTATTTAAAAATCAGTCCCTCTTCCTCTCTGGGCCCTCTCCGTCTTTGTTATCCCATTTTATCTTTATTCGTGCTTCCCTGGTGGCTCAGCTGGTAAAGAATCCGCCCACAATGCGGGAGACTTGGGCTCAATCGCTGGGTTGGGAAAATCCCCTGGAGAAGGGAAAGGCTACCCACTCCCTGGCCTAGAGAATTCCATGGATTGTATAGTCCATGGGGGTCTCAGAGAGTCAGACACGACTGAGAGACGTTCACTTTCACAGCAACTCTTGAGATTGCATATACTTATATTTCCTTGTTTAGTTACCTATAGTTGTCTTTCCCTCTCTAGAATGGATGGTCTCTCGAAGGCAAGGATTTTGGCTTATTTTGTTCACTGCTATATCCTCACCACCTACAACAGTGCCAGGCCTGTACTAGGTGCTCAACGAATCCGTGTTACACATATGAATGAACGCTTGACCCCAGCCCTGACTCGGGACTGACCTTATACTAGGCAGGAGATTTGAGGAGCTCTGGGTCTATAGTCCTTCCTGTCATTCATCTATTCATTAATCTGCTCATCTATCCATGCATTATTATTGCTGTTGTATTAATATTTAACATGAGAGTTCCTTAGTGCCTCAGTTGTACAGAATCTGCTTGCCCCCAATGCAGGAGATGCAAGTTCTATCTCTGAGTCAATAAGGTCACCTGGAGAAGGAAATGGCAAAGCACTCTAGTATTCTTGCCTGGGAAATCACATGGGCAGAGGGAGCCTGGAGGTTTAGAGTCCGTGGGGTTGCAAAAGAGTTGGACATGACTTAGTGACTAAACAACACCAATAATTAATATTTAAGAGCTATGACGTGGCGGAAGGGGGATGCGGCCCCAGCCTGTCTGACTTCAAAGCCTTGGCTCCCGAGAATGCTGTTGAGGCAGGCCCCCCACAAGGTTGAAGGAGTGATTAAGACCCAGTTCCTCATCTTTGGGGAAGAAGTTAGAACAGAGCCTGGTTCCAGGCTGTCCGTGCTCATGAGCATCTCCCTGCTGGGTGGACAGCCCCTTGAGAGAGGCTGGCAAGGTCCAGCCCCGACGACGCTGTCTCTCGGAAGCCCCCTAGCACTGCCCGAGGTGGCTCGGCTGCTGCTTGACTGCTTCCTCAGGGCTGTGCACTTCCTTCTATCAGGGCGAGTGTTTCNTATTCGTGCTTCCCTGGTGGCTCAGCTGGTAAAGAATCCGCCCACAATGCGGGAGACTTGGGCTCAATCGCTGGGTTGGGAAAATCCCCTGGAGAAGGGAAAGGCTACCCACTCCCTGGCCTAGAGAATTCCATGGATTGTATAGTCCATGGGGGTCTCAGAGAGTCAGACACGACTGAGAGACGTTCACTTTCACAGCAACTCTTGAGATTGCATATACTTATATTTCCTTGTTTAGTTATCTATAGTTGTCTTTCCCTCTCTAGAATGGACGGTCTCTCGAAGGCAAGGATTTTGGCTTATTTTGTTCACTGCTATATCCTCACCACCTACAACAGTGCCAGGCCTGTACTAGGTGCTCAACGAATCCGTGTTACACATATGAATGAACGCTTGACCCCAGCCCTGACTCGGGACTGACCTTATACTAGGCAGGAGATTTGAGGAGCTCTGGGTCTATAGTCCTTCCTGTCATTCATCTATTCATTAATCTGCTCATCTATCCATGCATTATTATTGCTGTTGTATTAATATTTAACATGAGAGTTCCTTAGTGCCTCAGTTGTACAGAATCTGCTTGCCCCCAATGCAGGAGATGCAAGTTCTATCTCTGAGTCAATAAGGTCACCTGGAGAAGGAAATGGCAAAGCACTCTAGTATTCTTGCCTGGGAAATCACATGGGCAGAGGGAGCCTGGAGGTTTAGAGTCCGTGGGGTTGCAAAAGAGTTGGACATGACTTAGTGACTAAACAACACCAATAATTAATATTTAAGAGCTATGACGTGGCGGAAGGGGGATGCGGCCCCAGCCTGTCTGACTTCAAAGCCTTGGCTCCCGAGAATGCTGTTGAGGCAGGCCCCCCACAAGGTTGAAGGAATGATTAAGACCCAGTTCCTCATCTTTGGGGAAGAAGTTAGAACAGAGCCTGGTTCCAGGCTGTCCGTGCTCATGAGCATCTCCCTGCTGGGTGGACAGCCCCTTGAGAGAGGCTGGCAAGGTCCAGCCCCGACGACGCTGTCTCTCGGAAGCCCCCTAGCACTGCCCGAGGTGGCTCGGCTGCTGCTTGACTGCTTCCTCAGGGCTGTGCACTTCCTTCTATCAGGGCGAGTGTTTCTTATAATTGGCTGCCATTCTCTGTCTGCCCTCAACTGTGAGCTCTTCTGAGACAGAGGCTGGGTCTTGTTCAACTCAGTGTCCCAAAAGCCCAGAGTGAGGCCTGCAGCCGGGAAGGCACTGAAGGAGCAACTGATGAATGATAAACAATCCAGAACAGGGACGTGGTTGAAACGCGGGCCCGAGTTCAGTGTCAAGCTCTACCACTCACTAACTGTGAGTGTGATCTGGGGAACTTCCTCAATGCCCTGGGCTTCAATTCCTTATATATATGGGGGGGGAAAATAGTCCCCCGTTCCATGAGGATTCAGAGTTAATGGATGAAATTGTTTTGCACAGTGCCTGGCTTGGAATAGGCCGATGACTAGAAATTACTGCTCTTGGGAACCAGGCCTCTCTGGCTCCAGTCCACTGGCTCTGCACACCCCTTCTCCCACAGCAGGTGCCCCCACCTGACTTCTTTCTGGTGCCCAGGGCAGCTGCTGGGTTCTTGGTCCACTGGCTTGGCTCTCTGCCATTGAGGGACTGGCCTTTCTGCACTTGGTGGTTGGCCTCCAAACAGCCTGGGCCTGACACATCAGGTCCTTGTTTGCAGGCCAAACTGGAGATAGTCATACCTGGAGCACCTGAGGCCACCCTCGGTGTAGCGACAGGGCAGCAGGGCACTGGGTGAGGAGTGGCACCTGGACACCGGGACCAGGGCTGCAGGAAGTGCAGAGGCAGGCAGGGGTGGGGTGGAGGTGGAAGGGAAGGGGGATGGGTTGATGGTGGGCGGGGACTGCCTGGAGGATTTAGGCAAGGCTCTATTTGTGCTGTCTTTATAGAAAAGCCAAGAAGAGTCTGATTAACCGAGCCACGCAGATTTCAAAAGCCGGTTTTCTTTAGCAGATCAGCAACTCCCATTGAAGTCAGGGTCCTTAAACTTTTGGGGAGGAGGCCCTGTGATTGGAGAAAGCAATGGCATCCCACTCCAGTACTCTTACCTGGAAAATCTTGTGGACAGGGGAGCCTGGTGGGCTGCAGTCCATGGGGTCGCTAAGAGTCGGACACGACTGAGCGACTTCANTTGGTATTCCACGTAAGCCAAGTTATTCAGACTCTTTTCTCTGCTAATTTTCTAATCCCTCTCTATCTGTAATGAAACAAGTGTTTCTAGGTCGCCTATCCATCTCCACCTTCGAATTCCCTGGATCCCTTGCCGGGGCTGGACCCCGGCAGAGATCTACCAGAGATTTAGATGCTCTGGTGGGGTCCGGAGCCACCCAGGGGTGTTTGCAGCCTTCAAATGACATGGCAGAATCTAGTTTCCAAGGCAGAGGGTTCTCCAAGCCCTTACCGTGATGGGAAGTACCTTTTTCAGGGATATCTGGCAAGATTATGCAATTGACAAGTCCTTGTCTCCACAACCTGGTTCAAGAGCCCATGTCTTAATCACTGTGCAGTGTGTCTCCCCGTCTAAGCCCTCTTACTGGCCACCTGATTCCTGCAGTGCCTCTTCTTGTTGCCCCTTGGGCCTCACCTATTATGCCACACCCCTTGGTCTCTCTGCTCCGTCCAGCCACACTAGCCTCCTTGCTGCTCCTTGAGCATGCCAAGTGCACTCCCACCCCAGGACCTTTGCTTCTCCCGTGTTCAGAGTGCTCTGTGTCACCCAGGTGGTTTGCCTAACTTGCCTCCTCTCCTTCAGGCCTTTGCTGAAGTGTTGTCTTCTCAAGGAGGCTTTCCCAGATCATCTTNCCATCTCCACCTTCGAATTCCCTGGATCCCTTGCCGGGGCTGGACCCCGGCAGAGATCTACCAGAGATTTCGATGCTCTGGTGGGGTCCGGAGCCACCCAGGGGTGTTTGCAGCCTTCAAATGACATGGCAGAATCTGGTTTCCAAGGCAGAGGGTTCTCCAAGCCCTTACCGTGATGGGAAGTACCTTTTTCAGGGGTATCTGGCAAGATTATGCAGCTGACAAGTCCTTGTCTCCACAACCTGGTTCAAGAGCCCATGTCTTAATCACTGCGCAGTGTGTCTCCCCGTCTAAGCCCTCTTGCTGGCCACCTGATTCCTGCAGTGCCTCTTCTTGTTGCCCCTTGGGCCTCACCTGTTACGCCACACCCCTTGGTCTCTGCTCCGTCCAGCCACACTAGCTTCCTTGCTGCTCCTTGAGCATGCCAAGTGCACTCCCACCCCAGGACCTTTGCATACGCTTCTCCCATGTTCAGAGTGCTCTGTGTCACCCAGGTGGTTTGCCTGACTTGCCTCCTCTCCTTCAGGCCTTTGCTGAAGTGTTGTCTTCTCAAGGAGGCTTTCCCAGATCATCTTNCCCAGGACCTTTGCTTCTCCCGTGTTCAGAGTGCTCTGTGTCACCCAGGTGGTTTGCCTAACTTGCCTCCTCTCCTTCAGGCCTTTGCTGAAGTGTTGTCTTCTCAAGGAGGCTTTCCCAGATCATCTTTTTAAAAACTCAAACCCCACTTCTCAGCAGTCTCTAGCACCCACCCCCCTTAATTTTTCCATACACTTACCAGCATCTGTCATTCTTTCTATTTTACTTATTTATTGGTTGATCATCGGTCTCCCCCGAGACCTAGAAGGTAAATCCCACGAGGACAAGAGATTTGGGTCTGTCTTGTTCACGGCTGTGTCTCTACAGTGCCTGGCACAGAGTCGGTGTTTTGTAAACATCTGTGTATGGATTCCCTCAAGCTTGCTTGAATCCAGGATCTCTCCATCATCGTATCTTTGATGAGCAGGTCCAAAGACAGATCCCGTGGTACACCACCAGAGACCTCCTGCAGGCTGGCATTGATTCATTTATCAACATTCCTCAAACTGGGTCACTTGACAGATTATGAATCTACTTAACCATCCAATCCCTCAGCCCTGACACATAAGCTCCCAGAGGAAAGAAGGTGGGTCCAGTTTGTTTGACTTTATGAGCAAAATACATTTAATACTTTGCTTTGTACACTGTAATGTTTAATACATATTTGCTGAAAAAAAAAAAAACCCAAAACCAAACATCAATAATAGCAGCAGGGAAAAGGTCTCCTCCAAAGTAATCTACAAGCTATCAATATCTTGTTCCCTTACAATGCTTGTCAATTCCCACGGACCCCTTCCCACCCTAATCCCCATACCCCAGTCTTGGTGGGGGGATAGCGTCTGTTTACGTATAGATGGGATGCGACTGAGCAACTAACCCGCTTTCTTAGAGGTCTGATGGCTCTGAAAGGAATGAACAGAGAGAAATCAGCTGATACTCTTTAGGGGAATCAGGGAAAATATTACGCAGTTTAATGTATTTAAACACAAATTGTTTGCTCTGACGAGAGGCCCTGGGAAAACTGGAGAGAGCCTGGCGGGTTGAGTGTGGAGTAGAAAAACAGAGAGATTCCACCCTCTCGCTTCGTGGAGGTCACGTGGAAAAACTGGAGCTCCAAGTGCCTTTAAACATGTTATTTCTTTGGTGCCCACAAAGCACACGTACTTTATACCAAAATATCTCATTGCATCCTCATGACAGTCACTTCCTGTCTTTCACAGCAGGAGAAACAGAGACACACAGCAGGCCGGGGACTTGCCCAGGGCTGCAGAGGGCGCTGGGGAAGAGCGGGAGGAAGCCCCAGGCTCGCTGGTACCCACGGCGGCCCAGTCCTAACCTTCACCTAAGCTGCCCAGTTGTGGGTTTGGGGTTTGCCCTTTCCTTTTGGGGGAGGCAGTCAAGCCCTGAGGCAGTGGGATGGACTCGATGACCTCCCAAACACCTGCTTCATGTCCTTCCTTCCGCAGAATCCCTTCCGGATGCTTGGTTCCTGGGCCAGGTGGCCCACAGTTCCTGCGTCGCTGTATGAGCTGTGACCCCGAGCCAGTGGGGCTGCACCAGCCACAGAAGCCTGGGAGGAGGGAGGGGGAGGGAGGAAAGCAGGGAGAGACCGGCTCGCTCTGCAGTGCCAGCCTGGGCTCCGGGAATGAAGTGCCTTTTAGTTTCATCATCCGCTTCTCTTCTCTCCTCTTCTGCTGTCTGGTGCCAGGAGGCCCTTGGCCACAGGATGCGTGTTTAACAAATCCGAGAAAGCCTTTATTTGGCTGGCTGTATGCTCCCTGGAGCTGGGCTGGCCTGGGAGACATTGCTTCCCTCAGGCTTCCGTGCCCGGGGTGGGATGGGGGAGAGATGATGCCTGGGACACAGTCCCGAGACCCGAGTGCTGGTCCCAGCTCTGCCACCCACTCTCGCTTTGACTTCAGGCAATCCCTGGAAACATCGGCTCTCCTGTGCAGTGTCAGGGTTAGACGAGGCCGGTGGCTTCATAGCTTTTAAGCAGTGAAACCCAGTTTCCCCAAGTGGAAGGCACTACGGAAGTCTCCCCATGGAAGGATATGACCCTTGGTTGCTCTGCCCCTGAACTCTGTGTGTGTGTGTGTTTGAAAGACGGCGGGCTTGTTTCTGCCCTGGGTTTTCCTTTCGCATGACTAGACGACCCTTCCTCTGGCATGATCCAGGTGGCGCGGCCGCCCTTCTCCTGTCAAGCATTCAGGAGTTAGCTGGGATGCTACTCCCTTAGAGAAGCTTCTCTAGCCAGCTAATGCTATCCCACACCCCAGCCACTCTGCACCTGGTTTCCACTTTACCGTGTCCTCAAGGCTCCTTGACACTTCCTGTGTCTTCATCTGTTCAAATGTTTATGGGCTCTTCTCCCTACTAGCTTACAAGTTCCGTGAGGATAACGTGGTCTTTTCACTGCTCCCTTCACAGCAGCACACACAGTGAAGGTCCTCAGTCTTTCCTGGATGAATGAGTAAATGAACGAGGACCTAGGACAGGTGAAGGTGGCGCTGATCTGGGTGTGGAGGGAGGGCTGGGTAGCCCACTGGTTGGATCATCCCCTCACAGTCTCCATCCTCCATCTCTGAGGTCCCCTTGCCCCCCGTTGGGGGCTTCTCTTGTGGCTCAGCTGGTAAAGAATCCGCCTGCAATGCAGGAGACCTGGGTTCCATCCCTGGGTTGGGAAGATCCCCTGGAGAAGGGAAAGGCTACCCACTCCAGTATTCCGGCCTGGAGGATTCCATGGACTGTGTAGTTCATGGGGTCGCAAAGAGTCGGACACAACGGAGTGACTTCCATTTTCATTTGTCTCCTATTGGGGTGCCACAAAGCCCAGTTTGAAAACCATTTGGGCTCCTCCTAGCAGCTCTGACAATCCATGCTGCTGCTGCTGCTGTTAAGTCGCTTCAGTCATGTCCAACCCTGTGCGACTCCATAGACGGCAGCCCACCAGGCTACCCCATCTCTGGGATTCTCCAGGCAAGAACACTGGAGTGAGTTGCCATTTCCTTCTCCAGTGCGTGAAAGTGAAAACTGAAAAGTGAAAGTGAAGTCGCTCAGTTGTGTTCGACTCTTTGCGACTCCATGGACTGCAGCCTACCAGGCTTGTCTGTCCATGGGATTTTCCAGGCAAGAGTACCGGAGTGGATTGCCATTGCCTTCTCCCTGACAATCCACAGCCAACTCTAAAAACGTGGTNAGTGAAAACTGAAAAGTGAAAGTGAAGTCGCTCAGTTGTGTTCGACTCTTTGCGACTCCATGGACTGCAGCCTACCAGGCTTGTCTGTCCATGGGATTTTCCAGGCAAGAGTACCGGAGTGGATTGCCATTGCCTTCTCCCTGACAATCCACAGCCAACTCTAAAAACGTGGTACAGCCAGGAAACGCTGGGGCTTCAGAGAAGGGCAAGGTGAGGACTGCTTTCCTCTCCGAGAAGGTGGCCCTTAACTTGGTTTGGAAATCTAGAGCTGGTGGAGAGAGCCTTTGAGGAGGAGAGAAGCCAGCCTGGGAGTGGGGAGGAAGCGGGCATGTGGGCCTTCTTCAGACAACCGTGAGCCAGCCGGGTTGGCAGGAGGCGGGGAGACTATGGGAAATGTTGGACACGGCCAGCTCTCGGAGGGTCTTGAGTACTAAGGTGGGATGCTTGTGCCGGATGTGTGGTGTGTGGGGGTCAGCCCTGAGGTTCTGAGCGGGGTGGTGGAATCATCAGGGCCTTGCCTGTGATCTGTTGAAAAGGGAGGTGGGGGNACCCCCTTCTCCAACATGAGCCCTGATCACCCCACAGTCCTTGCCGTTAGACAGAAAAGGCACAGTCTATCCAGCGCCCGTTCTGGAGTCTGGGGGAACTTGGAGTGTGTGCCCTGACAGGCAGAAATGGGGGGTATTCTTTGGTGTTGAGTGCCAGTTTTGGATCTTGGGGAAAACTACTCTAGAATTGGAAGACAGAATTCTAGGCTTGTTCTAGAACTCTGGGCTCTGTTTCGGAATTCTTGGGAATGATTTGGAAGCCTGGGTGTATTCTGGAATTCTGGGATGTATTTCTGAACTCTGGGGACCTGCTAGAGTCCTGGGCTGGCTCCCCGTCATTCTCCTTGCACTTGTCTTATCTGCTGTGATCTGCCTGTACAGTTGGTTACAGAGAGGCAGTTGCTATGGCAACAGTAACCGTGGGGTGTATCAACTCCTAGCATTTACTCTGAGTCTGTGACATTTTAGCTGGTGGAAAACCACAGTGAGCTCCCGAGAGCCTGATGAGCAGGGATTCCTGCTAAACCTGTCTTTGAGCTTCCCTTCCCCCCCAACCTTAAATAACCTCCCTCTGGGCCCTGGATCTGGCCGCCCCGACACTCCCTTGGGCAAATGAATATTCAAAAGCAGCCAAAAGTGTATTCAAATCTCATAAACTTCCGCCTGCCTTGCTCCATTTAAATGCAACAACATCTTCTGTTTTGCCCCATTTATCTGCCAGGAAAGGGAAGGGTAATTCCAGGAGCTGAGAATAAGTGTTTTTCCCAAGTTGCTTTAACCTCCTAAGTGGGCTAACAGAGGGGTGGGGCTGGGCTTCTGGCGCTCCAGACTGGGCGACGCAAGTCTCCCAGAATCCTAAGACGCTGGACCGCATCTGCTGAGACTGTGGTTCAGGGAGGGAGCAGCAGAAGCTGAAAACTGGGTCTCCTGAGCCTCAGGTTAGGCAGTCCCCACAGTGGCTGTGTCCTAGCCAGTAGGCCCCTGTGGTCGGCTTCTTCCCTCCCCTCTCCCCCTGGGGGCACTGCCTGCGTCAGCCTTCTGGCCTGAGCCTCTGCTTCTGTCTTCAAGATCACGGACTGTCAGGTGTGGAAGACCCTTGAGAATCATCTGGGTCCTGTGGACAGAGGAACTGAGGCCCAGTTCAGTTCAGTTCAGTCGCTCAGTCGTGTCCAACTCTTTGCGACGCCGTGGACACATGGCCTGGCACGTCAGGCCTCCCTGTCTGTCGCCAACTCCCGGAGCTTGCCCAAACGCATGTCCATCAACCATCTCATCCTCTGCCATCCCTTTCTCCTCCTGCCTTCAATCTTCCCCAGCATCAGGGTCTTTTCTAAGGAGTCAGTATTTTGCATCGGGTGGCCAAAGTACTGGGGTTTCAGATTCAGCATCCGTTCTTCCAATGAATATTCAGGCCTGATTTCCTTCAGGATTGACTGGTTTCATCTCCTTGCAGTCCAAGGGACTCTCAAGAGTCTTCTCCAACACCACAGTTCAAAAGCATCAATTCTTTGGCGCTCAGCTTTCTTTATGGTCCAGCTCTCACATCCATACATGATTACTGGAAAAACCATAGCTTTGACTAGACAGACCTTCATTGGCAAAGTAATGTCTCTGCTTTTTCATATGCTGCCTAGGATGGTCATAGCTTTTCTTCCAAGGAGCAAGCATCCTTTAATTTCATGGCTGCAGTCACCATCTGCAGTGATTTTGGAGCCCAAGAAAATTAAGTCTGTCACTGTCTCCATTGTTTCCCCATCTATTTGCCAGGAGGCCCAGAGACATCCTCAGATGGTTGATCTGTGGCAGACCAGGGGCCTTCTGAATTTCAGGCTCTCAAATCCCAGCCCAGAGGCCTTGCAGTCACACTTGCCTCTCCCATGTTATTAGTTATTACTTCACTGTTATTATCACCTCGTATTATTAGTTCAGCACTTGTCTCTCCATCATCCGTGCGTCATCTATCCATCCACGCGCCCATCGTCCACCTGTCCATCCATCCATCATTCATCTGTCGTCCATCCATGCATTCAGAAAGGTCTTAGGTACCTGCTGAGTGTCCTGTATAACCTCGGGCCTGAGCAGGACAGGAAGCTCAGGGCTGTCTCACCTATGTCTCCTAAGATCAGGGCCATCCAGTCTGTCTCACCTCACTCTCTGCTTCTGCCGAAAAGAAATTCTCCCACTGAGACCAGCAAGTGCCCACCTCTGCCCCTGCCCGCACTGCCAACACACCAAGCTCCTTCTAGTCTCTGCCCTTTGGCTAGTGATGTCCTTCCTGCCCGGGGCCACCATGTATGTGTGTGTGTTTCAGTGGCTCAGTCAGTCTGACTCTTTTTAGTCCCATGGACTGCAGCCTGCCAGGCTCTTCTGTCCATGGGATTCTCCAGGCAAGAATACTGGAGTGGGTTACTTTGCCCTTCTCCAGAGGCTCTTCCTGACCCAGGGATCAAACCCAGCAGCACCTGGGAAGCCCCTCGTCCTCCACAAAGAATTTCTTCACCTTCCTGAGCCACGTGAGCTTGTCTCTCTCTTACAGCCCTTGGACAATGAGCCCCTGTTTCCTGCCATTTGGTTTTGTCCCAGTTCTCTCTCTGAGATCCGGCCCCATCCTATTTTGCAGCTAATGTCGCTGTTGGTATATTACCTTTGGGCAACGCTGTGATGTAAAGAATATGCCAGGAGATGAGGAATCAGACAAGGGATCAAATCTTAACGTTACGGATGAAATGCTGGGTGATCTTGAGCAAGGGGCTGGGCCTCTCTGAACTGCGCAGGCCTGCAGTGTGGGCTCCTGAAGTGATGCCTGTGGGGATGCTGGAGTGCTGAGTGAACAGGAGGGGCCTTCCTCAGTTCAGGGTCTGTCGTCCTGTGTGCTGCCTGGTCTGGGGGTCTTGAATGACTGCTGACAGCTTAGGGCACAGACATTCTTCCCTGTTCCTCATCCCCTTTGGGGAGCAGAGTTTCAGGGCCGTTTCCCCAGAGAGGTCTTGCTAAGCAGCCTTTTCTTTCTAGTCTCTTCTCTCCAGGTGAGATCCAAGCCAGTGGTGGGGGGTGGGAGGGATATCTCTTTTCTCCCGAGAAGACTCATTTCCTCTATCGGTTGAAGGTGAACGGAGTCCGGACTGGCCTTTGAGTGTTTCTGATGGGTTGTGGCTTCCTCGGGGATACCTCCTGTCTGGGGAAACAGGAAAGCGCCTGGCGGCTCCTTGACTCCCGCCCCGTGGGCTCCCGACTTTAGTCTTCATCATGTTTTTCTTTCCTGAAGTGAGGCTTTAACACTCTCTGGGGGCCTGTGGGAGGAGGTTTGTGCCTTAAGCACCTCTTTTCTCCCCTCTCCCTAGTGATTGATCTGTGCTTTCCAGAGCTGAGATGTCTTCCATCACTGTGGTTCCAGGAGATAAAGCAGCCCGTTCCTTCCCCACTGCAACATCAATCAAAACAGGTCTAAGTGCCAGGTGTTGGCCTCAGCCACACATGCATGTGTGCCCACGGCGTATGCAGGCCCAGGTGTGCACACAGGAAGGCATGTGTTCACACGGGGACGGGCGTGCCCAGGTTGGTACCCGTGCTCATCTCCCTACAGGCACACAGAAAATGTTCGTGTCCCAAGCTGAGCTGCATCTTGGCACGTGGTGGGAAGCCGCCCTCTTGGGAACCACTGGGAGCATTTCAGCTTTCTCAGGGGGCTAGTGCCACGAGGCTCCTGAGCTAGCCTCTCTAAAACTTTACTTGCGTTTTCTTTTCTCAAATCATGTGCCCCAAGGCCCAGCTGAGCCCCACCAGGCAGGGAGTGGAGAGCCAGACTTCGGCCCCCTAGTACTGGGTCTTTGCCAGCAGTCTGGGAGCTCTTAGGGCCCCTATCCCGTCTTGTTCCCGTCCCCTGGCTCGTCTCCTCCTGCTGAGACCACTTTAGGGGCCCCTTTCTCCCACGTTGCACGGTGCAGCTGCGGCTCTCCCTTGGGTCCCACTTCCGGCTCTGCTGCCTTTCGGCTGTGTGACCTTGGGCAGCTTCTTAACCTCTCTGAGCCTCAGCTTTCTCATCTGTAACATGAAGACCGCATCGACACCTTCCCCAAGAGGTGGCGGGAAGATTACAGGCGTGAATCCGAGGAAAGGGTTCAGAGCTGCCCCAGCGCTTGGCCACTCTCGTCCCGGTCCCCGTTGATGTCGCTCTCGTGGTGCCTGCGCCGGGTGGTCGCCAGCCTTCCCTGGCAGGCGGTGTGCTCCAGAAGGGCGAGACCTCGGCTTCGGCCTCCTGGCCTAGGGCCTGGCTGTGTCCCTGGGCCACTGGTTCTGCTCATTGCTGATCACACGTCTGAATGAGAAAGCCTGTTCTTCTCCCCGGTGGGACCGGTTCTCTCCACGAGTGAGATAAAGCCCATCTCTCTGTCTTAGGCGGTGGGGTGAGGCTGCCGGCTCTATGCCAGGGATGCAAAGTAGGGCAGGCCTCCCCTGGGGGGTTGCCGTGGCAACAGGGAAAGTTGTGCTCAGAGGCAGACACACACACACACACACACACAAACACGCACACGCTCGCGGGTTGGGCTGGGAGGCATGGCGGTGTTGCCTGCCTGGAGTGGGGAGACAGGCTGTTGAAATGGCTTTGGAGCCTCAGTGACTCATCTGTACCATCTGTAAAATGGGGACTAAGCTGCCAGCTCGAGACTGGGGTCATATTTAAGGGAGTCGTGGCGGGGAAGCCTGTTGAGAGCTGCAGCAGGCTGGGCTGGTCTGCTGTGACTCTGTTCTCCACAGCANCAGGCTGTTGAAATGGCTTTGGAGCCTCAGTGACTCATCTGTACCATCTGTAAAATGGGGACTAAGCTGCCAGCTCGAGACTGGGGTCATATTTAAGGGAGTCGTGGCGGGGAAGCCTGTTGAGAGCTGCAGCAGGCTGGGCTGGTCTGCTGTGACTCTGTTCTCCACAGCACGGGTGCACTCCGGGAGAAAGGACGTGGCTTTAGTCACTGCTCTTCCCTCAATGCCTAGAAATGTCGCCGACACATCACTGCTGCTAATAGGTGTTTGCTAAATGAGGAATGAGCCAACTAAGTCTGGGGCATCTCAAGTTTCTGCCCCAACCTGACATCTAGAATTCTCCCAGGCTGTGATTCTAAGCTGTGGTCCACAGTGGAGACCCCTCGATACCAGCCCCGACCTACCTCAGACGCCGGTGGACCTCTGAGTACCAGCTCCCACCCTAAAGGAGACCTCTGTGAGTGCAGGCAGGGGCCTGGGGCCCACCCAGCCTTAGGAAACTTGTCCTAGACTGGGCCTCTTGGTCTTGGCTGATGATGGACGCTTGGGGTGGGGGTGGGGAAGTGGTCCTGGTGAATTTAGTGAATTCTGGTCCCCAGGCCTCTTCCCTGTACTATTAAATTAACTCTTTGGGGTGTGGCTCGGCCTTTGGGGGTTGTACCACACTCCCAGGGGATTCTAGGGACTTTGGCTCGGGACACAGCCTCCTGCAGTTGTGGGGGTTTTCAGGGGTCTCCCTGACCAAACCAGGGTCTGGCACTTCTTGGACACTTGGGGAGACTGAGGTCCAGAGAGGGATATGCTTGGCCCAGAGCTAACTCTGGTGCTCCTTTGCCCTGTGGCTTGGGCAAGCTGTTTCCCCATCAACCCGTGTGGGGTCCACCCAGCCTGGCTTCTCCTGTGGGCTGCCTGGTATAGCTCCCACCTGGGTATCATCCCTGAGTGACAGGGAAGGAGCAAGGCGGCCCTGAGTGTGCAGCCTAGGTCTTCTTTGGGGCTTCTTGGGCAACTGCTTTAACCCTCTTGAGCATCTTCCTCTGCAAAATGGGTCTCACATGACCCATTTCATGGAGAAGTGGGTTAGCGAGGCATTCAGAGTGTGGACTTTGCAGCCATAAAGTACTGTTTGTGAATCCTGGCCCCACTGGGTTGACAGCTGTGTGACCTCAGGCTAATGACTCCCTCTCTGAGCTTTAGCTGCCTCGTCTGTAAAATGGGCCAGATGGATCCCAGCTTCCAGGAGGTCATTGTGAAGATTGTGAAGGTACCTGTGAAGCACATAGTTGGGGGCTCAGCTGAAATGAAGGCCTTTTTAAAAAGAAGGGCAAGAAGGTGGTGACTCAGATGTCCAGCCCGATCCATTTCAGCCCTATGGAGAAGCTAGAGAGAAGACCAGAAGCTTTCCAAAGGGCGGCCCAGAGCAGGGCGGGTGGAGAGGAGAGGTGTTTGTTTGAATAGCCAGGAATGCTTAGAGGCCCCTGGTGTGTGTCCATTAGCTGTTCCTGCTGAATCGGAGGGAGTTGGAGGCTGGGGGAGTGATGAGCCGTCACAGCTGTGCAGGACTTTTCTCTGCTGAAAAGCAGTTTCCAACTCGTTATCTAAATGCGTCCTCACAATAACCCTGGTAATTGTTAACCTAGGGATCAGGCTTCCTGTGTCAGACGGGGAGATGAGAGCCCGAGAGGTCAGCTGGCTCCGCCAAGGTCACATAGCACAGCAGCAGCTGGAGACGGGGAGAGGGGAGGGCGACTGTTGGTTTAAAGGGCGGTGACGGGCACAGGGGTGTCCCTCCTGACTTGGGGCCAGCATGGCTGCTCCTGGCCGCAGTGCTCTGAAGCGAGATGTCTGCGTTCATGTCCTGGCCCCGCCCCTTCCTACAGGCATGCCTTGAGGATGTCACTTAACCCCTGTTAGCCTGAGTTCTTCATCTGTCAACATGGACTGCAGCGTGTCAGAGTTCCCTGTCCTTCACTATCTCGCAGAGTTTGCTCAGACTCATGTCCATTGAGTCGATGATGCCGTCTAACTGTCTCACCCTCTGCTCCCAGGTATACGCCCCTAAAGTCACATCCCTAGTCTGGATCTCAGTGTTTCATCTGCCAAATGGGCCCTTACCTGGGGCCAGCCATTGCACTAGGCCCCTTCGAGTCAGGATTTTAAGTAATGTTAGCAGCAGTCAGTGAGGCCGGTCCATTTAGTCGTCACATTCTCCAGATAGGAAAACCAAGATGTGAAGCAGCGTGATGTGTCTGCAGTCACTTGGTTAGTGGCCAGCATTAGCCGGCTCACACTCAGAACTGAGACTCCAGGCTCTGCGGCCCCTCCGTGGGCCTGCCCTAGGTTTCCCTCTGGGGAATCCTTCAGGACTGCTGAACTTGCCTGGGACTCTGGAGGCTGGGGGCTGGTGTCCGCCTGGATGCTGGGGCAGTAGATTCCAGCCTCACCCTTGCAGGGAGTGACCTCTCTCTGCACTCTGCCCTGGCACGGGGCTCCAGTCCTAACCAGATCTTTGTGCTTCCCTGGGGCCTGGGGGTGGGCTGGCAGGCCCCCAGCCCCTGCGGGAAGGCCATTAGCCGGCGCTGGAATCCAAGAGCTGGTAATGACCCTGTTTTCATATGGACGCAGCTCGTGGTCTCTCCTCATGCTCGAATCTGCTCCCGGAGCTCCCATTCTGGGAAGAGGCAGCAGCAGGTTATGTAACCGGATGTGGGTTATGTAAGGGTGTCACAGGCCCTGGTGGGATTGAGGTGAGGGAGCCGTGCCCCCCCCCCCACTCCCTAGCCCCTGCTCCCAGCCCCCAGCTCAGCCACCTGTCCTTGCCTCAGTCCTGCTCTCCGGCGAATGGGACGAATCCCTTTCCTGTTCTGGGCTCGGGTTTCTTCTTCTGGAAAGCCAAGGAGGGCTGCCTCGGGTGGTCTCTAGGGGTCCTGTCAGCTCTCGGGGTGCGGTCTCTCGCATCCGAGAGGGCGAGTTCTGCTTTCTGGGTTCTGACTCTCGCGTGAGCCGGGCGCCTGCTCTCTCTGGCCCGTCTGCCTGTTTGTCCAGCAGGAAGAGGGGCTGCACGTCCAGTGTCACTGGTGCCCGATGCGCCTGGGCCTCGGCAGTTTCGGAGGTGGGCAGCAGGGTGACGCCAGCACACCGCATCCCTGGCTCTCTCCTGTGCCCCTGATCAATCCCAGCAGCCCTCCACGTAATAACAGCAGTGGCAAGGAAGACAGCTACCGTTGATGGGTCAGGCTCTGTGATAAAGAGTCCTAGGAAGTGTGTGCTTCTATTATCCTCACTTTACACATAGTGGCTGAGGCTCAGAGACGGCCAGAGACCTGCGCTGACTTACACGGCCGATTCAGTGACCAAACCAGGATCTGATTCCAGGCTTGTCCACCTCCAAAGCCCCTGACTCTGTGAGTCTGCACAGAACTGGCCTAGTTCTCTGCGGAGTCCGGAGAACCAGCTATAGCCAGATGGCGTAAACAGCCCTGCTCTGCAGTCTAGAATCCAAGGAATGTCCGCCCCCCTCACCAGCCACCCCCGGGCCTCTCTGGACTCCCCACCCCCTGGTGTTCCCTTGGTA
Source organism: Neotragus moschatus (assembly GCA_006410615.1). Lineage (NCBI taxonomy): Eukaryota > Metazoa > Chordata > Mammalia > Artiodactyla > Bovidae > Neotragus > Neotragus moschatus. The sequence continues at coordinate 1,443,618 of SJYA01000238.1, read as the reverse complement.
CCACCCACGGTGGCCACAACGGCATCTGTGTGGTGGGCAGCACCGCCTGCAGGCTGAGTGGGCAGTTGGCACTGGGGGGTTCATAGGCACTTGTATTTTTAAGCCCCAGCTCAGGCCAACCTCTGAAGTCAGCTCAGGGGTTTTCTTTAGGCACTGCTGGCCCTGAGAGGAAGGCAGGGTGGCTTTCTTGGTGCTGGGAGGCACCCTGCCAATAAGTGGGGTCTTCCCAGCCAGGGAGATGCTCGGCTCCAGCTGGGGGCCGTGTCCCTTGGACCCTGGGAGCCCCAGAGAAGCTGAGCACAGATCGTGGGAGCAGGGGGCAGGGTAGAAGCTTGGAAAGAGAAAACCAGGGTGAGCAGCAGAGAAAGGATGGTGGGATGCCGCCAGAAGGAGTTCCAGGAGGTAGGTGGGCAGGCACTTCGAAAGCTTAGAGTCCAACCCACTCACTCTGAGATGGGGAAGCTGAGGTCCCAAGAAGGGAAATATCCAGGTCACACTGAATTAGAAGCAGAGCCAGGACTCAAACCCAGAGCTCTTGATCACCAAGCAAGAGCAGTCGTAGACCAAATTTTCAGCTTGGCTCCTGGGGAAGTCTTGCCCGCCAGGAGCAGGAGAGTTTTATCTGCCCTGGAGGAAGGTGAGTGCGGAGGAGGCCCCTCCTGTGCCCGCCGAACGCTGCTGTGTTGAAGGAGCCCAGGCAGGGTTTCAGGATCAAGGCCAGATGGCATCGGAGGGTATGACGGGCTGTGGAGGAGGGTTTGGGAGCGCCTCTGCTCCATCAACTCTGGGAGTTGGTGATGGGCAGGGAGGCCTGGCATGCTGCGATTCATGGGGTCACAAAGAGAGTCGGACACGACTGAGCGACTGAACTGACTGAACTGCTCCATCCCTTCTGAGGCTTGGGGCGTTGGCCTGTTTTCTTGCCGCTGAGCCCGGGTAACAAGAGGCTCCCTCGTGCCCTCAGCTGGATACCAAGGGCACTGGAAGTGGCAGAAACACAGTGAAAGGGGGGCACAGAGTGGGAAGAGCCAGTCTGCTTCCCGGCTTGGAGGCTCTCGAACTGCATAACGTTGTCACAGCGTCTTTCTGGGCTTCGGCTTCTTCATTTATCCTGGGGACACTCATTGGCATTCACCATGTACAGCAAGTCCCCTACCTACCAACGAGTTCCGTTCTGGGAGTCTGNGTGGGAAGAGCCAGTCTGCTTCCCGGCTTGGAGGCTCTCGAACTGCATAACGTTGTCACAGCGTCTTTCTGGGCTTCGGCTTCTTCATTTATCCTGGGGACACTCATTGGCATTCACCATGTACAGCAAGTCCCCTACCTACCAACGAGTTCCGTTCTGGGAGTCTGTTCGTATGTTCAGTTTGTACATGAGTCCAACAAAGCTAGCCTGGTCAGCCAGCAAACACAGTCGGCTGTATGCGCTGGGCGGTGCTAAGTCGCTGCAGTCCTGTCCGACCTTTTATGACCCTGTGGGCCGGAGCCCGCTAAGCTCCTCTGTCCACGGGATTCTCTGGGCAAGAATACTGGGGTGGGTTGTCGTACCCTCCTCCAGGGGATCTTCCCCACCCAGGGATCGAACCCGTGACTGTTCTGCCTCCGGCACTGGCAGGCAGGTTCTTTACCAGTAGAGCCACCTGGGAAACCCCAGCTGGCTGTATAGTACTATAGTATTTTCACACAGATAATACATAAAACAAACAACCCCCCCGAAAAAAGAACATTTTAAATCTTAGAGTACAGTAATCTTACAAACACGTGAACTAATGTATTGGACATGTAAACGCACACATCTTTGAAAGTTTGCAACTTGAAGGTTTGTACGTAGGGGCCTAAACACTTTGATATGTTATTTTACTCACCTTTATTTTTTAAAATGTGTTTATTTTCAGTTGAAGGATGATTGCCTTACAACGTTGTGTTGGTTTCCGCCCTATATCGGTACGAGTCAGCCATAGGTGCACACGTGTCTCTCCTGCTTGACCCTCCCTCCCACTTCCCGTTCCATCCTGCCCCTCTGGGTTGTCACAGAGCTCCAGCTTGAGCTCCCCGAGTCACACGGTTTCCTCAGCTTTGTGATGATCCGTCTTTCCGATGAGGAAACCGAGGCTCACAGAGGTTAAGTGACCTGTCCAGGGTCGCTCAGTTGCTAAGTGGCAGAACCTGTGTCTGCCTTTAGAACACAGGCACCTAACCAGCATCCAGAGCCTCCACCTGGTTGCTCAGATGCAGAAGAGCTCTGGAACACGCAGCTTGTAGTCTCCAGCCGTCCTCTCCCGCTCACTTTCTCTTGCCTCCCCCCAGGGAAAGGAGGCCCAGACCCACTCCAGGCCTCTCTCCAGACTTCCTCTTGCCCACCCTGCCTAATCCGTTCTCCACACCGTTGCCACCAGGGCTGGCCTTCTGGAAACACAGGCTGACCATCTCATTCTCCAGCTCGACATGCCTCCATGGCTCTCTTCTGCCTCTGCGGAAAGTCTAAATGGCCTGGGTGGCACTCAGGGCCCTTTTAAATCCAGCCCCTCCCCCTCTCTGGGGATGCTCTGCTCTGGCCGCACCCTTCCCGGGACTGGCTTTCTTCTCCTCCCTTATGCCTTTGCTGTGGCGGCTCTCTCTGCCTTCTTTCTCTCGCTGCCTTCTTTCTCTCTCTGCCTTCTTTGCTGTATCCTCAGACTCCTGCTCATGCCTTGGAGCCAGTCCAGAGTCACTGTCCTGTGACGCTCTCTGTGCCGGCCCCTGGTGGAATGCCCCTCCCTCCCGGTGCTCCCATCACCTTGAGACTGGTTCTCGGCACCGAGTTCTGCCGTAAATTGTTTATGTGGCCCTTTCCCCAGCTCATTTGACAGCACCTGAGGGCCCCAGGCGGGAAGGGACTCTGTGAGCCACTCCAGTGTGCCAACCCCACAGCTGGGCACAGTGAGCATTCGTTGCTGACTGAGTGAGTCAAGGGCGTGGATTGGGAAGCTGCAGAGGGTGGCAGACCAGAAGTAGTTCTTTCTGGGAAGAAGCCATGTCTTGGGTTCTGGCACAGCTCCGTCTGCATCCCACTCACCAAGGATGGTTCAGGTTGAGAGCTAAGAACCCAGTGTTGGACAGATGTGGCACTGAGCCATGTGACGTTGGGTAGGTCACTTAACCTATTGGAGTCTCTGGTTTCTTATCTGTGAACTGGGCTAAGAGTATGGTTGATACGAGGATTCGGATCAATAGTGCCTGGGAAATGGCTAGATGAGAGTGTAATCTCCAGTGGGGCAGGTGCTCAGCACAGGCTTTTTCTCTTCGCCTGCTACCTTTCCCTTCGCCATCACGTCACTGCCACCGCCACCATCTTCTCCAGCCTTATGACCGTCATCATCACATCACCTTCATCCCAGCATCACTGTAACCCTTATCATCGTCGCCACTCCCAGCACCACCGTCATCCACAGACCACCGCCCTGCCAACACTATGAGAGTGTTGTGTGCATGGACTCATGTGGTCTGTGACCTTTGGAGAGTGCCTTTTCTCCCCACTCTGCATAATACCCTTGAGGTTCGTCCAAGTTGCTGTATATAGCAATAGTTTTTTTTCTTTTTTTTTAAATTGCTAGTTGTATTTCATCGCATGGCTATATGGGATTCCCTGATACTTCAGTTGATAAAGAATCCGCCTGCAATGCAGGAGACCCCGGTTTGTTTCCTAGGTCAGGAAGATCCTCTGGAGAAGGGAAAGGCTACCCACTCCAGTATTCTGGCCTGGAGAATTCCACGGATTGTATAGTTAGGAGAGTGCTGTGTAAATGAAATCATGTGGTCTGTGACCTTTGGAGATTGGTTTTTTCCCCCACTCAGCATAAAGCCCTCGAGGTTCATCCAAGTTGCTGCACATATTCAATCACTGGTTTCTTTTTACTGCTGACTTGTATTTCATTGTATGGATATATCAGTTTGCTTAACCATCCGCCTATGGAAAGACATTTGGGGTTTCCCCCCCCTGTTTTTGGCTATTACAAATAAAGCTAGTATGCTACCATGACATTAATGTAGCCACTCCTTTTTTTGTTTTTTTAAATCATTGTTTGCACGGTATATTCTTTTCCACTCTTTTTTTCAGTCTATATCATTATATTTGAAGTTGATTTCTTATGGATTGTATATGGTTGAATCATGTTTGCTTTTGAAAAAATCCATTATGCTCATCTCTGTCTTTTAATTGTTCTATCAATGTTAAAAACTTGAACACTTTTCAGAATTCTATTTTGATTGACCTAGAGTGTATTTGAAAGTATCTCTTTTTATAGATGGATTTTTAGTGGTTTTTGTAGATGTTACATTATACATACATAACTTATCTCAGTCTACTGGTATTTATATTTTGGTTTGCGCAAAATCTTCCCTCCTTTAAAGTTCCTTTCCCTCCTTGTTTTAAATATAATTTTCTTAAATATATTCTCAGCATACATCGAGAACCACATCAGAAAAAGCGGTGGGGGCTTCTGTCCCTCCTACTGAACTTGGTCATGNGTTTCGGAGGTGGGCAGCAGGGTGACGCCAGCACACCGCATCCCTGGCTCTCTCCTGTGCCCCTGATCAATCCCGGCAGCCCTCCATGTAATAACAGCAGTGGCAAGGAAGACAGCTACCGTTGATGGGTCAGGCTCTGTGATAAAGAGTCCTAGGAAGTGTGTGCTTCTATTATCCTCACTTTACACATAGTGGCTGAGGCTCAGAGACGGCCAGAGACCTGCGCTGACTTACACGGCCGATTCAGTGACCAAACCAGGATCTGATTCCAGGCTTGTCCACCTCCAAAGCCCCTGACTCTGTGAGTCTGCACAGAACTGGCCTAGTTCTCTGCGGAGTCCGGAGAACCAGCTATAGCCAGATGGCGTAAACAGCCCTGCTCTGCAGTCTAGAATCCAAGGAATGTCCGCCCCCCTCACCAGCCACCCCCGGGCCTCTCTGGACTCCCCACCCCCTGGTGTTCCCTTGGTACCACCCACGGTGGCCACAACGGCATCTGTGTGGTGGGCAGCACCGCCTGCAGGCTGAGTGGGCAGTTGGCACTGGGGGGTTCATAGGCACTTGTATTTTTAAGCCCCAGCTCAGGCCAACCTCTGAAGTCAGCTCAGGGGTTTTCTTTAGGCACTGCTGGCCCTGAGAGGAAGGCAGGGTGGCTTTCTTGGTGCTGGGAGGCACCCTGCCAATAAGTGGGGTCTTCCCAGCCAGGGAGATGCTCGGCTCCAGCTGGGGGCCGTGTCCCTTGGACCCTGGGAGCCCCAGAGAAGCTGAGCACAGATCGTGGGAGCAGGGGGCAGGGTAGAAGCTTGGAAAGAGAAAACCAGGGTGAGCAGCAGAGAAAGGATGGTGGGATGCCGCCAGAAGGAGTTCCAGGAGGTAGGTGGGCAGGCACTTCGAAAGCTTAGAGTCCAACCCACTCACTCTGAGATGGGGAAGCTGAGGTCCCAAGAAGGGAAATATCCAGGTCACACTGAATTAGAAGCAGAGCCAGGACTCAAACCCAGAGCTCTTGATCACCAAGCAAGAGCAGTCGTAGACCAAATTTTCAGCTTGGCTCCTGGGGAAGTCTTGCCCGCCAGGAGCAGGAGAGTTTTATCTGCCCTGGAGGAAGGTGAGTGCGGAGGAGGCCCCTCCTGTGCCCGCCGAACGCTGCTGTGTTGAAGGAGCCCAGGCAGGGTTTCAGGATCAAGGCCAGATGGCATCGGAGGGTATGACGGGCTGTGGAGGAGGGTTTGGGAGCGCCTCTGCTCCATCAACTCTGGGAGTTGGTGATGGGCAGGGAGGCCTGGCATGCTGCGATTCATGGGGTCACAAAGAGAGTCGGACACGACTGAGCGACTGAACTGACTGAACTGCTCCATCCCTTCTGAGGCTTGGGGCGTTGGCCTGTTTTCTTGCCGCTGAGCCCGGGTAACAAGAGGCTCCCTCGTGCCCTCAGCTGGATACCAAGGGCACTGGAAGTGGCAGAAACACAGTGAAAGGGGGGCACAGAGTGGGAAGAGCCAGTCTGCTTCCCGGCTTGGAGGCTCTCGAACTGCATAACGTTGTCACAGCGTCTTTCTGGGCTTCGGCTTCTTCATTTATCCTGGGGACACTCATTGGCATTCACCATGTACAGCAAGTCCCCTACCTACCAACGAGTTCCGTTCTGGGAGTCTGTTCGTATGTTCAGTTTGTACATGAGTCCAACAAAGCTAGCCTGGTCAGCCAGCAAACACAGTCGGCTGTTTGCGCTGGGCGGTGCTAAGTCGCTGCAGTCCTGTCCGACCTTTTATGACCCTGTGGGCCGGAGCCCACTAAGCTCCTCTGTCCACGGGATTCTCTGGGCAAGAATACTGGGGTGGGTTGTCGTACCCTCCTCCAGGGGATCTTCCCCACCCAGGGATCGAACCCGTGACTGTTCTGCCTCCGGCACTGGCAGGCAGGTTCTTTACCAGTAGAGCCACCTGGGAAACCCCAGCTGGCTGTATAGTACTATAGTATTTTCACACAGATAATACATAAAACAAACAACCCCCCCGAAAAAAGAACATTTTAAATCTTAGAGTACAGTAATCTTACAAACACGTGAACTAATGTATTGGACATGTAAACGCACACATCTTTGAAAGTTTGCAACTTGAAGGTTTGTACGTAGGGGCCTAAACACTTTGATATGTTATTTTACTCACCTTTATTTTTTTAAATGTGTTTATTTTCAGTTGAAGGATGATTGCCTTACAACGTTGTGTTGGTTTCCGCCCTATATCGGTACGAGTCAGCCATAGGTGCACACGTGTCTCTCCTGCTTGACCCTCCCTCCCACTTCCCGTTCCATCCTGCCCCTCTGGGTTGTCACAGAGCTCCAGCTTGAGCTCCCCGAGTCACACGGTTTCCTCAGCTTTGTGATGATCCGTCTTTCCGATGAGGAAACCGAGGCTCACAGAGGTTAAGTGACCTGTCCAGGGTCGCTCAGTTGCTAAGTGGCAGAACCTGTGTCTGCCTTTAGAACACAGGCACCTAACCAGCATCCAGAGCCTCCACCTGGTTGCTCAGATGCAGAAGAGCTCGGGAACACGCAGCTTGTAGTCTCCAGCCGTCCTCTCCCGCTCACTTTCTCTTGCCTCCCCCCAGGGAAAGGAGGCCCAGACCCACTCCAGGCCTCTCTCCAGACTTCCTCTTGCCCACCCTGCCTAATCCGTTCTCCACACCGTTGCCACCAGGGCTGGCCTTCTGGAAACACAGGCTGACCATCTCATTCTCCAGCTCGACATGCCTCCATGGCTCTCTTCTGCCTCTGCGGAAAGTCTAAATGGCCTGGGTGGCACTCAGGGCCCTTTTAAATCCAGCCCCTCCCCCTCTCTGGGGATGCTCTGCTCTGGCCGCACCCTTCCCGGGACTGGCTTTCTTCTCCTCCCTTATGCCTTTGCTGTGGCGGCTCTCTCTGCCTTCTTTCTCTCGCTGCCTTCTTTCTCTCTCTGCCTTCTTTGCTGTATCCTCAGACTCCTGCTCATGCCTTGGAGCCAGTCCAGAGTCACTGTCCTGTGACGCTCTCTGTGCCGGCCCCTGGTGGAATGCCCCTCTCTCCCGGTGCTCCCATCACCTTGAGACTGGTTCTCGGCACCGAGTTCTGCCGTAAATTGTTTATGTGGCCCTTTCCCCAGCTCATTTGACAGCACCTGAGGGCCCCAGGCGGGAAGGGACTCTGTGAGCCACTCCAGTGTGCCAACCCCACAGCTGGGCACAGTGAGCATTCGTTGCTGACTGAGTGAGTCAAGGGCGTGGATTGGGAAGCTGCAGAGGGTGGCAGACCAGAAGTAGTTCTTTCTGGGAAGAAGCCATGTCTTGGGTTCTGGCACAGCTCCGTCTGCATCCCACTCACCAAGGATGGTTCAGGTTGAGAGCTAAGAACCCAGTGTTGGACAGATGTGGCACTGAGCCATGTGACGTTGGGTAGGTCACTTAACCTATTGGAGTCTCTGGTTTCTTATCTGTGAACTGGGCTAAGAGTATGGTTGATACGAGGATTCGGATCAATAGTGCCTGGGAAATGGCTAGATGGGAGTGTAATCTCCAGTGGGGCAGGTGCTCAGCACAGGCTTTTTCTCTTCGCCTGCTACCTTTCCCTTCGCCATCACGTCACTGCCACCGCCACCATCTTCTCCAGCCTTATGACCGTCATCATCACATCACCTTCATCCCAGCATCACTGTAACCCTTATCATCGTCGCCACTCCCAGCACCACCGTCATCCACAGACCACCGCCCTGCCAACACTATGAGAGTGTTGTGTGCATGGACTCATGTGGTCTGTGACCTTTGGAGAGTGCCTTTTCTCCCCACTCTGCATAATACCCTTGAGGTTCGTCCAAGTTGCTGTATATAGCAATAGTTTTTTTTCTTTTTTTTTAAATTGCTAGTTGTATTTCATCGCATGGCTATATGGGATTCCCTGATACTTCAGTTGATAAAGAATCCGCCTGCAATGCAGGAGACCCCGGTTTGTTTCCTAGGTCAGGAAGATCCTCTGGAGAAGGGAAAGGCTACCCACTCCAGTATTCTGGCCTGGAGAATTCCACGGATTGTATAGTTAGGAGAGTGCTGTGTAAATGAAATCATGTGGTCTGTGACCTTTGGAGATTGGTTTTTTCCCCCACTCAGCATAAAGCCCTCGAGGTTCATCCAAGTTGCTGCACATATTCAATCACTGGTTTCTTTTTACTGCTGACTTGTATTTCATTGTATGGATATATCAGTTTGCTTAACCATCCGCCTATGGAAAGACATTTGGGGTTTCCCCCCCCTGTTTTTGGCTATTACAAATAAAGCTAGTATGCTACCATGACATTAATGTAGCCACTCCTTTTTTTGTTTTTTTAAATCATTGTTTGCACGGTATATTCTTTTCCACTCTTTTTTTCAGTCTATATCATTATATTTGAAGTTGATTTCTTATGGATTGTATATGGTTGAATCATGTTTGCTTTTGAAAAAATCCATTATGCTCATCTCTGTCTTTTAATTGTTCTATCAATGTTAAAAACTTGAACACTTTTCAGAATTCTATTTTGATTGACCTAGAGTGTATTTGAAAGTATCTCTTTTTATAGATGGATTTTTAGTGGTTTTTGTAGATGTTACATTATACATACATAACTTATCTCAGTCTACTGGTATTTATATTTTGGTTTGCGCAAAATCTTCCCTCCTTTAAAGTTCCTTTCCCTCCTTGTTTTAAATATAATTTTCTTAAATATATTCTCAGCATACATCGAGAACCACATCAGAAAAAGCGGTGGGGGCTTCTGTCCCTCCTACTGAACTTGGTCATGTTCCTGAACCCAGTGAGCAGTTGACTTATCACTCTGTCCCGCAGGGTACCTGGCACATAGTGAAAGTCACTCATTCGTGCCCAACTCTGCCATCCCGTGGGCGGTAGCCCACCAGGCTCCTCTGTTCATGGCATTCTCCAGGCAAGAACACTGGAGTGGGTTGCCATTCCCTTCTCCAGGGGATCTTCCCGACCCAGGGATCGAACCCAGGTCCCCTGCCCTGCAGGCGGACTCTTTACCATCGGAGCCACCAGGGAAGGAAGCCTCAGTACACATTTGTTGACGGATGAGTGGGTGAATGAATGCGCGCGCGAGTGAGTGGATGTGTGTTTACTTGCTTCGCCTCGCCCACGTCACTAGCTGCTGCTGCTGACCAGCGATTCCCTGCTGATGGACAAAAGCTGGAGTCCTGCTCCGCAGGGGCTCTGGGCAGGGGGCCCGTGGGGAACCCCTGAGGCATAAGCTCTCACTCTTAGGGGGTAGGCCAACTGAGAGGGGAGACGAGCTCAAGGAGTCGGCAGTTCATACAGTCGCTGGCCCATCGATTCACCTACTCATCCACAGCTGGGGCCAGAGGTAGGTTTTCATGCCCAGAGGAGCGGGCCCGTGAGTGGGCCCGTGAGAAGGGAGAGGTGGGGAGCAGGCTGTCGTTTATCCATCCATCCATTCATCCACCTGTCTGTTCACGTGTCTATCTATGTACCTATGTATCCATCCATCCCCGATGACTCAGCGGGTAAAGAATCTGCCGTCTTTGTAGAAGACACAAGAAATGTGAGTTTGATCCCTGGGTCAGGGAGATCCCTTGGAGAAGGGGATGGCAACCCACTCCAGCATTCTTGCCTGGAGAATCCCATGGACATAGAAGCCTGGTGCACTGCAGTCCATGGGGTCACAAAGGGTTGGACATGACTGAATGACTAACAATTTCACTTTCATCCATCCACCTATCTATCCATGCACGCATTCACATATCATCCATCCAGCCAGGACTGGGGCAAGACTGTTCATGGTCCTTAAATGCCAGTTGAGGGCTTTAGATTTAAAACTATTTTTTTTTTTTTTTGGTGACAGCTGTCAAAGAGAGGAAGTTAATTTGCATGAACAGCCCAAGTGCCTGCTGGAAGCTAATTGGGGCTTAAGCAGGGATAGTCTGTGGATCTTGGAGCAAGTGGAACATCGGCGTTTCAGAAAGGGACCTCTTCTCTCCTCATGACAGCTTTAGAGAGGGATGAGGACCAGATGGGACACAGTTACTCTCATGAACCAAACACCTGGATTATGTCCTCATTAACCATTTTATACTGACTCTAGAATACAGGGCAACAGATGGAGTGGTCTGGTTGTTCTCAGAAAAGTTCTTGAAAAGAAGAGCACCCAGTTAGGGTTTCTGGCATCATTGCTGGGTTCAAAATAAGTTTTGAATGAGTAAATAATCTGGGAGGGGGTGACTTTCAAATGCCCCTGCCTTTCAGTAGAGACCACAGGTATCTTCCCAAGGTCAAAGCTGAGACTGGGGCTGTGAGAGGGACCAGGTCTCTTGGAGGAACCAACTTTCACTTTCTCTTTGCCCCTATGCACCCCCCTCCACAGGCCACGGTGGGTTTCTCCCTGTGATCAGTGTTTGAAACATATGTGTGCTAAGCCTCTTCAGTCAGGTCTGACTCTTTGTGACCCTGTGGACTGTAGCCTGCCAGGCTCCTCTGTCCAGGGGGCTTTTCCAGGCAAGAATACTTGAGTGGGTTGCCATGCCCTCCTCCAGGGATCTTACGCGTCTCTCACGTCTCCTGCATTGGCAGGCGGGTTCTTGACCGCCAGTTCCGCTTGGGAATCCCCCATCGGAAGCATAGTCAGTACCAATAATTCAAGAATTAATGAGTGGACGAATATATCCATTAGTCAACACATATTTGTTGTGTGCCTACTAAGTGCCAGGTATTGTCTTAGGAGCTAAAGGTATAGCAGTAGATTAAAAAAAAGTTTAGACTCAGTGTATTTAAAAAACACAAGTGAGTCCTAACGACTCATGGGGCATAAGCCACTACTGCTGTTTCCTGAGAGTCTGTGCCCAGTGGTGCTTGCAGGTGCCAGTGGGTGGTGGTGTCTTGGCACCAAGGCCCAGGTGTTGCTTCTGGGGGGAAAAAGGGGAAGAGAGGGCAGTACCCCCCAAGGAGTCAAAATTGGTGGAAAGTTTTAAGAGCTGTTTATTGAACATGTTCCATGCCAATATATGGGTTATTTCTCTGAGGTCTCCACCCCAGGAAGTAGGCTTTTTTAATTTGCTCTGCTTTACAGAAAAGAAATTGAGTCCCCAGCAAGTGCTATGACTCACTCAAGGCCACTGGGGGAGAGGGTGGTGCAGCCAGGATTGAATCCAGGTTTGTTTGGCTCCAAAGGCCATGTTCCTAACCACTTGGCTCCACTTCCAGAAGAAAGTGGAAGGGGGTGGTAAGAGGGATCACAGGAGCTGGGGCCTGGCCATGGAGAGCTCTGGAGACCTACCTTAGGTGCTGTCTTGACCTAACAGCCTGTTGTCCTTGAGCATGAAATGGTCATGGGTGGCTTCAGGCAGACCATCAGGCCAGCTTCCCTGCTGCTGGCCCACTGAGAAAGCCATTCTGCAGCACAAATCATGTCTGCCTGTGCCCAATACAGATCCTACACATTTACTCAAATCACTGAATAAAAGTCACGTATTGCTGCAGTTTCTAAATACCACTCGTTATCCACCGCTTGTACCTGTGGAGATGGGAGTGCTTGGCGAAAGCCGGCAATGGCTGTCAGCCCTGCTGGGTGTACTGCAGCTCTGGCAGGTAGACTAGCTTGGAACTCAGCCACAAGTGGCAGGGGGAGAGCCTGGTCCTGCTCTGGCTTCGAGGGTTATTCCAGTCCTGGCTGTTTGTCTAAATCTGCATTGATTCCCCCCCATGTCTGGAGAAACTAGAGATGAGTCGGGGGCAATGCTCAAATGCCTGACCCCTAGTGTAGCCCCTCTTCCTGGCTGCCCTGTCCCAACAAGGTGACTCCAGGTGTTACCTCCCAGCCCTCAATGGTCGGTGCTCGGCGCTCTCTGGAGGGCAGTGGAAGGCTGGCCCTTAAAGTTGCCATAGTGTTACCAAGTGCAGGCCCATGGGTTCAATGCGCACTGAGGCCGAACAATACAGAAACCTCGGAGTCTGGGTCAGAGAAAGGTTTATTGCAGCGCCATGAAGAAGACAGGTGGCCCATGCCATGAATCCCCCCAACTCCTCAAAGGCTGTCAGCAAAGCCCTTTTATAGGAAAGGTGAGAGAGGAGTGTGGTTAGTTGTGGTAAACTTCTTGGTATTGAATCCTCTGTTCTTGTAGCTGTCTACTAGGTCAGATTAGGGTCAGGTCACAATGTTGCTGTAAACTTTCATCAACACAAATGTTATCATATATTCCGCAACTTTTTTTTATCTAAAGGCGTGACACTCTAATGGAGAAGGCGCTGGCACCCACTGCAGGACTCTTGCCTGGAAAATCCCGTGGACGGAGGAGCCTGGTGGGCTGCAGTCCATGGGGTCGCGAAGAGTCGGACACGGCCGAGCGACTTCCCTTTCACTTTTCACTTTCATGCATTGGAGAAGGAAATGGCAACCCACTCCACTGTTCTTCCCTGGAGAATCCCAGGGACGGAGAAGCCTGATAGGCTGCTGTCTACGGGGTCGCACAGAGTCGGACATGACTGAAACGACTTAGCAGCAGCAGCAACATGATACTCTCAAAGGTCACAGCCTTGAAAATTATAGAAAAATGGAAAGGAAGGCATTGAATTCTGTCTCCTTGCAGCTTTTAACACATAACAAATCCTGTAGGTAAAGCAACATTTCACTTGTCCAAGTGATTGATTTTCTTCCTCCAGGTCCAGGCCCTGGCTGAGAGGAGAGATTCTTGCTTGGACTGGTCACCCCTCCAGGTGTGTCCATGTAACACCTAGTCCAGGTCATCCCACCAGTGCCCAGACCCTGGTGAAGAGGCAGGTCTCAGCTGGTGGCACCCACAGCGTCAGGCCCCCAGACCCTGCCCAGCCATCATCGCTGAGGGAGCCAGGCGCCCAGGACCCAGTCAGCCCCCAGGCTCCTCGGGTTGTGCAGATGGGGCGGGTCCCACAGACTGGGACCCAGGTGACCACCGCCTCTGGGACAGGACTCCTGTGCTGCCGATGGTTGGCGGAGTAGGACCCTGAAGGTCTTGCTCCCGCCCCTCCCCTGTTATAGCTGTGGCTCCCAGCGTGGGGGCCCAGCGGTNTTCTGGCATCATTGCTGGGTTCAAAATAAGTTTTGAATGAGTAAATAATCTGGGAGGGGGTGACTTTCAAATGCCCCTGCCTTTCAGTAGAGACCACAGGTATCTTCCCAAGGTCAAAGCTGAGACTGGGGCTGTGAGAGGGACCAGGTCTCTTGGAGGAACCAACTTTCACTTTCTCTTTGCCCCTATGCACCCCCCTCCACAGGCCACGCTGGGTTTCTCCCTGTGATCAGTGTTTGAAACATATGTGTGCTAAGCCTCTTCAGTCAGGTCTGACTCTTTGTGACCCTGTGGACTGTAGCCTGCCAGGCTCCTCTGTCCAGGGGGCTTTTCCAGGCAAGAATACTTGAGTGGGTTGCCATGCCCTCCTCCAGGGATCTTACGCGTCTCTCACGTCTCCTGCATTGGCAGGCGGGTTCTTGACCGCCAGTTCCGCTTGGGAATCCCCCATCGGAAGCATAGTCAGTACCAATAATTCAAGAATTAATGAGTGGACGAATATATCCATTAGTCAACACATATTTGTTGTGTGCCTACTAAGTGCCAGGTATTGTCTTAGGAGCTAAAGGTATAGCAGTAGATTAAAAAAAAGTTTAGACTCAGTGTATTTAAAAAACACAAGTGAGTCCTAACGACTCATGGGGCATAAGCCACTACTGCTGTTTCCTGAGAGTCTGTGCCCAGTGGTGCTTGCAGGTGCCAGTGGGTGGTGGTGTCTTGGCACCAAGGCCCAGGTGTTGCTTCTGGGGGGAAAAAGGGGAAGAGAGGGCAGTACCCCCCAAGGAGTCAAAATTGGTGGAAAGTTTTAAGAGCTGTTTATTGAACATGTTCCATGCCAATATATGGGTTATTTCTCTGAGGTCTCCACCCCAGGAAGTAGGCTTTTTTAATTTGCTCTGCTTTACAGAAAAGAAATTGAGTCCCCAGCAAGTGCTATGACTCACTCAAGGCCACTGGGGGAGAGGGTGGTGCAGCCAGGATTGAATCCAGGTTTGTTTGGCTCCAAAGGCCATGTTCCTAACCACTTGGCTCCACTTCCAGAAGAAAGTGGAAGGGGGTGGTAAGAGGGATCACAGGAGCTGGGGCCTGGCCATGGAGAGCTCTGGAGACCTACCTTAGGTGCTGTCTTGACCTAACAGCCTGTTGTCCTTGAGCATGAAATGGTCATGGGTGGCTTCAGGCAGACCATCAGGCCAGCTTCCCTGCTGCTGGCCCACTGAGAAAGCCATTCTGCAGCACAAATCATGTCTGCCTGTGCCCAATACAGATCCTACACATTTACTCAAATCACTGAATAAAAGTCACGTATTGCTGCAGTTTCTAAATACCACTCGTTATCCACCGCTTGTACCTGTGGAGATGGGAGTGCTTGGCGAAAGCCGGCAATGGCTGTCAGCCCTGCTGGGTGTACTGCAGCTCTGGCAGGTAGACTAGCTTGGAACTCAGCCACAAGTGGCAGGGGGAGAGCCTGGTCCTGCTCTGGCTTCGAGGGTTATTCCAGTCCTGGCTGTTTGTCTAAATCTGCATTGATTCCCCCCCATGTCTGGAGAAACTAGAGATGAGTCGGGGGCAATGCTCAAATGCCTGACCCCTAGTGTAGCCCCTCTTCCTGGCTGCCCTGTCCCAACAAGGTGACTCCAGGTGTTACCTCCCAGCCCTCAATGGTCGGTGCTCGGCGCTCTCTGGAGGGCAGTGGAAGGCTGGCCCTTAAAGTTGCCATAGTGTTACCAAGTGCAGGCCCATGGGTTCAATGCGCACTGAGGCCGAACAATACAGAAACCTCGGAGTCTGGGTCAGAGAAAGGTTTATTGCAGCGCCATGAAGAAGACAGGTGGCCCATGCCATGAATCCCCCCAACTCCTCAAAGGCTGTCAGCAAAGCCCTTTTATAGGAAAGGTGAGAGAGGAGTGTGGTTAGTTGTGGTAAACTTCTTGGTATTGAATCCTCTGTTCTTGTAGCTGTCTACTAGGTCAGATTAGGGTCAGGTCACAATGTTGCTGTAAACTTTCATCAACACAAATGTTATCATATATTCCGCAACTTTTTTTTATCTAAAGGCGTGACACTCTAATGGAGAAGGCGCTGGCACCCACTGCAGGACTCTTGCCTGGAAAATCCCGTGGACGGAGGAGCCTGGTGGGCTGCAGTCCATGGGGTCGCGAAGAGTCGGACACGGCCGAGCGACTTCCCTTTCACTTTTCACTTTCATGCATTGGAGAAGGAAATGGCAACCCACTCCACTGTTCTTCCCTGGAGAATCCCAGGGACGGAGAAGCCTGATAGGCTGCTGTCTACGGGGTCGCACAGAGTCGGACATGACTGAAACGACTTAGCAGCAGCAGCAACATGATACTCTCAAAGGTCACAGCCTTGAAAATTATAGAAAAATGGAAAGGAAGGCATTGAATTCTGTCTCCTTGCAGCTTTTAACACATAACAAATCCTGTAGGTAAAGCAACATTTCACTTGTCCAAGTGATTGATTTTCTTCCTCCAGGTCCAGGCCCTGGCTGAGAGGAGAGATTCTTGCTTGGACTGGTCACCCCTCCAGGTGTGTCCATGTAACACCTAGTCCAGGTCATCCCACCAGTGCCCAGACCCTGGTGAAGAGGCAGGTCTCAGCTGGTGGCACCCACAGCGTCAGGCCCCCAGACCCTGCCCAGCCATCATCGCTGAGGGAGCCAGGCGCCCAGGACCCAGTCAGCCCCCAGGCTCCTCGGGTTGTGCAGATGGGGCGGGTCCCACAGACTGGGACCCAGGTGACCACCGCCTCTGGGACAGGACTCCTGTGCTGCCGATGGTTGGCGGAGTAGGACCCTGAAGGTCTTGCTCCCGCCCCTCCCCTGTTATAGCTGTGGCTCCCAGCGTGGGGGCCCAGCGGTGAGCCTTTCTCTGCTCCAAACTCAGACGTGTCTGTCTTGTTTGGCCTCACCGTGCATTGGGCAGGTGGACCTGTGTTTGGTAACATTCTTATTTCCCTGCCGGGCATCACTGCTGAGAGGGGTGGCGCACTTCCCGAGATGGAGTGACACGCTGATCTGTAACTTGCCACCACGGGCTCGGGCACTTTAGTCACGTGGGGACCTTCTGATGAGGCCCCTTGGCCTTTCTAAGTCAAGCAGAGCTTCCTTCTGCCAGGCCCCCACTGTAGCTGCTGCTGGGCCTCCTCGTTAGTGACGCTGGGACCCTCAGGCTGGAGACGGGCTNGGCTCGGGCACTTTAGTCACGTGGGGACCTTCTGATGAGGCCCCTTGGCCTTTCTAAGTCAAGCAGAGCTTCCTTCTGCCAGGCCCCCACTGTAGCTGCTGCTGGGCCTCCTCGTTAGTGACGCTGGGACCCTCAGGCTGGAGACGGGCTGAGGTCAGAGGCAGAGGATGGGCAGTGGCCGTGTCCATCTCCTTCCTTCCTTGTTTGAGGGGTGGGGCGGGCCAGAGGCCCTTTTCTTCGGCTGCAGCCTCCCCAGCTAGTGAGCTTCTGCCTCCTGCTTCCGGCCCCAGCCTGACCAGCTTCTCTCTGCCGTCTGTGGTCACCCCCATGGTTCCCTTGATCTTGCCCACCCCCCTCCACTCTCAGCCTTCCCATATCTCCTAGTTCAAAGTCTCACCCTCCTCATCTCCCCAGATCCAGTCACTCTGTTTCCTCATCTCAGGTTCATCACATCTCCCCAGTCTCCTCCAGCTGACTCTCTCTGTGTCTCCCGGCCACCCCAGCTCACACCCGCTTGGCCCAGGGTACCCGTGACTGCGGGCTTTCCCCTCTACCCCGGGCTCTCCTGATTCCTCTGTCCTCTCTGAATCTCCCTCCCTCAGGCAGCAGTTTCACACCTGTCTCTCCCTCCTCCTTCCCTTTCCTCCAGGTGGCCCATTGCCAGTCAGGTACCAGTTGGGTTGCCATGGGAACCGCTGAGCTGCTTAGGAAGCTGTCATAGATCTAATCATGGCTGTGAGGTTTCAAGGAACAGCTCAGTTTCTGGGCAAAAGAAGGTGCTGACAGCCTATTAGGCTGATGCTGGGGCCAGGGGGAGGGTGAGCAGGAGCCACGGAAAATCTCAGCTGAGGCAGGGCCAGGCCCCGGGGCACCTGGAGGCGGGAGGCCAGATACCCCTAGCCCACGCTACACCGTTGGCTGCCTCACTGGCTCTCTCAGACCTTCTGGGATTTTCCTTAAGAGATCATTCATTCTTTCCTTCCCCATCACTCTCACTCACTCATTCGCTCACCAAGCCTCTCCCGTCTCTGATCATGTGTTCCCAAGGCCTTTCGAGAGCAGTGGGAGAGACTGATCATTACACAGGAAAATTCCCCAAGGGGTCAGGCTCTGCTGGAGGGCTTCCGGGGGCTAAGGGCGGGAGAGGTCCATGCCAAGGGGGAAAAATGAGGAGACTAAGGAGTAATCTTCACAGCGGATCCTTGAGTTGAGTCTTAAGGCAGAACAAGAGTGTGTTCAGCTCAGCAAAAGGTGAAGACTCTTCCGGACCGCAAGTTCTCTCTCTGAGCTTGGGCCACGGAACCTCTTTTTGAGGATGCTTGAGTGAGGCCGTGAGGACCCACTACCTACTGACTGAGCCATTTCCAGCAGGGTTCTGGGCGTGGTCCCTTCAGAGCAGACTCTGCTTATAGCTGTGCCAAGGATGGGTGGGCAGGGGGCATGACTTTACTCCTGGAAAAAGAACCCAAAGTTCACCGTACCCAGCTCCCCTGGGGCTGGTGGTCTGTGTTTAGGGAGAGCAGGAGGATGGGGGTTACTGGGGAGGGATGTTCCCGTCTGCAAATCCCCCCTCCATCTCTTTAAACTGTGTAGCCAACAGAGTTGCGTCAGAGCTTCACGGCCATAAGGGCCTGCCAGCCTGGTCTAGCCTCAGATGGCTCCCCCCAACCAGGCCTTTGGTTTCTTTCATCCGAGCCAGAGGCTGTGTTTGCACATAATTTGCATGCATTTGCATGTGCTGAAAGCAGGGCCTGGAATGACATGGGGAACACACTCTTTTGGTCTCTAGGGTGCCTGCATTCTGAACAGACAGAGCTCAGGTGCACAGAGACCAGGGCTATAAAATCCTTTCTTCCTTTGGCCTGCAAGCCTCCTCTCGGGCATCTCTTCCTGCATCCCTGTCCACCCCCGCCACTGCCCCATGTGGCAGCTGGACCCCATGTCAGGGAGGGGGAGGGCGTCCCAGTCAGGGAGCCTGGGCTCTCCTGGGCGCAGCTGCATACTGGCTGTGCGGCTTCTCATTTCCTCTCCGTGTCTCCATCCGTCTTTGGTTTACAGAAGTTCAAGAAGCGGAGGGTGTGTCCTTGAAGAAGCATCACTTCATTCAGTCACTGGGTTCAGGTCATCATGTGCTTACAATGCACCAATACGAGCAAAAGCAGCCGTGATCCCTGCCTCTGGGGAGTTCCAGGGAGACCGACAGTAATCAAATCAAGGTTCAGTGTTCAGTTGCAACCGTGATAAGTGCTATATGTTATAGAGACATGCGATGCTTTATGGGATCCCAGAATTAGTCTGGAAAGTCACAGATTTCCTGGGTGAAGTATCCTTCGGCTGAGCTATTAAGTGTTATTTATGTAAAGGTGTTAGAAGAACCTTCCTGGGAGAAGAAAGAGCATGTGCAAAGGCCCTGTGGTGGGAAGAAGCAGAGGCTACAGAAGGAAGAGGAAGGCGTTGTGTTTCAGTGAGAGGGGTGTGCAGTGAAAACCAACAGGAGGAGAGGCCAACCCCACAGGGCCTTTCTGATCTTTTAGGGAAGGTTTTTTTTTTTTTTTTTTTTTTTTTGCCTTTTAAACTTTTTATTTTGTATTGAGGTATAGCCGATACTTCCCTGGTGGCTCAGATGGTGAAGAGTCTGCCTGCAACGCAGGGGACCCAGGTTCAGTCTCTGGGTCGGGAAGATCCCCTGGAGAAGAGAATTGCTAACCGCTCCAGTATTCTGGCCTAGCGACTTCCATGGACAGAAGAGCTTACAGTCCACGGGGTTGCAGAGAGTCAGACACGACTCAGTGACTAACACTTTGGCTTTCCCAGCCGATTAACTAGGCAATGTTGGGACAGCTTTAGGTGAACAGCGGAGGGACTCAGCCATACAGATCCATGTATCCATTCTCCATCAAGCTCCTCTCCATCCAGGCTTCCACATACCATTGAGCAGAGTTCCCTGGGCTACGCAGTAAGTCTTTGTTGGTTATCCATTTTAAATATAGCAGCGACTGTATGTCCATCCCAAACTCCCTAATTCTCAGTTCCCCTCATCCCTGGTGGCTCAGACAGTAGAGTGTCTTGCTTACAATGAGGGAGATCTGTGTTCGATCCCTGGGTCGGGAACATCCTCTGGAGGAGGAAATGGCAACACACTCCAGTACTCTTGCCTGGAAAATCCCATGGATGGAGAAATGTGGTGGGCTACAGTCCATGGGGTCGCAAAGAGTTGGACACGACTGAGTGACTTCACTTCACTTCACTTCTCATCTAGAAAAGGTTGTTTTTAGAGCAATGAAGTCCTTAAGAGCAATACCAATAAGCCATTAAGCAAGGCAGTGGCACAGTCAGGCTTGCATTTTACAAAGGTGGCCTGGACTGTGAAGAATGGGTGGTGTGAGAGCAGGAACGCTGGTCAGGAGGCTGTGGGACTGTCCAGGCAAGAGGAACTGGAGTTAGGTCATGAAGGCGGGGATGGAAGGACGGGGATGAAGCTGTGAGATCCGCAGGTGGTACCCTGGACGAGGCGTGGTGACGGACGGCGTATAGGGGACTGGGGTGAGAAGGGGTGTTGACAGCAACCTCTAGAGCTCTGAACAGCTTTTGAGCCGTTGACCAAAGAGGTAAACATGGGGCTGGGGGAAGCCCAGGTCTGAGGATGAAGAGCAGGATCTTGTCGAGTTTGCATTGCCTTTGAGGCCTCCTAGTGGCAGATGGGCAGAGGGTCTAGAGCTTAGGGAAGAGGGGGATGGGGGTGCTGTGTCCTCCCAGCCCTCAGCCCCAGGAGGACAAACCCCCGGGAGCCCCTCTGCATCCAGCACCTTCCAGAAGCAACCAACCTCATCTGTCTTCGCTAAGTCATGTCTGACTCTTTTGTGACACCCTGGACTGTAGCCAGCCAGGCTCCTCTGTCCGTGGGATTTCTCAGGCAAGAATACTGGAGTGGGTTGCCATTTTCTTCTCTAGGGGATCTTCCTGACCCAGAGATGGAACCTGAGTCTCCGGCGTTGCACGTGGGTTTTTTTTTTTTTCCACTGAGCCACTTGGGAAGCCCCCTTTAGATCAGCTGTTGTTGCTGTTCAATTGTTAAGTCACGTCCGACTCTTTGCGACTCTGTCCTCCACTATCTCCAGGAGTCTGTTCAAATTCATGTACATTAAGTCAGTGATGTCATCTAACCATCTCCTTCTCTGCCACTTCCTTCTCCTTCTGCCTTCAGTCTTTCCTAGCCTCAGGATCTTTTCCAATGAGAGCATTTCTTTGGGCTAATTTCTAATCCTAGGGTGGGCAGAGCCTTGGGGAATACGATAAGCACCTTCCCCCATCATGTGTGTTAAACATGCATCTTCCCTACGTAGGGATGGAATCTTCTGAATCCCAAGTCAGCACCTGCAAAGGAATTCCAGGCTGGTCCCAGGACCAGCGCATTCTGAAGGACATGAGGTAGATGGAGAAGCCTTACAATTTGGGGGATCTTTTGATGGCTTGTGGCGGGGAGGAGACAGTATATTTGAAATAAGGACAGTCTCAGAAAAACTGAGGTTATGTGGTTTCTGCCAGCAAGCGAGGAAGAGGAAAGGAAGGAAAAGGAGCAGAGGCTCTGTCGTATAGGAACATCTGCTGCGCGCCAGGCTTTGTGTTAGTTTTTTTCCCTTTTAGTAGTATCCTACTATTCTCATAAAAGTGAGGTAGGTATTAATGAACCCATTTTACAGGTGAGAAAACTGAGGCTCAGCGAGGTTAGGCAACTTGCCCCAAATTGCTCAGAGAGTATGGACTGGAGCTGGAATTCTAACCCAGGCTCATGTTCTTTCTGCCATATCGGTATCTAAAAGTGGAAGCTTAATCCAGAGCTCAGGAGAGGTCTGGACCAGGTGCCAGGAGTGCAAGGAGTCACCCTTCACTCACGCGCTGTCTGGCAGGAGCCTAGAGCTTCGTTGCTGGCAGCTTCAGTTTCCTGATGGGCCTGCTCTCAGCCCAGTAGTCTGCTGGGGGCTCCCCTGAGTTAGTGGTCTCGCTCCCCCTTCACCTGCAGGAACTTTCCCCTCAGGCGCCCCGCTCTGCTCACTGTCCCCAGGGAGGCCCCTGCTTTCTTGCCTCCAGTCATGGTCCAGCTGTGACTCCTTTTAGAATGCCTGGTTCTGCCCACGCCCTGACCCCACATCCCAGCTCCTGGCCCTCTTCCTCCCGCTTTGTGACCCAGCTCAGGAGTCTCCTCTGAACCCTCCCTGATCCTCCCAGCAGAGTTGAGACCCTCCTCCTCCTGCATTAGGGGGGTGCCTGAAAGCGCACACACATACCAAAGAAGTCCCCCAGGCGTGTCCGACTCTTCGCGACCCCGGGGACTGCAGCGCACCAGGCTCCTCCGTCCATGGGATTTTCCGGGCACTGGAGTGGGTGCCATTGCCTTCTTCTTGTGTCTAAAAGCACAAGTCAGGTTCAAATCCTGACTCTTCCACTTAGGAGCTCTGTGACTTAAGCTCTTGAGGGTCCTAGTCTGCTCCTGTATAAAATGGGCATCATAATGGTCCTGACTTCATAGACTCATGGTAGGATAACTGAGATGAAAATAAGACCTTTATCCCAGTGGGAGGCCCAGTGTGAGCCTGTATGAGCCCCAGTGAGTGATGGTTATTGAATGGCTTAGGGTCCACTTTTGGTATTTATTTACTTATCTGTCTTCTCCACCAGGCTTGGAACTTCTTGAAGGACAGAGCCCTTCCCACCCCAACCCCGCCCCAGTATTCCCAGGATCTATGATAGCCCGATGCATAATAGGTGTTCAGTGGACATTTGTTGAATGAGTGGACGTTTGCTAATGTCTTTTCTCTATGTCTTGCCTCCCTTCCCTGCAGCTGGCTTTTTAAGGTAATGACTGGATTTCATGCTCAGTTGTACCCTTCACAGAGCCCAGCCTACACCCAGGAGGAGCTCAGCAAAGGTCTGGGCTTGATTTTGCAGTCAGCCTTTTCTCAGACAAATGGAACCCAGCCCCTGATCCACACACGCAGGGGCCGTCCTCTGGGTGTAATGGGTACAGATTTCTCACTGCCCACGTGTCTCACCTTCCCCGCCGAGCACTGTATTAAGTGGATGTTCAGCCGCTCAAGTGCACAAATATCCTTTTCAAAATTATTATGTTCACCTTTTGTTGGCAGAACATGCCATATGAAACATCACAGCCTCCTATTGACTGTGGGTGGATGCTTTCTGCTTCCGCCTCGGTGGCAGTGCTCGAGGCCAAAAGGCCTTGTCAGTGCTCCAAGTGCCTGCTTGCCAAGTACTGGCTGGACTCGGGGGCCGCTGGGGGAGCTGATTCTGGGCTCACCTGAGCTGACCTAGGCGAGGCCGGCGTCACCATCGTATTGTCTTAATCACTGCCACCCATCACCACCGTCACCGCCATTTTTTCCGTCATGATCACAGTGCCATCCACACGGCCACTCCCGCCGCCACCATGACCACTGTCGCCACCATCATCATCGCTACCAATCAGTATTGACATTTTCTGAGATCTTTATCTGTGATAGATGTAGAGCTAAGCACCTTGTGTGCATAATTTTATTTAATCTTCATAAGGACCCTGCAGGCAGATATATATTTTTATTCTCATTTCACAGATGAGAAAACTGAATTCAGAGAGGTTAAGAAACTTGCCTGACATCACACAGCCAGAAATTGCAAAAAAAAAAAAAACCTCAAGCCAGCAAACATTTATTTATTTATTTATTTATTTATTTTTTGGTATGTGCCAGGAATTAAGGCATTTTTATTTATTTATTTATTTTTTTAATTTAAATTTTTATTTTTTCATCTCAGGTGTACATGAGTTCCCAGCAAACATTTAATGAGCGTCCATTGGCACACAGGATACAGTATCTGTTATTACCAAGGACACACATATAAGTGCATTCCTGGCTACAGGGGATATTTAGAGCTCTCCGAGGGGGCTGGACACGTCATTGATACAATGCAGCCCAAAGGTACGTCTCAGAGAACATAGGCAAACTCACCCACGGGAAAGAAAGAGCCTACGTGGTTAAGATTCATACCTACAGGCACTGCTCTGCTACGTGTGTTTTGGTAAAAACCGTCTTAGGCTTTCTGGTCACTAAGAGCCTGGTGGTCTTTATGACTGCCCTAGGAGGGTGCCCAACCTGACGGAAGCCTTAGCTGTCTGACTCCACGTGCCAAAGCCCTGGACTGCTTCGTCTCGCCGCGCTAGGATGACTGGACCACCTTGGTCTCCAGTAAGGGAGTTTAGTCGCCCCCGTGTAGGTGGACAAAACAAACTCTGAGAAGGGAAGGCACTTACTGCATTTGTGTTAATTGCTCAGCTGTGTACGACTCTTTGTGACCCATGGACTGTAGCCCGCCAGGCTCTTCTGTCCATGGGATTCTCCAGGCAAGAATACTGGAGTGGGTAGCCTTTCCCTTCTCCAGGGGATCTTCCCTACCCAGGAATCAAACCCAGGTCTCCTGCATTGCAGGCCGATTCTTTACAGTCTGAACCCCACCAGGACTTACTGAAAGCTCAGAGGGAATGTTTTTTCTGTCAAGGTGCCTCCCAGCTCCAATATTCCGTGCGGGACTGTATGGACTCCTCTAAGTTTATCATGAATGAAAGCAGAAGCACCCACGAGGAGACTGTCTTCCATCATCTGCTGGTTTACGCAGTCAGTTGCGGGGGGAGAGGGGGCCCCTCTCTCAGTTCCTTCGCAGGGACCTCGAGACAAGCTGACTGGGCCTGGCAAAGGGGGCTGAGGTCTCTTTGTTCACCAGTCCTTCAAGGGTTCATAATCCCCAAGCTAGTCAGGGAATCCTTCCTTCCCTTTGGGAAGGAAGGTTCCAGAAATCATGGTGTGATCTCCATCAGAAAAACTATGTGCTTCCTTTCTGGAGTAGCAGCCTGGCACCTTCTCCTGAGGGGCTGAGCCAGCCAGAGAGGGAACTGAAGGGGTTTAAAGATGTTGGGTCTTGCTAATTACTGTATTTCCACCCTTTTGTCATTCTCTCAAGAGACATTTAAAAAAAAAAAATGTGCTTGCTCTTTGGAAGAAAAGGTGTGACCAACGTAGACAGCATATTAAAAAGCAGAGACATCACTTTGTCGACAAATGTCCACCTAGTCAAAGCTATGGGTTTTTTTCCCCAGTAGTCATATATGGATGTGAGAGCTGGACCATAAAGAAGGCTGAGCACTGAAGACCTGATGCTTTTGAAGTGTGGCGTTGGAGAAGACTCTTGAGAGTCCCTTGGACTGCAAGGAGGTACAACCAGTCCATCTTAAAGCAGATCAGTCCTGAATGTTCATTGGAAAGACGGATATTGAAGCTGAAATTTCAATACTTCGGCCACCTGATGCGAAGAGCTGACTCATTTGAAAAGATCCTGATGCTGGGAAAGATTGAAGGCAGCAGGGAGAAGGGGACGACAGAGGATGAGGTGGTTGGATGGCCTCACTGACTCAATGACACGAGTTTGAGCAAGCTCTGGGACATGGAGGAGGTGAAGGGCAGGGAGGCTGGGGTGCTGCCTTCCATGGGGTCACGAAGGGTCAGATAGGGCTTAGCGACTGAACAGTAAGAGATGGCAGGGAAGCCTCCAAGCGGCCTTGGGGTGATTTCTGGGTGTAAGACTGATGTTGCTTTGACTGGTATCTCATGCTGAGATTGACTCAGAGAAGGCGGGATGGCCTGGCTTGAAGAGAGTTATACTTGATTCCTTCATTTGCTCAGACAACAAATATTGTTTAAACTCCCAGGAAGCATCAGACCTTGTGCGGGGAATGGGATTCAGAGGTGAGGACGAAACAGAAGCAGTCCTTGCCCTCCTGGGGAGATCAGACAGGGCTCCAATAGTTATGAATGGAAGGAAATGGCAGATTGAGGCGCTGCTCCGCCGAGCAGGGACTGCTAAGAAAACACGAGACACGGAGTGAGGAGTGGTTTCGGGAGCTGGGGCTCTTTGAGGGTGATTATCACTATTTTACACGTGGGGAAGCTGAGGCACAGAAAGTAAACTGTCCCATGTATACAGTTAGTAAGTAGCAGGGTAGAGATTCGAAACCAGGCTCCCTGGCTTTGGAATCCAGTGTCTTAGTCACTTTTCTCCGTTTGTTTCTGGTGGACCAGGGGGTTTAATGAGGCAACGATGGGGCGGGCAGATGGAACAGAGCTACGTGGAAAGTGCCTTCCAGCAGCTGGCTGAGGTCACGTGCAGCTGCCATGAGGGACAGTGGCAGGGGAGACGTGGGCAGGACCGGATTGTTCAGGGCCTGGTAGGAATGCTAGGGTTTAGGTCAGGATCCTGGTAGAATGAGCCCTGCCCCAGGGCAGGCGCTGTGTCTGTTTTCTTCACCCATGAACACCCAGCTCTGAGCACACTGCCTGGCACAGAGTGGGAGGTGGTGAACCAGTGAACAGCCCTGCCCTGCTTGGCTTCCTCCGGTCTCACTGTCCATCAGAATCCCCAGGGATCTTGTTAAAAATATAAATGCTGCAGCTCCAGCCTGAAAAACGCAGTTTAGCAATTCTTGCTTGGGCCTTCGGATCTGTATTGTCAACAAGTTCCCCGGGTGATTCTGACTTCGCTTGGCGGTCCCCTGGGTACCCCCAGAAGCCAACAGTTCAGCTTGTAATGGGCGGCATGNAAAATATAAATGCTGCAGCTCCAGCCTGAAAAACGCAGTTTAGCAATTCTTGCTTGGGCCTTCGGATCTGTATTGTCAACAAGTTCCCCGGGTGATTCTGACTTCGCTTGGCGGTCCCCTGGGTACCCCCAGAAGCCAACAGTTCAGCTTGTAATGGGCGGCATGTGGAGCACTGCTGACCTGCAGAGACTTGCTGGGGCGCCTGCCTGGAACTCACTGCCTCGCGCCACAGTCTTCATCTACAACACTGTGGAGACGAACCCTCTTGGGAGAGGGTCTTCCAAGGGCCAGCAGCCCTCTCCTCCTTTGGTGATGAAGATCTTAGTTCCCAGACAGAGCCTGGCCAGCGGACCCCCCCACCGAGAACATTTACTTGATCCTTGTTGTGTATCTGGTTTATATATTCCTACAAACCCCCCGGAAGTCTGCTGGAAATTGGGAGAGTGCACGCGTGTGTGTGCAAGAGAACAATCAATCAACTAACCAACAGCTGGTTAACTCAGAAAAGAGGAACAAGAGAGAAGGGTGGAGACAAGGGTGCGTGTGTGTGTTAGTTGCTCAGTTGTGTCCAATTTGTTGTGACCCCACGGACTGTAGCCCACCAAGCTCCTCTGTCCATGGGATTCTCCAGGCAGGAATACTGGAGTGGGTTNAGGGACTGCTAAGAAAACACGAGACACGGAGTGAGGAGTGGTTTCGGGAGCTGGGGCTCTTTGAGGGTGATTATCACTATTTTACACGTGGGGAAACTGAGGCACAGAAAGTAAACTGTCCCATGTATACAGTTAGTAAGTAGCAGGGTAGAGATTCGAAACCAGGCTCCCTGGCTTTGGAATCCAGTGTCTTAGTCACTTTTCTCCGTTTGTTTCTGGTGGACCAGGGGGTTTAATGAGGCAACGATGGGGCGGGCAGATGGAACAGAGCTATGTGGAAAGTGCCTTCCAGCAGCTGGCTGAGGTCACGTGCAGCTGCCATGAGGGACGGTGGCAGGGGAGACGTGGGCAGGACCGGATTGTTCAGGGCCTGGTAGGAATGCTAGGGTTTAGGTCAGGATCCTGGTAGAATGAGCCCTGCCCCAGGGCAGGCGCTGTGTCTGTTTTCTTCACCCATGAACACCCAGCTCTGAGCACACTGCCTGGCACGGAGTGGGAGGTGGTGAACCAGTGAACAGCCCTGCCCTGCTTGGCTTCCTCCGGTCTCACTGTCCATCAGAATCCCCAGGGATCTTGTTAAAAATATAAATGCTGCAGCTCCAGCCTGAAAAACGCAGTTTAGCAATTCTTGCTTGGGCCTTCGGATCTGTATTGTCAACAAGTTCCCCGGGTGATTCTGACTTCGCTTGGCGGTCCCCTGGGTACCCCCAGAAGCCAACAGTTCAGCTTGTAATGGGCGGCATGCGGAGCACTGCTGACCTGCAGAGACTTGCTGGGGCGCCTGCCTGGAACTCACTGCCTCGCGCCACAGTCTTCATCTACAACACTGTGGAGACGAACCCTCTTGGGAGAGGGTCTTCCAAGGGCCAGCAGCCCTCTCCTCCTTTGGTGATGAAGATCTTAGTTCCCAGACAGAGCCTGGCCAGCGGACCCCCCCACCGAGAACATTTACTTGATCCTTGTTGTGTATCTGGTTTATATATTCCTACAAACCCCCCGGAAGTCTGCTGGAAATTGGGAGAGTGCACGCGTGTGTGTGCAAGAGAACAATCAATCAACTAACCAACAGCTGGTTAACTCAGAAAAGAGGAACAAGAGAGAAGGGTGGAGACAAGGGTGCGTGTGTGTGTTAGTTGCTCAGTTGTGTCCAATTTGTTGTGACCCCACGGACTGTAGCCCACCAAGCTCCTCTGTCCATGGGATTCTCCAGGCAGGAATACTGGAGTGGGTTACCATTTCCTTCTCCAGGGGATCTCCCTGACCCAGGGATTGAACCTTGGTCTCCTGCACTGCAGGCCGACTCTTTACCGTCTGAGCCAGAGGAAAGTGCAATAGGAGAAGCGTTGGAGACAGACTGAGGATGGAGATGAGAGTGAGGGGAGAGAGGGGGAGGGTCCAGAGAGCCGGGGAAGAGAACACAGCGGAGGGGCTGGGGGCCCTGGGGGGACTGTCCGAGCAGCAGCAGCTCTGGGCCACTGACAGCCAGACCATTATCGGCGGGACTCTGCGGAGGTTGCCAGAAACTGTGAGCGCAGCTCACAGGTGTTGAGAGCGGTGGTGGGAAACGTTCTCCTCACCCCGGCTCACCCCAGTGCATGCCTCCTGGGGTTCAGGGCTTCAGCTGCTGCAAAAGAGCCCCTTCCCTTCAGCTTCACAGACCTCAGTCAATTCAGGGTGAGTTCTCTGCCTAATTGAGCAGGCTTGGCTGGTCCCAAGGGCTCACCTGGACGCAAGGGCCACCACTTCCCGGTGTCCATTGCTCTTTGGCTTCCCTGGTGGCTCGGACGGTAAGGCGTGTGCCTGCAATGCTGGAGAGCTGGGTTTGATTCCTGGGTCGAGCAGATCCCCTGGAAAAGGGAATGGCGCCCCACTCTAATATTCTGGCCTGGAGAATTTCAGGGACAGAGGAGCCTGGCAGGTTGCCATCCCTGGGGTTGCAAAGAGTCGGACATGATTGAGCAACCAACAGTGTTAAAAGTGCGTGAAACAGGTGAGGCTGGAGGTGACTGGGAAGGGTGCTCACCCCAGGGCCCCCCTTTATTTTATTCAGAACTCAAGACCTGATGTTTGGTGGCTTGGAGACCCTCTGCCTCAGGACAGACCACTAGGCTATGAGCAGATGGACTGGCACTCACTGAGGCCAGAGGGAGCCCCCGTAGGCGAATGGTGAGGCCTGTCTCCCCAGTTACTAAATGAGGGCGTGGGACCGGAGATCTCACAGCTACTGACATGCAGCGCCCACCGTGTGTCCAGCTCCTTTTGTACACATTCTAGGCCCCCATCCTGACCTGGATATACTCACCACCTCAACCTCAGCCCTGCACTTTCCACACCAATCCTTGTCTTCACCCTCACCAGCCTCATAGACACCAAGCCTGTTGCTTCCTCAGGGCCGTTGCCCATGCTGTCCCCTCTGCAGAATGTTGCTCCAGGTCTTGGCGTGGCCGGCTCCTTCTTGTCATGCATCCCTTCAGAGAAGCCTTGCATGTCCCCCTGCCCCAAGCAGCTTCCCAGTCACATGCCACCACGTCAGCCAGCTTCACTTGTTGCCGTTCTGTTCTCCCCACCCCCCCAGCATGTGCTGACCATTAAGGAGAGGACCTTGTTCTTTTTGGACTCCGGGGTATTCCAACCCCATCCCACGTCTGCCTCAGTGCCTGGAGCACATAGACCCGTGTATCTATCTTCTGAACAAAATGAATGAATGCATGCAGCTCGAGTAGTTGGTGTTTAACTTGTGAGATTTCATGCAGGTGTCAGGAATACTGCAGGCATGCTAAGTGGACTCACTTGTGTCTTACTTTGTGTGACCCCATGGACTGTAGCCCGCCAGGCTCCTCTGTCCACGAAATTCTCCAGGCAAGAATACTGGAGTGGGTTGCCATGCCCTCCTCCAGGGAATCTTCCCAGCCCAGGGACTGGACCCACATCTCTTATGTCTTTCGCACTGGTAGGCGGGTTCTTTACTGAAGCGAGATGTTATTGTCAGCAGTCTACACCTGAGGATGTTCAGGTTCTGAGTGGAGACGTCCCACAGCTAAGGCCTGGACCCAGGATCCTCCCTCTAAAGCTCTTAGTCTTTCCTCATCCAAGGCCACTCTTTTGCTGAGCCAGAAGGAGACACCAGCAGTGGGACGTGGGGGTTATGGTTTACGTTGAGAAGTGGGGAGGTTGGCTCAGGGTTAAGTCGGGCCTCCTGGCCAGTGGCAGTCAGCACCTTCACCTACAGGCCCTTGGTGGAGTGACCTTCCACCTGTTCCCTATTGTTCAGTCTCGGAGTTGTGTCCCTTTCTTTGCGATCCCATGAACTGTAGCATGCCAGACTTTCTGTCTTTCGTTCTCTCCTGGAAGTGGTTCAAACTCATGTCCATTAAATTGATGACACCATCCAACCATCTCATCCTCTGTCATCCCCTTCTTCTGCCTTCAATCTTTCCCGGCATCAGGGTCTTTTCCAATGAGTCAGCTCTTCACATCTGGTGGCCGAAGTATTGTAGCTTCAGCTTCAGTATATTCAGGGTTGAATTCCTTTAGGATGGACTGCTTCAACCTCTTTGCTTTCCAAGGGACTCTCAAGAGTCTTCTCCAACACCACAGTCCGAAAGCGTCAGTTCTTCAGTGCTCAGCCTTCTTGACGGCCTGTTCCTGGTTCTCACCTTTGGCAACTCTGTGATTCTGGGAGGCTCAGGGCAGGGTTGGGGGGAAGCAGCTGCTGCCTCCTCCTGCCCCTTGCTCCTGGAGGTGCCAGGGAGGATGCCCAGCCTGAAGGGGGTGTGGGGATTAGGATAGGGCACTGCCCTTCAAAGCCATTGGGGCTTACCTTCTAGCCAGACCCTGCTCCATGTTCCAAATGGGGAGATCTGCTTTCTCCCCAGTGGCTCAAGGNGCTGCCTCCTCCTGCCCCTTGCTCCTGGAGGTGCCAGGGAGGATGCCCAGCCTGAAGGGGGTGTGGGGATTAGGATAGGGCACTGCCCTTCAAAGCCATTGGGGCTTACCTTCTAGCCAGACCCTGCTCCATGTTCCAAATGGGGAGATCTGCTTTCTCCCCAGTGGCTCAAGGTGGCAGGAGGGCTCCTGCCTGCAGGGCACAGGCTCCTTACCTCTGTGGACAGCAGAAAAGTACCCTGTGAGCCCTGAGGCTGCAGGAGTGGGCTTCACCAGTCACCCGATGGCTGTGGCTGGCACCTTTGAGAACTACTGAGCTGAGGTTTATCATAATCAGCAGGCACGGTCATGGCCTTCTGAACCACCCAGGTTTGAATTCAAGTCCCAGCTCTGCCATGCACTGGCTGTGTGATGTTAAGCAAGTCCCATGACTCCCTGAGCCTCAATTTCCCCGTTGCACAAGGGACAGCGCTTACCGACGTGCCCAGTCCGCAGGAAGTCACGCGAGCAGCATCATTTCCTTGCCATGAGACCACTCTTACGTCTGGCCACGCCTGGGCAGTTCCTCCTCTGTGCCTTTGCACACGCTGTTCTCTGCCCGGATGCCTTGCCCTGCCCTGCCCGCTGGCAGAGGCCTCATGGCTCTCCATGGTGGGCATCTCCTTAGAGAAGCCTTCCCAGATACATTGGTCCAGGCTATTCTGCCACCACCCTCCCCGGTGCTCTGGAGTGATGGGGTTGGTGGGGTCTGTGTCCTTCAGGACCTGGGCTCTGTTTGGTTGATCTGTATCCCCAGCACCCAACAACAGGACTCAGCAAGGAGCAGGAGCAGAAGGAATATCCTTTTAACAGATAGAGGGAAGAGGAATGAAAATAGGGATGAATCCAGGGAGCTCTGCTCAATGTGATGTGGCAGCCTGGATGGGAGGGGAGTTTAGGGGAGAGTGGATACGTGTGTATGTATGGCTGAGTCCCTTTGCTGTCTACCTCAAACCATCACAACATAATCGGCTATACTCCAATATAAAATAAAAAGTTTTAAAAAAAAATAAAAATGGGAATGAGTGAATGAGCAAAAGAAGGGCTGAAGGAAAGAAGAAGGAGGAAAAGAAGGAAGGGGGAGGGGAAGGAAGAGGAGAAGGAAAGGCGGGAGGGGGGAAACGGAAGGAAGAAAGGAGAAATGAAAGGGGAAAAGGCAGGCAGGGAGGTTGGGCCTCGGGCTCATGTCCCGCGGGGACCTCTTCTCCCCCGCCCCGCAGCGCTGACGCGGCTCCCCGCGCGCTCCTGTCTGTCTGTCATCAGCAGAGACCTCCAGTCGCCTCCGGCTCCCACAAAATATTCACTGTGCTCTTGCCTGCTTTGCTCCGTCTCTCCCTGCCTCGTAGGTGCCAAAAAGCGGTGGAATTATCAGAGGTAAAACACGTCTGTCACCAAGCACTGTGGGTGGGGTGTTGCTCCCGGCTGGTTCATCGGAAGATGCTTATCTGTCCCGGGATCGGGGTGTAGAGGAAGACTCAGGCCCGACTGTGTCTTCCCAAGAGGCCCCGGAGAAAGGGGCAAAGGCTCTGAGAAGAGTCTCCAAGGCTGGAGAATTTCTTTAGAGCAGCTGGATCAGAGAACACCTGGCCAGGCGGCAGACCCCAGCCCACCAGGCTGGAGAGGGCTGGGGAATGGTCCAGCCGGCAGCAGGGGGCTGGGGGAGTGTTAGACTCAGCTGGGCATCCTGGGGGAACCCTTAGGGCAGCTCCTTGAGCAGGATCTGGGGTGGCTGGCATCTTGGAATGGGCTTGAGCCAGGGGCCAGGGGCCAGACTCCCCAAGTGGGGCAGAGATGGAGGCAGGAGAGCATGAGCAAATCCAGACTGCAGCCTGAGCGACGGAGGCCGAGATTCAGAAAGGCTGCGAAGCCTCAGCCAGTCTGGGTCTGAGGCGATGGCCACACAGCATCCAGCCAGCTTCCTGTGCACCCACGACGCGTCCAGTCCCGCGCTNCCAAGTGGGGCAGAGATGGAGGCAGGAGAGCATGAGCAAATCCAGACTGCAGCCTGAGCGACGGAGGCCGAGATTCAGAAAGGCTGCGAAGCCTCAGCCAGTCTGGGTCTGAGGCGATGGCCACACAGCATCCAGCCAGCTTCCTGTGCACCCACGACGCGTCCAGTCCCGCGCTAGGTGCCCTAGGGGGTGCCATCTCATCCCAGCTTCACGCTAGGTGTCATCCCCGTGCACAGAGGTCAAGGAAGTCACGGCTGGAGGGTGTCAGAGTTAGGGTGTGAACCAAGAGCTGTCAAACCCTGTTGTCTCTCTGTCAAGCCCATTTAAAAATGATTTATGAATCTTTCTAGAACAAAATAACGCATGCTAGCTGTAGAGAGTTTGGAAAGTAGAGTTCAAGAAACAAAATTTAGCCTAAACCAATTTTTTTTCTATGCCCTTAAAAAAATCATACAGCACACTCCACTGGAATCTCATTTTTTCTGCTTAACATTAGAGAGAAAGCAATTTCCTGTGAGTGAAAACTCAGTAAGGGTAATTGCTAATGATAGTCACAATATTCCGGTTGGGGATACGTACCCTAGTTTTCTTCACCATTCCCTTGTGCTGCTGTGTGTTAGCTGCTCAGTCGTGTCTGACTCTTTGTGACTCCATAGACTGTAGCCCTCCAGGCTCCTCTNATTTCCTGTGAGTGAAAACTCAGTAAGGGTAATTGCTAATGATAGTCACAATATTCCGGTTGGGGATACGTACCCTAGTTTTCTTCACCATTCCCTTGTGCTGCTGTGTGTTAGCTGCTCAGTCGTGTCTGACTCTTTGTGACTCCATAGACTGTAGCCCTCCAGGCTCCTCTGTCCATGAGATTCTCCAGGCAAGAATGCGGGAGTGGGTTGCCAGGCCCTCCTCCAGGGGATCTTCCCGACTCAGAGACTGAACCCATGTCTCCTGCATTGCAGGCAGATTCTTTACCATCTAAGCCTCCAGGGAAGCCATTCTCTTACATTTGGACATTTAAATAGACTAAGTTTTCTCTGTAGCAAGCATTAGAGTGATGCATTTCTTTGGGTTCAAGCTTTTTTCCTATATTTTAAGTGATTTTTCTAAGCATAGATTTCTGGAAGAAGGGTTACTGACTCAAAGGAAGGACCGCTTTTAGGGCTGGGTTGATGGGAAGAGAACCAAAGCTTCCTAGCAACAGGAGGGAGGTAGTTGTTTTCTAAGAGAGACCAACTNGCATTAGAGTGATGCATTTCTTTGGGTTCAAGCTTTTTTCCTATATTTTAAGTGATTTTTCTAAGCATAGATTTCTGGAAGAAGGGTTACTGACTCAAAGGAAGGACCGCTTTTAGGGCTGGGTTGATGGGAAGAGAACCAAAGCTTCCTAGCAACAGGAGGGAGGTAGTTGTTTTCTAAGAGAGACCAACTCGTGAGGGATGTTGGCTTCCTTTGGACTAATGCTATCTCGATCTCTGGTTGAGGGAATTAGAATAGAAACAGAACTTTAAAATTATTACTATTTTTTGGCCACACCTCGGGGCAGTTGGGACCATAGTGCACGCATCAGGGATGAAAGCTGTGCCCCCTGGATTGAAAGGCAGAATATTAACCCCTGGGTCACCTGGGAATCTCCAAGTCAGAGCTTTTGATAACATACTTTGGACTGTTTTCTCACCCTCTCCTGGGAAATGGTCGTGCAGTCGCCTAGCTAGAGGAGGCAGTCACCAGTTTTGCCCAGCTTGAGGTCATCTCACACAGCCCTCCCCAGGTTCACACAGATAGGCGTTTGGCAGGTGGGGCACCTGAGGCCCAGCCAGGACGGGGAACTTTTCAGAGTCACTTTGCTTTGCTGCTGCCAGAAGTGGGCTTCCTGACTCCCAGTCCGTGGCTCTTTCCACAATGTTGG
Organism: Neotragus moschatus; assembly: GCA_006410615.1. Taxonomy (NCBI): domain Eukaryota; kingdom Metazoa; phylum Chordata; class Mammalia; order Artiodactyla; family Bovidae; genus Neotragus; species Neotragus moschatus. The sequence continues at coordinate 1,408,759 of SJYA01000238.1, read as the reverse complement.
CTGCTTCTCATCTTAAATTCCAGGTCATATAGTTCTATAAGCTGAGCATAGTGAGTACCAATTGCTGGTACCATGGTTACCATGGCAACATTGGCCCCGAATTTCCTCCCAGAGGTGCCCTGGGCTGTGAGAGGCCTAAGACTGGGGTGGGGGCTGACCTGGATGGGGCTGGAGTCCACCCGTGTCTCAGGCCATGGAGATGACATCACCCACATGCCCTCAAGGATGCTCCAGGGCTGGGCCCTCAGCAGGGACTGTCACCAATAATGCTCCAGTTTGGTGCTGATGCTTCGGGTGAGAAGAGAAACAGGATCCGTGTTTTGGTTTTTTTTAAGATCGGAAAATGAGCAGCACAGCTGAGTCCTGGAGCCAGCTGAGCCACTTTAGCAGGGAAGAGCTGCTGGAGAGAGCGTGTCGGGCCCTTTTGAAGTTCCAGGGAGACAGCGAGGGAGCTGTGGTTCCTGGCGGTGGTGGGTGACAGGCAGGCTGGTTTGCTCTGGGCAAACTGTGCAGAAAGTGCCTGGAGAGAGGACTGGGCCCAGAATGGGGCTGTGGGAGTGGAGGGGTTCCCAAGACACAGTGCTGAGGCCCACAGGCTGGGCTAGCCCCAGACCCTGCTTCCCAGGTGTCCTCAGAGCACCGCCTGGAAAGGGGGGTCATCTGGGCTGTGGGGAAGGGATGTGGTCCCACGGGAGAGCATGGGGGAGAGTGACAGCCTTGGAGGGAGTGGTGGGGGGACCCCGGCACTGGAGCCGAGGGGAGGGGGTCTTTCCTGTTCCCCTCCTTCGCCCTTCCGTTTGCCTCTAGTCCTCCTCGGCCTGCTTTCTTTTCTTCTTCTCTCTCCACCCCGGCCTGTCTCTTCTGTCCCCCTCTTTTCTTCTCCTTCACCTCCTCTCTTTTCCCTCCAGCCACTCTCCCCATCTCTCCTTTCCCCTGCCACTGTTTGCTCAGGCAATCAAAACGTCAGCTCAAAGCCAGCAAAATTGAAAAGGAAACCCTATGGCTAAAAATTTCCAAAGCTAATAGACATGCATTTCCCAAAATGTGGCCTGTGAACTCCGGGTCCTCAAGATGGGAGATGCCGTTCAGAGATGTGGTTGAAGCACCAACCCTGGGGCCTGTCTGCCTCGGTGCCAACCCCTGCTCGGCGGCACACGAGCCATGGCCTTGGATAAGTATCTGATCCCTCTGTGCCTGGGTTTCCCCTTCTGGAAAATAGTAACAATAACGCCTGCTCAATAGGTTGTTGTGAAGAATAAACGCCTTAGAATGGAAAGATCTTAGAGCAGTGCCTAGCGCGTGATAAGTGCTGAATGACTCTTAGCTATTCCTATAGGCAGTCCGTGAGAGAAAGTCTGAGAAACACAGCTTTTCTGTAATAACCCATCATCTTGGAAGTCATCAACACAGAACAGCACAGGAGAGGCCCCAGGAGCCCTACAGCGAAAAGATCTGTTGGCCTTTGCTTACCTTTGGACTTCTCAGAGTACTCCCCCTTCCTTTTCTGTAAGCACAGAGCACCTGTCTCTTAGAACACACCCACTTTTGAAGGTCATAGTCTGAGACATACTAATTGGAGATTAGTCACTGTTTTGAGGCCATGGGGGACTGAGGTAGAGGGAGAAAGCACTATCTGAGTCATCTGAGAGATCTGAAGTCACCCCAGCTTTACCCTGCCAGCCACAGGGCTCAATAAATGTCATGATGGGGCTCGGAGAGGACAAGTGGGCTGCCCAAGGCCGTACAGTTGCTGGAGGGAGACCTGAGGCTCATACGCAGGACTCCCAGCCCAGGCTCCCCCACTTCTCCCCTCCCTTCTTTCCCACTGTCAGGTAGAAGCGCGAGGTCCTTTCTAGGGGGAAGAGTGGGTGTCCCTCATCTCCAAGGCTGATGTGGTCCCCTCTGCCCCACTTCCATTCGTTTTTCATGCTCTGCAAGTGGCTGTAACGAATATATGCTTGCCTCCCCCCGCCAAGGGAGAGGGAGGAGGTGAGAAATTCCCACTCTTCTCTCTGCTACCAAACAAAAGAGCTAAACTTACTCCCACCCCGCCCACCCCCAACAGGCAGAGTGACCAGGAGCTTCCGAGAGAGTCAATGCGTGTGTCACTGTCCCTGGTGCTGAAATACGGCTGGCACCTGGGTGGGGGTCCTCAACTCCAGACCTGGCTGGAGAATGGCTGTTGCAAAACCTCCCGGGGAGAATCCATCATTATTGTGATTCCCAGGCCTTGCCTCTCGCTCACTGAATCAGACTCTCCCAGGGTCAGTGCTCAGCTTCTGTACTTTTGAGAATCTTCCACGAGTGTGGTTTCATACCCCACTTCTTTGGGGAACGTTCGCTTATTCCAACCCTGGCCCGCCTCTCCCATGGATCATTGTTTTTCAGTTATATTATTTTCTGATTTTTCTTAATAAATTTATAATCTTAATGCTCTCAGAGAAAAGCAAATCGTTTTTATATGTTTCATATTAATAGAGCAGACTTTATGGGTGGTTGGCCACTCAATTACTTTTATAGCAGTAGCAACCATTTTTCTACTCTGGGAGTTTGAGGGTGCACACTTCTTCCAGATCCAGTACTTGTGGTCCTATGAACTCCACTCCACTGTTTCCCTCTGCCTCCAGGCCTGGAGATTCAGGGAGCTGGAGTGGTTTTAATTATGTTCATCTCCATCCCCACACTGAACTGCTCCAGGCAGAGATGAGATGCCTTTATTGTGGTATTTACTCTTCTAGATACTTCGCTTTCCCTATGAGACCCCGAAGAGAAAATTGTTGGTGGAGGAATAGTCACAACGGACCTTCTACCAAAACAGATGGCAGCAGGATGGGGCCAGAGAGGTTCACTAGCCTCTGACAGCCCCCTTGCGGGGGAGGGTGGGCTGGGCCCTTGTAAGCTGCATTACCCTCTTATTTGGTTTCCAGATTCTAGAGCGGCTGGCTTTGAGGTTGTCAGGAGGTACAGAATAGTGGTCGCAAGCACAGGCTTTGGTGTCATGTCCGGATTCAAAAATTGGTCCTGCTTTTTGCTAGCTGTGCCATCTTGGACAAGTTGCTCCTACTTCCTGGCCCTCAGTTGCCTGGTGTGTGAACTATGGACAGCACTGTCCATGCCTCGACAGGGCTGATGGAGAGATCGCATGAGAAAATGGACATCAAAGTGTCATACCGTAAGTCACCACGGGAAAGTCAGAGTTTCAGTCACTCAGTCGTGTCCAGCGTTTTGCGACCCTACGGACTATAGCCCGCCAGGCTCCTCTTTCCATGAATTTCTCTAGGCAAGAATACTGGAGTGAGTTGCCATTCCCTTCTTCAGGGAATCTTCCTGACCCAAGAATCGAACCTGTATTTCCTGCCTTGCAGGCAGGTTCTTTACCACCTGAGCCCCCCGGGAAGCCCCCCATAAGTTATTATAATCATACAGAGGAATCTGAACCCAGATGATGGCTGCACACTTAAGGGGGGCATTTATTTGCATTTTATCGTGATGTTCTTCATGTCTTGCTAACTTCCATTTCTCTCCTCTTTCTCTGGAGACCAAAGTCTAGGAATGAGGCTGGATGTAGATGTTTAGGGTAACAGAAGGACACGGCTGTGTGTCCAGAGCAGTGCTGGCCATTGTCCCTTCTCAGGTATCTTTTTGAGGTGCCTCCACAGGGTAATTCAACCCAGGGGAAGAAAGGGAACTGTCCCAGGTGTTGGAAGAAGTTGCTGAGTCTTCCCAGGCACCTGGTATGGAAGCCTGGTGCCGGTGGGGGCCTGGAGCTGCTCAGGTCTTAGGGTTGACCTGGAGGAGCAGAATCAAATCAGCAGCGGGGGGCCCCTCCCCACGTTGTGCAGGTGGCAAAATGACCTGACCCATACGGGCCAGCTGACCTGTCCCAGGCCTCACTTAGTTGGCAGCAGAACCAATGGAAAGAATCAAGTTTCCTTTCACTGTGCCACACGGCCTCCTGGGCACAGTGCAATGACTCCAGCCGCTGCTTCAGTCCAGAGTGAAAAAAGGAAAGACCTGAAGGGCTGGGGGTTAGCTTCTGGGAAGATGGGTTGGTTCTATGTTGTTCCCGGGGGCAGCAGGAAAACTTAGGTGTTAGGAATATAGATTTTGGCATCAGACAGGCTGAAATACGAGTTTTGACTCTGCTATTCACTGTTGCTAAGAGCTTGGCCTCCGAGAGGCTGGATTTCTTCACCTGCGCAGTGGGGCTAATAGGGAACGCTGCCTCAGTGATGTCGTGAGTCAATAAGATAGCAAGGAGCAATATGGACTTCGGTCCTTTTACGATTAATTCTTCTGTTCTTTGTCTCTGCACATGCTAAGACGTTGAATAAGAACGTGAAGAGCCAGGAATAGCCAAAACTGTATGCAGAATGGAAGGTGCAGACATCCAGTGGTGAAACTGCCTGTGTGATAGTGAGCCCCCCATCACCAGAGGGGACCAAGCTCCTGGGTGGGTGTCCCCAGGAGGATTCAGGCATCTGCTGGAGAAACGGACCAGTGCCTCTGTGGTTCCATGATGCCCACTCTCCCCCTTCTCACGTCTCTGGCTCTGGCTCACCGGGGGCCTCTGTTTTCCAAAGCAGCAAGCAGCCTGCATGGTAATTACTTTTGGACTTATTAAGCATAATTATCCCCTAATCGCATACAACCAGTAATTACTGTGGCTGTTACCAGGGGCCTACCCAGGCAGTACCGCCTGAAATCCTGGGGTCCAACACCCAGCTGGGGCCTGAGGTGGGGCTGGTGCTCCCTGCCACAGGGCTGGGGGCTCAGCAGAGATGGGGCCGCCGCGTCCCCCACCGATGCTTCTCTAGCCAAGGATCAGGCTGCTGAGGAAGCCGCTCAGACATAGCAGCCCCAGGGCTTTCCGACCAAGAGTTTCCCCAGGCCGCCTTGCCTGCCCAGGCCGCCTTGCCTGCCCAGGCCGCCCGCCTTCACCGGCCCTGCTCTCTCCTCCCGGGACTGTCTCTCCTCTTTTATTCCCCTTCCTTCCCTCCCACCAGCTCCACACTGTTCTTGCTTTCCTTCAAATATTTTTGAGTCTCTTTTAGGTACCTGGCCCTTTGCAAGATACCGTAGACACAGCCGTGGGGGAGGGAGAAGGACCGAATCCATGCTTTCGCGGAGCTGACTTTCTCCCTGGGAGAGAGAGAGAGAGGCCAAGAACGAGATAGTTCGGTTACATAGCACATTAGAAGGGGCTGAGTGCTCTGGAGGGATCAAGCAGAGGTTGAGGATGGGGAGCTCTTCTTTGTGGGGGGGGAGAGAGAAATCCACCGTTTTAATGGAATGGTTGGCCTCATGGAGAATGGGAGATTTGAACAAAGACTTGAAGGCTAAAGCCTTGAAGACTGGCAGGTGATGGCTAACCTCCGATGGTGTGTGAGGAAAGAATTTTCCAGGAGGAGGGAAGAGGTAGTGCAAAGATCCTAAGGAAGGAATAAGTTTTGCCTGTCCCAGACTCAGAGAGGAAGCCGGACTGGCTGGCGCAGAGGGAGTGAATGGGGAGAAGTCAGGGAGGAGGTCAGGGCCAGGATGGGAAGTTGGAGGGTTCTAGATGCTTAGGGCTTGGTGTGCCGTGTTAAGGATGTTGACTTTTCCTCTGAATGAAACATTCCAGCAGAGGAGTGGCTTAATTTGACACACACACTCATATACATATTTTTAAATTTTTATTTATTTTTTGATAGCAGCGCTTCTGACCGGCGTGAGATGGTACCTCATTGTGGTTTTGATTTGCATTTTTCTGATAATGAGGGACGTTGAGCATCTTTTCATGTGTTTGTTAGCCATCTGTATGTCTTCTTTGAAGAAATGTCTATTTAGTTCTTTGGAGGGTGGGATGACTTGAGAGAATAGCATTGAAACATGTATATTACCATATGTGAAATAGATCACCAGTCCAAGTTCGATGCATGAGACAGGGCACTCAAAGCCGGTACCTTGGGACGGCCCTGAGGGGTGGGATGGGGAGGGAGGTGGGAGGTGGGAGGGGGTTCAGGATGGGGGACACACGTACACCCATGGCTGATTCATGTCAGTGTATGGCAAAAACCACCACAATATTGTAAAGTAGTTAGCCTCCAATTAAAATAAATTAATAAAAAATTTATTTATTTGGCTGTGCTGGGTCTTCGCTGTGGCACGTGAGATCTTTAATTGTGGCATGAGAACTCTCAGTTGCAGCTTGTGGAATCTAGCTTCCTCACCAGAGATCCAACCTGGACCCCTGCACCGGGAGCACGGAATCTTAGCCACTGGACCACTAAGTAAATCCTGTATGCTTATTTTAAAATCTCCATTCTGTCTGCAGAGAGGCTGTTGGGGTTGAGGGAGCCCCATAAGGAGAGGTCGTTACAACAATTGGGTGAGAAACAATGGGGGTTTGGGCTAACAGGGCACCAGGAGCTGGGGGGTGTGGAAAGACTTCAGAACCCTTTTCAAGGTAGAGAGGACAAGATTCCCTGATGGGCTAGATCGGGGGTGGGAGGGAGAGGCAGGCAGAATGACTGCAAGGTTTTTGTCTCAACAACAGGGAAAGAGGGAGCTGCCCCCAATCCACCTGGAGAGAATTTGAGGGCAAAGGGGAGGGAGGGCGGCTTGCGGTCTGGCCACGTGAAGGTCTGGACATCCAAGAGGCAGGTGAGCCAGGGGCTTGGAGGAGACAGGTCTGGCTGGAGTGTGTCCGTGGGAGGCCTTCACCCACGATGGCAGTTGGAGCCCCCAGATCAGATGCGCTCAACTAGTTAGCAAGTGAGGAAGGGTACGAGGCCCTGGGATTGAGCGCTGGGGGGCCCCAAGGTTGGGCCATGTGAGGCCAGCAGAGGACTGAGGAGGAGCCATGAGGGAGGAGGAGAATCCCAAGGGAGAAGGCTCTCGCCTCTCTCCCGGGCGCTCGATCCTGCCCGTGACTTCTGTCCTCCCTGCCCTTTGCCTGGTTTATGTCCTTCCCCTCTCCCCGCCCTGCTCAGGCCTGGGGCTCGGGGTGCGACCCAGCCGCCGGCACGTGCCAGTCTCCCGGCGTCTCGTCTCAGAACCGCCCGTGGGCCCCCGCGCCCGCCTCCTGCCCGCGTAATGCGCTCTAATATTTATTTACATGCCTTTCAGACTATTATTTATTAAGGTATCGCTGCCAACTGTGCGCGGGCTAATTGCTCTTAATGTGCCCCCTCCCGGTTCCCGCGGCGACGCCTTTGTGGCGGCGGCGGAGTCAGCGCCGCAGGCGGGGAAACCGAGGACCGGCGCGCGGAGGGGGCGGCGGGCGGGGGCGCCCGCGCGGGGTGGCGCAGAGGGTGCTTAGGGTGCGCGCGTTTGAAGGGCTGGGGACCCGGGGAGTGCGAGGTGGGGGTCCCCGAGCCTGCCTGAGCGCAGTTTGGAGTTTTGGGAGTGGGGTGGGGGGTGCAGGGGGCCCAGCTAGGGGTTCTCGGAGCAGGTGGGGGATCATGGGATGGAGGCGCGGTGCAGAGGGCCCCAGCTGGGGGGTCTTGGAGCAGGTGGGTACTCTGAGCACGAGGCTGGATGGGACTAAGGTTCGGACGGGCTATGCTTGGACCTTGGAGGTTCACCTGGCTGTGGGCGGGCTGACAGACGGCGGGGGCCGCGGGGGCGGGCATCGCCTCCCCGCACCCCACCCGCGTAGGCGGCTGCCTCGCCTCGCCTGGTTCTCCCGACGTCAGCAGCAGCCGCCGAAGCCGGANTCGGACGGGCTATGCTTGGACCTTGGAGGTTCACCTGGCTGTGGGCGGGCTGACAGACGGCGGGGGCCGCGGGGGCGGGCATCGCCTCCCCGCACCCCACCCGCGTAGGCGGCTGCCTCGCCTCGCCTGGTTCTCCCGACGTCAGCAGCAGCCGCCGAAGCCGGAGGGAGCGGTTTAATTGGCAGGATTTGGGGTTAAGGACAGATGTGGCTTCTCTGGGTCTGAAGGCTGGGCGCGCGGGGGCGGGGGCGGGCGCTGCACCGAGTGGGGAAGGGGAGCGGGTGGAATGGACTGGGAGAGACCCTGGCTGGGCACCCCTGGAGAGAGGAGATAAGACAAGGGGAGGCGACGACTGGGAGACAGGCAGAGGAAGGGGACAGAAGATACAGCTGGGCCCAAACTGGCGAGTTGGAGGCTGCAGAGGCAGCCAGGAGAGGGGGCTGCCAGGCCAGCTTCTGCCTGGGACCACCTGCTCCCTGATCAGCCCAGCCCCACCCCAGGCAGCAGACTTAATAGGAGGCCAGCTACTTTGAGGACCTTTATTCATTTAATTTCATTACCGGTACTGTGGGTACTGTGCTTAATCGGGCTTCCCTGGTAGCTCATCTGGTAAAGAATCTACCTGCAATCTGGAGACCCGGGTTTGATCTCTGCGTTGGGAAGATCCCCTGAAGGAGGGATAGGCTACCCACTCCAGTATTCATGGGCTTCCCTGGGGGCTCAGACGGTGAAGAATCCACCTGCAATGCCAGAGACCTGGATTCCATCTCTGGGTTGGGAAGATCCCCTGAAGGAGGGCATGGCAACCCACTCCAGTATGCGTGCTTGGAGAATTCCATGGACAGAGGAGCCTGGCAGGCTCAGTCCATGGGGGTTGCAATATGGTGTTTGCCAGCTCTTTAGGCCTGGTTGGTGTCACCCTGAAACTGGGTCTGCTGGAAGGGAGCTGCAGTTTTAATAAAGCCTGGGGTACTGTGCCCCACCCCCACTCCACCCCAAAGACGGATTTAGAGGGGTGGTGCAGGGATCTCGGGTCCCTTTTCTGAGCTGCAGTGAGCCAAGTGCCTTTCCCTCTGTGAACACCGCCCAGGTAGGCATGATGGTTTTCCCAAAACACATACAGCGTCTCTGAGAGGTGATGTGACTCCCACAGCTAGTGACAGGCAGAGGCTGGATGGAGTGGCCAGCCCAGAAGCTCACGTTTTTTTCCACTACCCAGGGCCAAACCTCTGATTGATGGTGGCTGTAATTTCATCAGGCTTCTGGCCCTGAGGGATGTTGGGGTGGCTGCAGAGCCTTCTGGAACCAAAGCTGGTCGATCTGCCTGGTTGGTGGTTGCGGGAGGCTCCAGGCGTGCTGTGTACCCTGGACATTCCCCGGGTCCCTAGAGCGCGTTTCTCCATGCCTGGTCCAGATGCGGCCATGCTGGGTGCTGCCACCTGAATGCTGGGGGCCTTGCGGTCCATGGGGAGGAATCCTCATGCCCAGGAGAGCTGACCCTGAGAGTCCAGGGCGGGGGGCGGGTGGAATATCCCTACCACCCTTTCATCCTGGAAAGTTCTGGAGTCTGGGGTCAGGATCAGGATGTTAAACTTACAGGCCTCAGAGGTGAAGGGAACCTGGGAGCGTATCCAGTCCTCTGTCACTGCNTGCCCAGGAGAGCTGACCCTGAGAGTCCAGGGCGGGGGGCGGGTGGAATATCCCTACCACCCTTTCATCCTGGAAAGTTCTGGAGTCTGGGGTCAGGATCAGGATGTTAAACTTACAGGCCTCAGAGGTGAAGGGAACCTGGGAGCGTATCCAGTCCTCTGTCACTGCTGTCCTGAGTGACTGCTGGGAGATGCAGATGGCCCTGGGGCTTCCCCGGTGACTCAGCCATTAAAGAATCCACCTGAAGGGCAGGAGATGTAAGAGACGGGAGTTTGGTCCCTGGGTTGGGAAGATCCCTTGGAGGAGGGCATTGCAAACTCCTCTGGTATTCTTGCTTGTGGAGCCTGGCGGGCTATAGTCCATAGGGTCACAGAGAGTCGGACACGACTGAACTCACACGTGGATGGTCCCTCCCCCATCTTATTTCAGCCTTGGGGATCTGGGTTTTACTACAGAATGGGGCGGGCCGCAAGATTTCTTTCCTGTATTTCCCAGTCTTCTTTCCAGCCCTTGCTCCCCTTCACCCAGTCCTCTCGGCGGCCTAGGACCCGTCTTCACTGGCCTAGGTTTCCAGCTTGTGTGTATTGCCCCTCTGAAATCACCTGTCTCTAGCTCTGGCCTACACATACATGTTTTCCCACACCCAGCAGGGGCAGATTTTGCAGGACCTGAGTGACTTTGGTCCAGGCTCTGTCCTTCTCTGGGCCTCAGTGTGTCCATCTATAAAGTGGGGGCTGTGGACATTTGGAGGTTCGTAAACACCCTTTGCAGCTCTTCCTTCTCAGGACTGACCACGGGAGAAGCAGCTGGGATCTGGGTCCCAGGCCCCGGGCCCACCTGCTGCTTCCCGTCCTGAGGCGTAAACAGTGGAGAAAAAACAAGGGCCTCTGAGCCCCAGGAAGCAGCGGGAAGAGCAGGGAGCTGTTACCCACTCTGCTCCTGTGTCTTGAGCTTCCTGGCTCCTGGCTGCCTCCTAGTAACAGACAGCAAGAGCTGGGCTATGGTGGCCTTCTAGGGATGGTGTGGGCAAGAGAGGACTCAGTGGGCAAAGGGGTAGTGAGCCTGTCGTCTTGGGACCTGAACTCGGAAGGGCGGTTCTTCATCTAATGCGGAAGAAGTGAAGCACTCTCAAACAAGCACTTCCCTCTCCGCTTTGCCAGGTTGGCCCAGCCCCGGGGTAGCCGGCACTCTAGACATGGCAGAGTGCATGAGTGAATGAATGTCCTAAAGAGACCTGGCCCTAGAGTTGGGCACACTTGGGTTTGGGTCCTGCCCCACCAGTTTCCAGTGGGTGACCTTGAGCAGATTGCTTCGTGTCTCTGAGCCTCGGTTTCCTCATCTATAACATGGAAATGGTACTTCCTAGGGTTGTGAGGTGGAGAAGGCAGTGGCACCCCACTCCAGTCCTCTTGCCTGGAAGGTCCCATGGACAGAGGAGCCTGGTAGGCTGCAGTCTATGGGGTTGTGAAGAGTCAGACACAGCTGAGCGACTTACTTTCACTTTTCACTTTCATGCACTGGAGAAGGAAATGGCAATCCACGCCAGTGTTCTTGTCTGGAAAATCCGAGGGATGGGGGAGCCTGCTGGGCGGCCGTCTCTGGGGTCGCAGAGTCAGACACGACTGAAGCAACTTAGCAGCAGCAGCAGCAGGGTTGTGAGAAGCAAACAAGATGAGTCAATGTGAAGGTCTTGGAATCAGGTCTTAGAATCCTTCTGGCATTTAGGATTCCCCAAATCAGAGCTTCTATTTATTTTCACTAAAGAGAGAATGACTGGGTCGCCCTCTAACCTTGCACTTCAATCTGCAGTTACTGAGCCCGTATGATGTTCCAGGCACTGCAGAGGATCTAGGCGTGGCTGAGGCCCAATCTCTGCTCTCAGGTTGCTTATAGTCTGAGAAGCGAGACATCTGAACACACGGGTGGAAATATCCCCTGAGAAGTGCACATAACAGCTGTTACCTAGAGTCCAGAGGGCTGTGCGGGAGGCTGAGTCTGCTCTGGGGTGGGGGAGTGCAGGTCAAGGAAGGCTTCCTGGAGGAGGTGTGCTCTGCACTGAGCTCAGAAGGACTTTGCTTTAGGTAAACCTCCATCATAGGAAGAAAAAACGCGGCAGACATGAATGGCTTGCTTGGGGAACACTCCCAGGAAGTCTTCCCTAATTGCGCTTGAATACACAGCACCCTCCCTTTCCTGTTATTCCCTTCCCTCGTAAGGCTTCATTTTTCTGCCTTACCTTTTGCTCCAGTCTATATTTATTTGAGTTTATGCTTCTTGTGGCTCTTGGCACTAGGACATCAACCCCATGAGCACAGTGCTATGGATTTAATTGTCTCCTCCCACCAAAAACATTTTCGGATATTGAATTCCTAACCCCCACTACCTAAAAATGTGACCATATTTGGAGATGGGCTCTTTATAGAGGTAATCAAGTCAATACGAGGTCATCGTGGTGGGCCCTGATCTGGTATGACGGGTGTCCTTATTCAAAGGGAAAATTTGGAGGCAGGCGGGTACACAGGGAGGATGCCATTTTAGGAATAGGGGTCATGCTGCCCCAAGCCGAGCAACAGCCAGACGCCGGTAGGGGGCCCTGGAACAGATCTTTCCCTCGGCCCTGGGAAGGAGTCAGCGCTGCAGATACCTTGATGTTGGACTTACAGCCTGCAGAGCTGTGGGACAACACTTTTCTGTTATTTAAGCACCTGGTCTGTGCTGCTTCCCCGACTGTACCCCCAGTCTAGAGCGCTGCCGTTCAGTCGCTCAGTTGTGTCCGACTCTGCGACCCCATGGACCATAGCACGCCAGGCCTCCCTGTCCATCACCATTTCCCGGAGTTCACCCAGACTCATGTCCGTTGAGTCGGTGATGCCCTCCAGCCATCTCATGCTCTGTCGTCCCCTTCTTCTCCTGCCCCCAATCTCTCCCAGGTTCAGGGTCTTTTCTAGGGAGTCTGCTCTTCACATTGGGGGCTTCCCTAGTGACTCAGATGGTAGAGAGTCTGCCTGAAGTGTGGGAGACCTGGGTTCGATCCCTGGGCCGGAAAGATCCCCTGGAGAAGGAAATGGCAACTCACTCCAGTATTCTTGCCCGGAAAATCCCATGGATGGTGGAGCCTGGCAGGCTACAGTCCAGGGGTTGCAAAGAGTCTGATACGACTGAGCGACTTCACTTTCCTCACATCAGGTGACCAAAGTATTGGTTCTTCAGCTTCAGCCTCAGTGAAATTTGGGATTGATTTCCTTTAGGATTGACTGGTTTGATCTCTTTGCAGTCCAAGTGACTCTCAAGAGTCTTCTCCAGCAGCACAGTTCAAAAGCATCGATTCTAGGCTAGAATGGGCTCAGCATTTAGTAATGCATAGTTGCTCGTGGTTCTCGAATGAATGAACCTTGCTTGTAACAGGCAGTGAGGAGGACCAGGTCCCGGGTGACCATGTAGCTGGAGGAGAGGATCTGCAGGGCAGGACAGAGGCGTGGGGCATGCCAGGGGCTGGCGGCTCCGTCCCTTCCAAAGCCTGTCTGCCTGCCTTCTGTTCTGCTTTCCAAAGAGGCGAGCTCTTACTGATCAGATTCCATCTGTCCCTTGCCCAGTGTGGCAAGCTCATGGGACTTGGGGGCAACTCAGATGCCCCCACCTTGGGGGTGTGAGGGAAGAGAACTGGCCCCGGTCTGCTCGCTGTCTGTGAACAGAGCCCCGAAACAGGGGCCATGGGCTACACAGGAGTCGCCTTAGAGAGTGCAGCATCTGAGGGCGGAGGCAGAGCCCTGTTTGGGACGTGCCCTGGTCTGATGGAGGAGATAAGGTCTGTGCTCTTGGAGAGCCTCCCACCTGCTTCGGGGCACAGCCCTTGCCCCGGGGGAAGAGAGTCTCAAGGACGATGGGGAGACACACATGCACACGTGCACTAATAAAGCAGCCCATAGAAGCTGCTCCCGGAGGCCTGGAAGGGCGTCCTGAAGGCAACGGGTTTGCACAGAGTTGGGGTGGGCAGGAGGGGTTCTTCGTGGTGGGGAGGGGGAGGCGTGGGCAGGGCAGGGAGGGACCAGGCTGTCGCCTCTCCTTTGCAGTCCCAGGTGAGCTGCTCTGGTGTCTGGACACATGGGTGAATACGCGGCCGGCACAGCCTTTCAGTGGGCTTCTTGGCCATCACGAATCACCCATTTTTAGGAGAGAAGAAAAGATTGTTGGCAGGGGACAGGAATAGCTTCTAAAGCCTCCCTTCATCCCTGCTGCTCCTCATTTCCCAGATGTCTCCGCAGGCCGGGGGTCTGAAAGGCAGTGCATGCCCACAGCGCCCTCTGCTGGAAAGCCAGCCCCCTGGTTTCCGGCTCTGGGCGAGAAATTCTGAAGTCAGGTAGGAAGGACAGACAGGCCCTGGGTCCATGTCTGGGAGGATCTTGGGGGCTCGAGAGTAGTGAAGGGAGAGGCTAGTTTGGCTTGGAATGGCTTCAGGAGCCATCGGGGTACCTTGTCCCCCAGATCTCAGGGCAGGGGTTCAGGAGCTGGGGTGGCCTCCACCCTGGGTATCCAAGACTCCTTCTCCACCCCAGATCACTAGAGAGGATCCCCTCCCAGCAGACCCCCTATGTCTCGTTACATCCCCGGGGGACGTGTGTCCCTTTCTTCCTCCAACCTGGCAGCTGGGGTGGCTGGACTTTGGGTGGGTGGTTGGGACGCTCCCAGGAGGGACTGACGGTAGGGAGACTCAGACGGGAATGAGAGCAAGTATGCTGGACGGAAGCACAAGAGAGCTTGGCAGCGCCAGGCTGGGACGTGGCATTTTCTCTCCGTTTCAGGAGAACGGAGCCTAGAGGAGCTCAGGTGGCATCAGGGTTTCCTGGGTGGCGCTAGTGGTAAAGACCCCTCCTGCCAACGCAGGAGACATTGGAGACGTGGATTCAGTGCTAGGGTTGGGAAGGTCCCTTGGAGGAGGACATGGCAACCCACTGCAATATTCTTGCCTGGAGAATCCCATGGACAGAGGAGGCTGGCGGGCTACGGTCCATGGGGGCGCAGAGTCGGACACGACTGAAGTGACTTAGCACCCAGCACAAGGGAGCTCAGTGCCTTGGAGTGGGACAGAGGACTTCAGAGGCTCAGAGACCACAGTGTTCACTTCATTCTCTCCTTCTTCAGAGCTCCTGGGGAGACCCCGAGTCCCTGCTTCCCTGAGCATGTTTTTCCCTGTGTGAGGGACCACGAGACCCATACAGCCATCCTAGCAGGATGCGCGTGTTCACACACACACCTGGCTTTTGCAGGATGAAGAGGACCAAGCAGGCAACTGCAAGTTTCCTACAAAGGTGGCTGGTGCCTGGCTCATGTGAAGTCAGTGAGGTCTGAAAGGACTCTGTCCTCCAGCAGAGTGGAGCTGTGGTGGTGATCAGAGAAAAGGGCTGGCCTGGCTTAGTGAAAGCCATTAACCTGGTTGAAAAGTCACCCGTGGGGGCTGCCCGTGAACAGTGTTTCGGCTGACCATTTAACCTCAGCCTCTTGGCTCCTGGAATTGTTTCCACAAGGGGCTGTTGGCATGCTGCTTCTGGCCCATGGGAGCTCCTGTTTTAATCAGCTGTTCTCCCTGGACTCTGCCAAGCGATGACTGATTTTGAAGAAACAAGGCCAGCTGCTAGAGGACTTCCAAAGCAGCCTTAGCATCCTGACTCGGGGGTCAGTGTGGGTGGCTCTCCAGGCAGCCCGGTGCCTCTCTAAGGGACATATTTGTGGGATTGCTGGTGACCGCTGTGAAAGAGCAGAGACGAGAGCAGTGCCGCAGAGAGACCGCAGCAGGCGCTGCCAGCGCCTCCCAGGGTCAGCTCCCGCTCAGCTCCGTTCAGCTCGGCGCACCGGGGCTGAAGACCGCCGGCACCTGCCCTTGCCAGGCGGCTTTCTCCAGCCGCAGGAGTCAGCTCGGCCAGTGCACTCGTGGCTGGCCACGGATGCCGAGGAGCGAAGGCCCCTGGGAGGGACCCTCAAGCGGTGGCCGAGTGGAGCTGGTGCGTCGCCCCCCATTCCTTCCCTGTGAGCACTGGGATGGGCACCCACTATCCTTCCTAGAGAGTTTGAAACTCAGAGTCCCACATCCTGGGAGGACCCCCACCCCACCCCCAAGTTCCAGGCAACCTGGGGGACAGTTGGTCATCCAAGAGAGAACCCAGGTCAAGACAAATATACCTGTACTAAGTGAGGCAGAAAGGTCACTGAACCTAGTTTGAAAGCCAAGCATGAGCTCTGAGAACAAAAGAGGGTCCACACCCAGAGTCATAAGGTGGTTAGTAACGATCCCTCCATGGGTGTCCGCTATCATTTTAATTCTTCACGTGCCTAGGGTGTTTCCTGGAAGCACACGAATTCACTATTTGCGCTGAATCCTCTCTCAGGCTCTGCATCTGGGGTAACTACAGTGACCAACTTGTCCTGATTTTCCTGAGATTGTCCCAGTTCTGAAACTCAAAGTCCCACAGCCTGGGAGCACCACCCCAACTCCAAAGTTCCAGGCAACCTGGGGGGACAGTTGGTCACCCAAGAGAGAACCCACATCAAGAGTGAAGCAACTGCACTAAGTGAGGTGGAAAGATGGCTTGAACCCAGTTTGAAAGCCTAGCGTGAGCTTTGAGAACAAAAAAGCAGACTTGAGTATCATTTTTGTCACATTGTCAACAGTTTTTATGAGCTAAAAGCCTTTAAGAGAACAGTAGCCACCGTGTAATATACAAAGAAGCCATTCTGCTGGGAACAGGCGCAGGCACACAGCTCCAGGGTGGGAGGCGCTAACCACTGGTGGACGCTGGACGCTGGTGTCCAGGATTCTGCAATGTCTACAGAACTGGCTACCGGGCAGAAAGGTGAGATGCGGTCCCAGAACGAGAAGGGTGGGGATGTTACAGGTGAGCAGGCAGGGGGTGGGGTGGCGCATTGTAGGCACTTGAGGCTCCGGGGTCGGAGTAGGGGGGACAAGCACCGGCCATACCACTTGAGCTAAAGCCGTCTGGGCGATTAGTGAGACTGTACTGCAGGTGCGCCCAGGCTCGGCCACAGTGAGACGAGGCGCTTTGCCTTGGGAAGCGGCTGTAGGCTCAAGACAGCTGGCTCCTAGCCAAGGAGATTTGCAGCATGAACAGGAGGAATCCCGCTTTGTCCGGTCACCTGGAAGGCAGTGCTGTGGAGAGGCTGGGGGCTGGGTGAACACATGGATCAGGGAGCTCCATCGTGGGGGCTGGAGGCCCGGCCGGGAGTAGCTGCCAAGTTCCCGACCTTGGGATGGCTTTCTGTGGATCAGACTATCCAGCTGCAAAGTGCTGCACCCGCCCCTGCCCTGGTTATCTTTACGCTGGCTCTGCAGAGCGTGCCACAGCTGAGCAGTGGGCCCATTTTTTTGTTTTCTCTAGTCCCTGCTAGATTGGCGGGGGGTGGGGCGTAAAAAAAGATCTTCCAAATGCTGTGGCAGTGAACACACAACCTCCTTCCTGGGGTGGCAGCTCCCTTCTCCTTCCCTCCCCAGGGCACCTTAAAGATGCGGAATCCATTTGTGTCTGGGGACCACCTACATTCCAACATGCAAACAGCTTGAGGCAGTATTTGGACCCCACAATGGAAGTTGCCAGAGTGTCAGGAAGGTTCTAGCTAGGCAGGTGAGCTGGGTGGCTGGTCCCCTGGGGTAGGCTGCACTCAGATCTCAGGAGACCCCTCCAAATAAGGGTAGGGACAAAACCTGGGGCAAGTCAGGATTTAGAGGAAACTTCCAGAGGCCTTTCTGAAAGCAGGAAGAGAGGAGGAGGAACCTGGCTTTCTCAAACATCTGAGAAGCGGAGAAAACCCACCAGCAGCTACTTTGGGAATCAGCTACTCTTTTCATCAGTCACAGCAGTGGAGGACAGTTGGTGACATTGGTTTGGTCCACAGGCAAGGGGCAGGTTGGGAAACCATGAGCGCTGGCTGGAAACGGACGCTACTTACTTCCAAGTCCAGTGTAAGTCTGCCTGCGTGAGGGGCCCAGTTTTCCTGGGATCTGGAGTTGGTCTCCTTGGATGAGGGGGTCTCAGAGAGAGGAGGGGGTCTCTGCCTCTGTGTGTAGCAGCAGGTTGGACCTTTGAGGCAGGGACAAGGAAGCCCCAGCGTTACAGTCAGCTTTACCCAAACACACACCAATGAGAAAGCAAGCTTAGGGCCTTCTTCAGGGCCAGTGGGGCCTGAGGCCACACCCACAGGTGGCAGGACCATGGAGGGGGGGGCATGGCCCGTCAAAACACACCCACCTGGATTGTCAGGAAGTGAGAAATGTTCACAGAGAAGACATCCTTCAAACGCTTCTCCCCAACCTCCAAAAATAACAGGGACAGCACACAGCCCCAGTGTGTCTGCAAACAGGAGGCTCTCAATAAAGGCTTTTTATGGAGACTGCAGCCATGAAATTAAAAGACACTTGCTCCTTGGAGAAAGTTATGACCACCTTAGACAGAATATTAAAAAGCAGAGACATTACTTTGCCAACAAGGTCCATCTAGTGAAAGCTATGGTTTTTCCAGTCGTCATGTATGGATGTGAGAGTTGGACTATAAAGAAAGCTGAGCACTGAAGAATTGAGGCTTTTGAACTGTGGTGTTGGAGAAGACTCTTGAGAGTTCCATGGACTGCAAGGAGATCCAACCAGTCCATCCTAAAGGAAATCAGTCCTGGGTGTTCATTGGAAGGACTGATGCTGAAGCTAAAACTCCAATACTTTGGCCACCTGATGCGAAGAACTGACTCGTTTGAAAAGGCCTTGATGCTGGGAAAAATTGAAGGCGGGAGAAGAAGGGGACGACAGAGGATGAGATGGTTGGATGGCATCACCGACTTGATAGACAGGAGTATGAGCAAGCTCTGGGAGCTGGCGATGGACAAGGAGGGCTGGCGCGTGCTGCAGGCCATGGGGTCGCAGAGAGTCAGACACGACTGAGCGACTGAACTGAACTGAAAGGCTTTTTGAACGTCAGTGCCTGAAGAACCTGAAGGGAGATCTAGCAGCACGTTCCCAACTGAATAACCTGGGGAGAGACCCGAATCACCTCCTGGAGACTGACAATGCATATTTATGTATTCATGGGACTGAGTTGCCCTGACTTCAAGCAATCTGTCTTCTTAGTGTTTCCCTAACGTATTTGCCTGCTGGACAGTTTCTCATGAACGGCTAACTCACCTATCCACCAAGAAATAGTGCTGGAAATCCTGAGCTAGCGTCACCTCCTCCTCCTGCAAAAGATGAAATGCGGCCCAGAGGAGGTGGGCGACTTGCCAGAGGTCACACAGCACACTACCGGCGGAGTTTAGAATGGCGCTTAAATTCCCCAGCTTTTAGCTCCGCATTCTTTTGGGTGGTGCCATTAAGCATTTGTATCCTCCTGATTCTTGAGCCAGGCAGGACATAAACGACCTTCTGCATGACCTAGAGAGCAGGAGCCAGGTTAACAAAGAATCCACATTAATTCACATCAGTCCTGATTACAGGGGCAATGGTTCGTCTACACAAGACCTTTTGTACTATTTACCTAAGGTTCTTCCCTCTTCCTTAGTACTAGTCCCTTTCTTTGGTCCTTTGCTTGGCAATCCTGCGGGCAGATTTCTGAGACCTGTGTCCTGTCAATACCACTGGAGTTCTTTAAACAAAGTCTCTTATCCAGATGTCCCCCAAAGTCCTTAGGTTATCTGAAGTCAAGGAGGATCTGTTCCTCTGCACCATTGGGTGCTGGGTAGGGGAACCGCTCCCTAGAGAAGGGGGTGGTATGCCCACCACCCTGCTGGGCTTCTCAATTCCTCCTAGGAGTCTTTCAGCACTGGTTTCATACTGGACCACCAGAGCCCAGGTCATTGTCTGCACTGAGCTTAGAGACTCAGAAACAGCCGAACACAGGAAGTTGGACAGCCCAGTCCCAAGCTGGTTATGGCAGAGGGGGAAAGAGGCCCAGAAAGCATGTGGGACTTGTTCAGGCTCCCTCAGACAAGCCCGCCATGGTCTCCACCTCAGAGATGGGAATCTGTGACTGTCGGAGTAGGAGAAATCTCCTGCTTCCCGGCTCTGGGGCACCCCGAGAGGGGAAGCCACTTGCCCAAACTAGTGCCAGGCGTTTCAGCTCTCAGCCTGACAGTAGTTCCGTTCACGGGGGATGGCACGCCCTGTCCTGACGGGACTGCCTTTTCTCCATGTGCGATGGGTGTCCTGCTGACCCCACCCTCTCTCTCACCCCTTGAAGACTGGGCACTGAGTCTTCCTGGGGCTTCATGAAGGTATTTTATGCATGGGGTCCCCCTGAAGGGGACATCTGGCAGGGGCAGGCTTCACGCCAGGGTCCTGGGCCAGAAGGGACCACCTGGTGAGGAGAGATTAAGGCCTTGGAGAGGGGTGGGCAAGGGTGTGGACTCAGCCTGGGGTCCCAAGCTGGTGGGCTTCCCAGGTGAGGTCCAGACCCACACCCAAGGGAGTCTGCAGGGCAGAGGTGACCAGGCACCAGCCATGAGGGAATCCTAGGCTGGAACACACCTGTCCCCCACATGGCGGGCCTGAGAGAGGGAAGTCCCCAGGGGCTCTCTGCTTTGAAGCTTCAAGAGTCTTTCACTTCATTGACTAAATCACAGCTCCCAGCTGAAGCCATCATCTCCAAATGCACTGCAGCCAAGCATGGCTCTATTGCAAAGAAGGCCCCCCTCTCTCTCTCACCATGTGCTATGGCAAAAGAAGGCCTCCACTATCCCAGAGTGCAGCTGACACCGGGAGCCTCTCTAGCCCCTCAAGACAAGTGGATAGAGCTTGCATTACGTAATTCCGGAAAGTGTATATCAAATACTTAAGGAGTCCCTCTGGTTTCTCCACTGACTTCTGTGACCATGGCTCTCCTTTTGGAACTGGTTTTGCACAGAATGTGGCTTTATGCTAAACCTCACCTTGCAGGGAAACTTCCCTTGTCCTCTTTTTGAATAGGAAATCACAATCTGCAAACCAACACTGAAATATAGGAAGGGCTTCCAAGTCAAAATAAAAGTTCCCCAGGTGACTGTTGTAAAGTGCTGGGGAGGATGGTTCTCCAGGCAGTTTGTCGGTGGGATTTAGGGTCCTGGACTGTCACTGTGGAGTCAAGGGCTTGTCCCAGAATGCAACTGGCAGAGGTGGTCTCCCCCTGCCTAGATGCAAGCTTGCAGGTCTGGTTACTTTCAGGTTTGGGTCTGTTCATCCATCCTTTATCTGGGTCGGGGTTAGGGGGTGGTCTGCCCATGTGCTCCTCCTCCAGAGGGAACTGAGATTGAAACTGTATATAGTCTTTCTCCAAACCCCAGTGGCAGTCAATTCTGTGGCTCCCCAGAAGTCCAGGCAGAAAGGAATCTGGACATTCTCGAGACCTAGTCCAACTCCCTCACCTTACCTGTTTCTTTTACAAGTGGGGACACTGAGGCCCAGAAAGGAGGCAGGGGCTGGCCTAAAATCACACAGGTAGGTGGTGGCAAAGTTGGCATTGAATTCAGGCCTCCCAATTGCCAGTCTAGGACTCTTTCTAGCAACAGTATATTGGCTATAGTTTTCAAGAGTGCCGCTTACCAGGCCCACAGGGTTCCCCTCGCTTTCCCATGCCACCCCAGCCTCCCCACCGCCCCCCTACACGTAATTCGGGTTATAGCAGAGCACATTGAACTCCAGGTTCTCGTCCCAGTGCCGCAGGAGTACGAACAGCTGGCGGGCAGCAGCCTTGAGTGTGCCCTGCGCGCGGGCCTCAGGCACCTCCTGCTGTTCCAGCCACGAGCTGGCCTTGGCAGCCACCAGCTCCCACTCGACGAAGTAGGAGGCGGAACTGTGCTCCAGCCACGCCAGCGCCACCACAGTGGCCCACAGCTTCCCTATGTGCTCCACCACGGCCCTGGGCTCCTGGCCCAGCCTGCCCTCGGCCAGGGGCTCCTGGGAGAGGCCGTCGTGGGAGGGGTGCGGGGGCGCGGGGCTGGTGCACGGCTGGGGACTAGGGGGCTGGCGAGCGGTGAGTGACACCCGGTGGCAGGTGAAGGGCGAGGTCCACTTGAGCTTCTCCATGGGGACGCGGATGGCCTCGCAGAAGGCTTGGTTGAGCAGGAAGGCCCCGGAAGCCAGCTGCAGAGACACCTATGTGTGTGGGGGGGTAAGCCCCTCAGTGGGCCTCACACTTTTCAGCCCACGGAGCTCCAGGCCACGGCCGAGCCTGGGCGCACAGAGCGCACCCGTTCACCTCCCCCAGCCAGCTCGCCCTGCCCACCCGTGGGATTTGTGGGACCCCCAGGCCAGCTGAGCATCGCCGCACCTTATCCCACTGGTGCTCACACTGACTGTTCTTCCCAGTGCAGCTCAAGTTCTTCACGCCAAACCTGCCTCTTGTCCTGGGCAGCTGGACCCACCTCAGCCCCGGGGACCATCCACTGTGGTCCAGGCAGCGCACCACCTGCTTCCTCCCTCCGCCTCCATTGGTTTCCGAGTCCCAGTGAGCCCACTCTAGACAGCTCTGCAACCCGCCATCTGCCACTTCACGTTATCCCTAACTCTCCTTACCATCCCTGTCCCCACACCCTCACCCCATCCTTTCCGCGTCCTGAGGGGTCTCTGCAAGGCATAGGGCACGTCACTCTTTGGAGGCCACCCACTCAGTAGTTTCAATTTCCTTCTGGGATAAATCCAAGCTATAATCCCGAGAGCTCTGGTTTGTGCTTGACTCTCCTCCCCACTGTTCTCCAGCCCCCAGGTGCCCTCTCTCCTCTGCAAACTGTCAGCCACAACCCTTCAGGTTGTCGCCCTTCAGGTCTTGGCTTAACCATTTGCATCCTTCCAGAAGTCCTGCCTCATGTCTCCCCATCCTCAAGCCTGGAGTCGGTGTCTCCTCCTTCCCTCATTCTCCTCCACCAAGCCCGATGTCTCCCATCACAGCAGCCAGCAATCAGAGCTGCCTGGTTCCTTTGAGGTGTCCCCACTAGACACTGAGCGACTGGAGCTCAGAGACAACACTTTCCTGCTTCAAGGTTATCTCCTAGGGTCTAGCATGGTGCCTGACTCAACAGATCCTTGTGACTACATGCCTCCTGCTCTGTTGTCCGGGATGTTTGGAGACTCCAAGTGACCGTAAGCACTTGGGTGTGCAGGGGCTGGGACAGGGCAGGGAAGCTCCCACCTTCCATCCTTCCAGCACCTTCTTTCCCCAACTTTGCTGAGCCCCAGATGTGGCAAGACCAGGCCCCCTTGCTCCTCAGTTCACAGACACTCACTCCTGGCTGGGGCTCCTCACCCTGCCCCGCAGGCTAGCGTGTCTGCAGAGCCAGTTGCTAAACATGGTACACGTCCCCAGGGTGTTCTTTTTCAAGGCTTTTTTGTTGTTGTTGTTTCTTAAACGTATTGAAAAACAGACACACAGATGATGGAGTAGGACGCAAGATCCCCGGGAATTTTGAAAGCCAAGATAGCAGATTGCAGAGAGTGGTTGTGGTGCTAACACTGGTTTTTAGCAACCCTCCTCGACCCCCGGTGGGGGACCCAGGCACACTCCCTCTGCTCTGCTGCTACGTGGGTAGGAAGGTCTCGATCTTCTTCCCTTTGCGGAGGCGGAGGGGTGGGTGGCCCCTCTGCTGCATGTGGGGCTAAGGTCTGGGGTCTAGGGCACTCACCAGCGGGATGTAATCAGAGCTCTGGTTCCCCTGGGCTGAGTCTGGAGGCTTGGTCAGCGGTTTGCCCAGGAAGCCCTTGGCCGCTCGTGTCAACAGCCTAGACTTGTTGAGACTCAGCCTGTGTGGGCAGAACCGAAGAAGAGTGACTGCCGCCATCCCGAGGGTGTCCCTGGTCCTCCACCCCCTTCCCAGAGGCCCTTCGACAGCCTCTGAAAGTCCCGGCCAGAAGGGGTCTGACAGATGATCTCCGCCTTTGACAGCGGGGGAAACTGAGGCTCAGGGAGTGTGTCTCCCCAAGGCACTCACTCGAGCAGCAGCTTGAGTGAGGGGCGAGTTAGTACTCTTTTTAGGACCCTCTTTATTTTAAAAAAATGTTTTTAATTGGAGGGCAATTGCTCTACAATGCTGTGCTGGTTTCTGCCACGCGTCAACATGAATTAGCCACAGGCATCCATCTGTCCCCTCCCACTCGAGGGCTTCCCAGGTAGCACAAGCGGTAGAGAACCCGCCTGCCAATGCAGGACCGTAAAACGTGGGTTCAATCCCTGGGTGGGGAAGATCCTTTACTGGAGGAAATGGCAACCCACTCCAGTGTTCCTGCCTGGAGAATCGTCATGGACAGGGGAGCCTGGTGGGCTTCAGCCCATGCACACGCACACCTCTCTCTTGACTCTCCATCCCATCCCAGGA
Source organism: Neotragus moschatus (assembly GCA_006410615.1). Lineage (NCBI taxonomy): Eukaryota > Metazoa > Chordata > Mammalia > Artiodactyla > Bovidae > Neotragus > Neotragus moschatus. The sequence goes on along the minus strand of SJYA01000238.1, from coordinate 1,385,078 downwards.
CCCTCTTTTGACAGCATGTTCTTGGTCAGCCCGGTGGTCAGACAGTCACATGCCAGCCCTCCCGGGGGGACCTGCATGTGCAAAGAGACCGTGCAGGTGTGGGAAGGGGACCTGGGGCGGGAGGGAGATTTCAGCAGTGTGACACCTGAAGACGTGCTGTCTCTGGGCAGGGTCCTTCCTGCCACCCTTCAAGGTGCTCATGTCTGTGCAGCTGTCGGGCTGGGCCTACCTCTGGCCCCCAAACCAGGGGCAGTCCCTTGCAAACGGATGGCAGTAGAGAGATTCCCCCAGTGGAAATTCCCGTGTACCTGGATCCAAACAGAGTGTCTGAGGCCTTCAAGGAAGAAAGGGTGTTGGCGGCCAAACCTCGCAGGGGACCTGGAGGGCCACAGAATGCAAGTTAGGACCTGAGAGATGACCTTGTCCCACTGCTCACCGCCCCTCTGGGGAAACAGTCCCAGAGAGGGGCAGGGGGCTTGCCTGTATGCCTAGGGATCCAAGCTAGTGATGAGGCTGTTTCTGACCCAGTGGGTGTGGGGAGGGGTGAAGGATGTGGGTTCCTGGGTAAAGAAGCAGCCCTCCAAGTCCCCTTGGCTGGCAGCCCTTGCATTTTCTGGAAGTTTACCTGTGGGGACAGTGACAGCTGCAGGCCAACTCGCCCTCAGCCCCAGGCAGGGACACTGACTTTCTTCTATGGGCACACTGCTAGAAGATTCTGGGCAAAGCGGGGTGGGAGACTGGTCCTTCAGCTGGGAATTGGGATGCCTGATTCCTGGCCTAGCTCTGTCACCAACTTGCTGGGTGACCTTGGGCAAGTCCTCTCACCTGCTCTGAGTCTCAGTCTCCTTCCTTTAAAGCTTTAATACTATCCATCATGCATGGAGCTCTTTGGAGAATGAAAGAACCACCAAGGACTTTGTGGGGCTAAGACACTCTCTCGGCCCAAAGATCAATTACTATTTTAACTCAAGGGAGAGCTGGCGGGGACTTCTCTGGGGGTCCACTGGCTAAGACTCTGCACTCCCAACGCAAGGGCCCCCAGGTTCCATCCTTGGTCGGGGGACTAGATCCCATGGGCCGCAACTAAGCGTTCACATGCCCTGACAGTTGAAGATTCCAGGTACTGCAGCTAAGACCTGGCACAGCCAAATAAGTAAATAAATGTCAAAATGAAAAACAGGAGCACTGGCAGACTGCGCACTCACCTTCAGGAGTAGCGTACTTCTCGCGGGCCATGTTCTCACTGAAGGGCGTCAGGGCACTTTCCTCTACGTCTACAACAGAGGGAGCCAGTGAGGCCTGAGCTACCCGGCCCTCCCCTTCACACCTCCCAGACACCCCAGGAGGATGCTGGTATGATGGGGGGGGACTGGGGGAGCAATGTCCAGGTTCCTGGCCCTGCTTGGATGGGTCTTCACCTCCCAGAGACACCGCCACGGCTCCACCACAAGAGCCAGACACGTCTGGGTTCAAATCTCAGCCATCCCAATGGATAGCTGTGTGACCCCATGGAAAGTTACTTCCTTTATAAGCTTCGATTGCAAAGCGGGCTAATAGTACTGCTTGGGGCTGTTTAAGGATGAGATAATACACAGATAATGCTCCGCGCCTGGCCTGTGGTATGTAATCCGCAAAGCTCCGAGCTATGGACCCAGCAGGTCAGTGGGAACAGGTTAGAGGCCTCAGCATGGTGGTTGGAGGTGGTGGGGGGAGAGGTAGGTTCATGTCAGTTCTCCAGGAGGCACCAGAATGTGGCACTGACTTGTCAGAGGGCGCTGAGCCTCAGTTTCCCCATCTGTAAAATGGGGCTAATAATTACACATACTGTTTATTCAAAATGTGTACTGGGGTGATCATTCTTACAATTATTATTTAACAGCTGGAGAGTGATGGGCAATGTACTACTCGGGAATGATCCAAATTATGGGAAAAACTTCACACACAGATATGGTCTGCTGACCCTCTGTCTCCCCTCTGAGACTGTTAGCAGCTCGTTGAGGGCAAGAAGCTCTGTCGACTGCTGGGTGCCTGTGCGGGGTGGGGTAGGGGGAGCACAAAAGTGAACCAGTGGCTGAATGACTGAAGCAACCAGCAGGCAAAGAACATGGTGGTTAATTAATCTCACGGCCGCTGGAGCCAGCCTCTGGAGGGCTGGCTCTCATCTTGGCTCTGCTGCGAGCCCTTGTGTACGTCACTAGCCCACTCTGAGCCTCAGGTTCCTCATCCCTTAATGTGGAAAACGAAAGACACTCTCTCAGATGGGGGTGAAGAGTCATGGGTAACGAAAGCAGTGCTGAACACCTACAAGACCCTCCGTGAGCGTTAGGCACTCGCTCCTTGGGGAGGGAAAGGGAGGGCAGGGCGTGGGGTAGACTGAGAGTTAGCAATCCTGCACACTGCGTATGAATTAGAAGACAATTAGGAAAGGAGGCATCTGTGATTTTGGTGGAAGTCGTGGGCCACCAAGAGCTGAGCTACAGAGGATGGAAAGGGTAGACCAGAAGTTTCTTCTAGGCTGGGAGCCCAGTTTGACTCAGGGGTAGAGCAGGTTCCCCTTGGAGGCTCTGAGGGACCAAGGAGTGGGCAAAACTCCTTAATCCCTGAGGAAATCCTCGGATTTTCACCCCCTCACACTATTCCTTTTTGAACCCATCAATGTCCGTAAGCACCATCTAATCCCTGAGGTACAACAGGGCTATTGTCTGGCCGTTGGGGCTGGCGGCCAGGTGGGACCTCTGATGCCCTTCCTATGTGCAGAGGAAGGCAGGAGATGCTCAGGGTACACGTGAGGGCACGGAGGAAGGGGTTGGGATGGGTGCGGCGGTCAGGCTGTCTGTAGTGGGACAAAAAAAAACGCAGACCTCCAGGACACAGGCTGTCCTGTGAATGTGTGCAAGGTCACCAAATGACCAAATCATGGATCTTCAGGGACCCAAGCTTCGGGCATGATGAAATTTGGTGACATTGAAAGGAAGCTTTGGGGAATCCTAGAGTAAGTGGATGGTGGGACCCGAACACATGGAGCTGCCCCTTCCCTTGACTTTTAGGTTTCCTGGCATTCAGTGCCTGGGAGGACTCAGAGGTTGGAAGCAGGGAACAGCCACTGGGGGCACTGGGCCTTGAAAGGGGAGAACTGGGGTGTGGCGTGGGCATGTGGGCAGGGAGGCCAGTCTGCTCTCTGGTTCCTGGCGGGATACCTGGGCCAAGCTCAGCCCCTCTGCCCGTCTCAGGCCTCAGAGAATTCAGGAAGCCTGGCCTTGCTCTGGCCCCGTAAGGCCTGGAGTGGAGACTCAGAGAGAGTCTATCATGGCTTCGGACATGAGGGTGCAGGGACCTGGAGGCCCAGACTTCAGAACACATCGAGGCAGTCCTTACTTAGATTCTGATATTTGCTGTCCCCTGCAGCTGAGTCTTCGCCAAGCATGGTCTGGGACCGCCCGAATCCAGAAGTGCCCTTCCACTGTCGAGTCAGGACCCGAGAGCTGACCATCCGCAGAGCAGCACCTTCGCAAGGACGAAGAGAAGGTGGTCGGGTGGGTACAACTGTGCTAGGCTTTTGCCTTGTCCCCAGGGTCTCCCTTGTGGACCAGATGGTAAAGAATCTGCCTGAAATGTAGGAGACCCGGGCTTGGTCCTGGGGTTGGAAAGATCTCCTGGAGAGGAAATGGCAACCCTTTCCAGTATCCTGGCCTGGAAAATCCCATGGACAGAGGAGCCTGGCGGGCTACAGTCCATGGGGGTCGCAAAAAGTCAGACATGACTGAGCGACTGACATGTTCAAGGCTGGCAGGAACAGTTCTAGCTTCAGCCTGTCAATTATCTAAAAGGAGGAAGGCACTGCAGAAGGCAAGACCATGAGCTTTGGAGCCGGAATGACCTCAGTTTGAACCCCAGCCTCATCTCTTACTAGCTGGATGGAGTGCTGACCACTCTGAGCCTCAGTGTCTTTACCTGGAAAATGGGGCTAGTAATATTCACCTTGGCAGGTAAGTACTATTGCTGAGATAATGTTCAGAAAGCAGCAGTGTTAGTTAGAAAAGGTTGGTTTTCTCAGAAGCACCCTGTTTCCCTTCCTCCCAGTCTGCCACCTCAGAAACTGAGGTCCGGGTTTCCCCCTCCCCAGAGCATCACCATCAGGGATGAAGCTGCAACACCCAACAGTGAGCTTTGGGGAACTCCATCCCTGGAGAACACGAATTTGTAAGTTGTTCTTAAAAGTGCAGAGTTCTACTGAAGAATACATTTTGAAGACGTTTCATACTGTTAATTGCTCAGTTGTGTCTGACTCTTTGCAACCCCACGGATTGCGACCCGTCGTGCTCCTCTGTCCATGGGATTTTCCAGGCAAGAGTACTGGAGTGGGTTGCCATTCCCTTCTCCAGGGGATCTTCCCAACCCAGGGATCAAGCTCAGGTCTCCCACACTGGAGGCAGACTCTTCACCGTCAGAGCCACTAGGGAAGCTTTATTGACTATGTCAAAGCCTTTAACTGTGTGGATCACAACAAGCTGTGGAAAATTCTTAATGAGATGGGAATACCAGAACACCTGATCTGCCTCCTGAGAAATCTGTATGCAGGTCAAGAAGCAACAGTTAGTATTGGACATGGAACAATGGACTGGTTCCAAATTGGGAAAGGAGTACGACAAGGCTGCATGTTATTACTCTGCTTATTTAACTTCTATGCAGAGTACATCATGCAAAATGCCAGGCTGGATGAAGCACAAGCTGGAATCAAGACTGAGGGGAGAAATATCAGTAACCTCAGATATGCAGATGACACCAACCTTATGGCAGAAAGTGAAGAGGAACTAAAGAGCCTCTTGATGAAAGCGAAAGAGGAGTGAAAAAGCTGGCTTAAAACTCAACATTCAGAACACGAAGATCATGACATCCAGTCCCATCACTTCATGGCAAATAGAAGGGGAAACAATGGAAACAGTGAGCGACTTTGTTTCCTTGGGCTCCAAAATCACTGCAGATGGGGATTGCAGCCATAAAATTAAAGGACGCTTGCTCCTTGGAAGAAAAGCTATGACCAACCTAGACAGCATATTAAAAAGCAGAGACATTACTTTGCCAACAAAGATCCGTCTAGTCAAAGATATGGTTTTTCCAGTAATCATGTATGGATGTGAGAGTTGGACTATAAAGAAAGCTGGATGCCAAAGAATTGATGCCTTTAAAGTGTGGTGTTGGAGAAGACTCTTGAGAGTCCCCTGGACTGCAAGGAGATCCAATNGAGTGAAAAAGCTGGCTTAAAACTCAACATTCAGAACACGAAGATCATGACATCCAGTCCCATCACTTCATGGCAAATAGAAGGGGAAACAATGGAAACAGTGAGCGACTTTGTTTCCTTGGGCTCCAAAATCACTGCAGATGGGGATTGCAGCCATAAAATTAAAGGACGCTTGCTCCTTGGAAGAAAAGCTATGACCAACCTAGACAGCATATTAAAAAGCAGAGACATTACTTTGCCAACAAAGATCCGTCTAGTCAAAGATATGGTTTTTCCAGTAATCATGTATGGATGTGAGAGTTGGACTATAAAGAAAGCTGGATGCCAAAGAATTGATGCCTTTAAAGTGTGGTGTTGGAGAAGACTCTTGAGAGTCCCCTGGACTGCAAGGAGATCCAATCAGTCCATCCTAAAGGAAATCAGTCCTGAATATTCACTGGAAGGACTGATGCTGAAGGTGAAGCTCCAGTACTTTGGCCACCTGATGTGAAGAACTGATTCCTTAGAAAAGACCCTGATGCTAGGAAAGATTGAAGGCAGGAGGAGAAGGGGATGCTAGAGGATGAGATGGTTGGATGACATCACTGACTCAGTGGACATGAGTTTGAGCAAGCTCTGGGAGCTGGTGATGGACAGGGAGGCCTGGTGTGCTGCAGTGCATGGGAAAGAGTTGGACATGACTTAGTGACTGAACTGAACTCATCCTGTAGTCCATTCTCTGGGCCTCTTGATGTATACTAGCACCCTAAAGGCTCTGAGAAGTCCTACAGTAAAGAAAACATTTGAACTTTATTTAATCCAGTGGTTGGGAAATATTTCCCCCCAATCTGGTATTTCCTGTTTTTTGTGTGTGCTGAATGGCCATTAACAAGACATGAAACTGGGGTTCCAGTCTCCTGGAACACACTTTGGGAAGTGCTGATCCAGACCTCAGGGAGCTATGAGACTTGGGTTAAGACACAGGAAAGTGAAAGTGAAGTCGCTCAGTCGTGTCTGACTCTTTGTGACCCCAGGGACGGTGGCCTACCAGGCTCCTTCGTCCGTGGGATTTTCCAGGCAAGAATACTGGAGTGGGCTGCCATTTCCTTCTCCAGCGGACCTTCCCAACCCAGGGATCAAACCCGGGTCTCCTGAATTGCAGACAGATGCTTTACCGTCTGAGCCACTAAGACAGAGGCCCTGTCCCTAAAACTCCCAGCCTGTTTTTTCTAGCTATAGAGGCTAAACAATGTCCAGAGATGAGTGGGAAGGGGTGAACAACATTCAGGGTGACAGTGCCCAGTGGGTGAGGAGGCCAGTGGAGTGACAGCTTGGCTGGCTGGTCAGAATCTGAAATCAGAGGAAGCAGGGCAGAGAGGGAGGGAGGAAGGGAATGGAATACTGAATACTTTGGTGCCATAGATTTTTAAAAAGCAGGGCAGAGGGGCAAGAGGAATTAGAAAAGGCGTATTTTATTCCCAAATATAATTCTGTCAAGAGGTCTGCTTTAAAAGAAAAAGCTGCCGCAAAGGACAGAAAATGAAATTTAGGAAAGAAAAAGTATGTAGAGTTTATAAGCCTATGAAAAGTTTTCAACAAAGAAGCTAAAGAATTTCCCCAAAGATACTTTTTTCCCCTCTCAGACTGTAGGTTTAGAAAGATAAACAATTTTCAGCATGGGTGAGAGTGGATAACACAGGATAACCTCTGAAGGCAGGGCTAGTTTGATAGTTTATGTTACAATAGTTTATGATGGGTCAGGACTTCCCTGGTGGTTCAGTGGTTAAGAATGCATGCTTCCACTGTAGAGGGCATGGGTTCGATCCCTAGTTGGGGAACTAAGATCCCACAGGCCCATGCAGAGTGCTTTTTTAAAAGGGCCAATCCTTTGATATGCAGTCTTAGTTCTGAATGTCAATTAACCCCGAGGAGATAACCAGACCATGTACAAAGAGGTCCTTTGCAGCATAATTTACAATAATCGAAAGGGGGAACAAACAGAAGGTTTAATAATAATAGCGTTAGTCGCTCAGCCGTGTCTGACTCTTTGTGACCCCATGGACAGTAGCCCGCCAGGCTCCTCTGTCCATGGAGTTCTCCAGGTCAGAATACTGGAGTGGGTTGCCATTCCCTTCTCCAGGGGATCTTCCTGACCCAGGGATCAAACCTGGGGCTGGTTAAATAGGTTGAGGTAAACCTGAAGAGGCAGTGGAGCGAGATGGCCGAGGGCGCAGACTCTGAAGCCAGGTCACTGCGAATGAAAGCCTGCCTGCCCTTTGTGCTGTGGCTGTGCAAGTGACTCGCTCCCCCTTGCCTCTGCTTCCGCATTTGCAAAATGAGGGCAATGGTATCTTCTCTGCAGAGCTGTTTGAGGATTAAATGATTTAATATACATAAAGTGCTTTGGAACACTGTCTAGTTGGCTGTTATGATGATTGCTCCCTGCCATGTGCTTCGTCATGTCTGACTCTTTGTGACCCCATGGACTGTAGCCCACTAGGCTCCTCTGTCCATGGAATTTTCCAGGCAAGAATACTGGAGTCGGTGGATCTTCCTGACCCAGGGATTGAACCCACGTCTCTCGCATCTCCTGCATTAGCCAACAGCTTCTTTACCACTGGAACTGTTACTGTTAAAATGAAAAGTGGAAACATGTTTCCCATACCCAGAGTTTGTAAGATAGAGCACATATTGGTATGATTCTATTCTCGCAAAATGATCTATCTTTTGATTGGTCTACGTATAGATACTCATAGAAGTCTGGAAGGATGATCACACCAAGGGGGTGATTAGTACTCATTTCGGGATGACTGTCAGTTCCAGTCACTTTCATGTGCTTCACGTCTTTCCATAGTTTATTTTTATTTATTTTCCACTGAAGTGTAGTTGATTGAGAATGGTGTGCTGGTTTCGGATATACAGCAGAGCGACTCAGCTGTACATATTCCACCTACTGCATTTAGGTCACTAGGCAGTACTGAGTATAGTTCCCTATGCTATACAGTAGGTCCTGCCTGCCCACCTATTTTATATACAGTAGTGTGTACCTGTTAATCCCAAACTCCTAGTTTATCCTTCCCCCACTTCCCCCTCTGATAACCATAGGTTTCTTTTCTCTGTCTGTGGGTCTGTTTCTGTTTTGAAAATAAGTTCACATGTATCATTTTTTGGTAGATTCTACATATAAGTTTTAGCGTACGATGTTTGCCTTTCTCTGTCTGGCTTACTTCACTTAGTACGATCACCTCGGGGTCCATCCACATCTTTCAATATTTTAGAATTTTCTACAGTGACACATACCAAGTGGAAAAAGGACAATAAAGTCAAATTCATTTAGTAGGAAAAAAGAAAGCAGGATAGTTTTGCAGCCCTCTGCAGAGCAGTAGGCTGAGGGCTCCTGAGCCCCCTACGCCCTGGCGGTCAGACCCTCTCTGCCTGGGGCTTTTTCACTTCTAGGCCTTTCCCTGCACCCCTTCCTATCGGACTAGGCTCCTTTGCACCCCAGTCCCCGCCTCCGGCCCACTGGGAGGACCCTGCATCTGCCTTACCGGAGTTGGGGTATCCCACCACTGTGGGCAGGTAACGGCTCTTGTTTATGTCCACGGGCACAAAGGCTGTGTACTTGCTGATGACGTTGCAGGCCTTGCTGGTGTGCACGGCATTCACCTGGTAGCGGCGGCTGGACCCTGCAGAGGGAGAGGCCAAGGTCTCTGTGTGGACTTGGAAAGTCCTACCTCCACAGGAGGTAAAAGGAGGGCTAGATCGGTGGTCCCATCTTTGGAATTCAATCAGGCCTTATAATTAAGGGGTTACCAACTTGCCATTAAGGACATTAAAAAAATAAACTCAAAATTATTAAAACCTCCACCATCATTTCATAAAATACGGCTATTTTAATGTAAAAGAGGTGAGATAGCTAATAAAAATGACAGTTACTTTCCTTAAATAACTTCAGTGTTATTAAAAAAACCCCAAATCTCTGTGTTGGCAGTATTTTCTATTTTCATTTTGCAGCTGTGTGCTGAGAATCTTTCCGCAGGTCCCCTGGCTGCATGGGGACCATAGATCCGCCTCATAGAGACAAACCAGAAAGGAGGAGTGGGGCACACAGGGTCATACAGCAACTTAGGAATGGGCCTGAGATCAGGACACAGGATGGCCTGACCCAAAGTCCAGACTCTTCCTACTGAATAGGTGAGGAGTCTTCTTGGCATGAATGATGGACAAATGTCCTGTAAACTATAAGGAAAAGTGCTCATGGAAGAAAAAAAAATAACGTATACAAAGCTACAAATAATATAAAACAAAAACCATGTAGTATTATTATATAAGTAAGGCATAGATTATAGCAAACAATAGAAATATTCTCTATGTATATCCATATCTGTTCTCCAAATATGCTTCATCAAGAGCTCAGCAATCACTTTCTTGAAAGTTTGCCCCAGTTCCTGGAGTAAATGAGCCTCCCCACCATCTTTATTATACGATTGCTTGGATTCCTGTTTCTTAATAGCATTAGGACAAATGCACTCAGTTAATGGTGTGTATAAATATTTGATTCATGTCGGCCGGCCTCCCAGCTAGTCTGTGTCAAGCGCTCATAAGCAAGGAGGGGGATGATGGTGGTCACTATGCTGTTCAGCCTGACCCCCAGCTGATCCACACTCAATAAATGGCCTCAAAGGATGATAGGCAGACCAAATAGGCCTAGAGGGTTCTGTCGGAGGAGAGGTGGGAGGAGAGGTCCCAGAGGAGCTAGGGAGGTGGAATAGGGCGGTCCTCATGGTAGCGTCTCCAGAGTCCTACTGTCTAGTTCACTTCAGTCGCTCAGTCGTGTCCAACTCTTTGCGACCCCATGGACTGCAGCACGCCAGGCCTCCCTGTCCATCACCAACTCCTGGAGTTTGCTCAAACTCATGTCCATAGAGTCAGTGGTGCCATCCAACCATCTCATCCTCTGTTGTCCCCTTCTCCTCCTGCCTTCAGTCTTTCCCAGCATCAGGCTCTTTTCAAATGAGTCAGTTCTTCACATCAGGTGGCCAAAGGATTGGAGTTTCAGCTTCAGCATCAGTCCTTCCAATGAATATTCAGGACTAATTTCCCTTAGGATGGACTGGTTGGATCACCTTGCAGTCCAAGGGACTCTCAAGAGTCTTCTCCAACACCACAGTTCAAAAGCATCAGTTCTTCGGTGCTCAGTTTTCTTTATGGTCCAAGTCTCACATCCACACATGACTACTGGAAAAACCATAGCTTTGACTGCGACTGCTGCTACTGCTGCTGCTAAGTTGCTTCAGTCATGTCTGACTCTGTGTGACCCCATAGACGGCAGCCCACCAGGCTCCTCCATCCCTGGGATTCTCCAGGCAAGAATACTGGAGTGGGTTGCCATTTTCTTCTCCATAGCTTTGACTAGACGGACCTTTGCTGGCAAAGTAATGTCTCTGCTTTTTAATATGCTGTCTAGCTTGGTCATAACTTTTCTTTCAGGGAGCAAGCGTCTTTTTATTTCATGGCTGCAGTCACCATCTGCAGTGATTTTGGAGCCCAAGAAAATAAAGTCTGCTACTGTTTCCACTGTTTCCCCATCTATTTGCCATGAAGTGATGGGACCAGATGCCATGATCTTAGTTTTCTGAAT